>CM034151.1:279320287-279675989 GCA_019776745.2 Taxus chinensis | reverse complement strand
GGTTGCGAGGCAACCCCCCAAATGTATGGGTGGTTTCCTTGTCATCCCAATCCTTTGTACCAACATCACATATTGTTATTAGTGTTTTTCCCAAGATCTTGTGGAAAGCTTTAGCAGTTCCATTTTCCTGAGGGCGATAAGGGGTAGTCTTATGGTGTGCCACCATAACGTCTACACATAAAATTCTAATGGTATCATTCAAAAAGTGAACTTTCCTATCACTTGTGAGGATCAATGGGTATTTGTACTTGTTGATAATATTTTCCCAAAGGAACCTTGTTGTTGTTGTGAAATATTTTATAGGCACAACCTCTTCCCACCTGGTTAAGTAATTTTTGCTTGTATATTTGATCGACGAGAACCGGACCACCCTTACCATATTGACTAGTGAACACAGATGGACCCGTGAATGAACAGTACATCAGCGTGAAAGGAGAACAACATGAATGAGAAGGGGTACTAAAGCACTGATATGCATCTCCCATATATCTATATGGAGCATAGGGAAGTAGGGGTGAGTTGTGGTGGAAAATGAGGAGAGATTTGAGGGGGTATGTGTAATGATGTAGTGTGCACCTATCCTACGCACAAGTGGTGCAATAAGTCCTACAAAGTCAATGACCCATTTTTCAAAAGGTTTTTTGTTTTCTATAGGCCTCAATGTCATCTTGTCTCTATTCCTAGGCTTTCCTTCTTTGGTAGTGATCACATGCTGTGGAAAAATCCTTGGTATCCATAATGTCTCCCACCATAAACTAACTAAAAGGATCTTACACGCAGTCACATCTCCTGCATAATGTCCTCCTACAATTCCTCCATGTGCTTCCTACATGATATTTGTGCACTCATGCTCTAGAACACATCTCACAAGACCTCATCGTGACCCATCTTGTATAGGTCTCCTCTAATCAACTGATATGGCGCTACTCGAATAATAAGGTGCTTATTTTCTAGTGCATTTATTCCTTCTGGTGCAAGGCTAGTGTGTAAAAACACGGCTATATCTTCCATACTAGCTGGCGCGTGATTCAATCTAAACAACTGAGCATCTGGCTTAGTTTCTTCAATACTATGTGTATCCTCTCTAATGTTGATCCTAGAAAAGTAGTCAAGTCCTAAGTTACTCTTACTAGGATTCACTATGACTATGAACTCAAACTCTTGAAAAATAAGTATCCATCAGCAAATGCACCCTTGTAAAATTGGTTTGTTGACCAAGTACTTCAATGCCATGCAATCGGTATAAAAGATGAATGGTGTGTCCAATAAGTAATTTCTAAACTTATGGAGTGTGTAGATCATGGATAACACTTTTTGCTCTGTGGTTGTATTGTTTTTCTCTATCGGTGTCAACTTCCTACTAACAAAACAAATAGTGTGATAAATTTTTACTTCGTCTGTTACGCCAAGACTACATCAATAGTCATTCCAAAATAATCAAAATGTACATGGAAATATTTTTTCCATGAAGGAAAGAACAAGATAGGTGTGGTGGTAAGCTTCTCCTTTAAGGTCTCAAATGCATGTTATTGCACATCACCCTAGTAAAAAAAAAAATTCCTTCAACAATTCTTATAGGGGCACAGAAATCTTTGAATATCCTTTGATAAACTTCCTCTAGTAACAAGTATGTCGATAAAATTCTTGTAGTAACTAGTATGCCCCAAGAATTTGTGCACTTCACTCTAATTAGTAGGTTCTTCCATCCCCGAAATCATTACAATATTATCTGGATTGACCAACAATCCATCCTTACAGATTATGTTCCCAAGTAGAGTGCCAAAGGGTATAGTAAAGATGCACTTCTTAATGTTGAGAGAGATGTTTAGCTGCATGCATCTCTCAAACATGAGCCTAAAATTATAACATTGATCTTTCACTAATTAATAGACGGTCCAATCATCCAAATAAACCTGTAAAAACTTATGGATGAAGTCTTGAAAGTCTTAAACAATGATGCATGAGAATACCACTAGTGCATTCTTTAACCCAAATGGCATGACAATATATGTAAAATTTCTCCATTCAGTTTTGAAGTTGGTATTTTCTTGGTCCTTGTGCAAAATGCACACCTGACTGGCACCCTAAAAACCCATCAGTGAATGAATATATTTTGCACCCTGTAACTCCTTTAAGAATATCTTCTTTGAATGACATAGGAAAATGATCTATGAAACATGAAGTGTTAAGTACCCGATATACAACAAAGATTTTGATCTATCCATCCTTATTTATGTTAATTACCATGGCTCTGATCCACTCAGATTCCTCAATTGGTTAAATCATTCCTAAATTAAGAATTTTTTTAATCTCTTCTTTGAATTTCATGCGCAAGTTTGGTTTCATCCTATAAGACCTTTCCAAACCATACATGCACCATATTTTAGCTTAATTTTCATTTCTCCTAATGAAGGATGCACGCCCTTTAGCTCATGACAACCTCTTAGGAATAGGTCCTGGAATTCGCATAATAGCTCAATGATTTTAGAAACATCTGCTTCTAACCAATAGTCTCTAATGATGACCTCCTTATTCACATCCTAAGTTCTAATATTAACATTTTTATTATTTATAAGAATATGGTATGTGCACACATTTTGATCTTCAGAATCCATCACTTTGCGGGCAACCTCTGTATGGTTAATATCTAGGTTCTCTAATTCATTGTCATCAATGAGGTAGACAAGCTTCCCCTTTTCCTAATAGTGTCTCCTTTGTCTCTAGTACATCCTCGCACACCTCAGTCTTAGGTTCTCCTAACAACTAAACCATGAGTTCTTCCACCTTTTCACTATCTCCCAACGTGATTCACTTCATAATCTGCAAGGCCTCATGTATTGTTGGCTTATTGGAAAATAATCAAAGGTGTGAGAAATACCTTTAGCCATGTTGCACCAACTTGAAGTTTTTTGTTTCAACTTAGCTGTACATACCAAGCTTGCACATAACCTGGAAGAGTAGAATAGAACTTATGTAACCAAAGAGGTGGTGATACAACTTCTTGTATTTGCACTCATTGTCTCTCACAGTTATGGATGTGCACAAGAGAAGGATTGTTCCCATCATACTCGTGTACAGGAGAGGGTATATTATTCTGAGTAAACCTTGTCAAAAAGGCTACCTTCATCTCGCACCAGCGTAAAATATTATCTCTGCATGTCACCCACCAACAATTTTCTATGTCACTTAATATGTAGACCATCATATTACATGTATCTCCCTCACTCTTCCATTGGTCTTCCATGGCGTGCAAGAAAGATTCAGGATTTTCCTCTCTAGTATACCTAGGTAACTGAGTTTTTCCCAAATTCCTAATCATGCATGTCCTAATCATCTAGGTGACTCTTCCTTTGACCTCGCATCTGACCATTTCATACATTCCATGGGCCCAATTTTCACAAGCAACACTATTAGTGTTGGTGAAATATTGTGCATCTTCCCACTGAAGTACGCCTTCTTTAGATGGTTTCACATTCTCAGGGTCGCTCCATGTTTGTATATAAATCGGGTTAAGTTATTCTTCACTCACATACTCAATGTAGGGTGTAGCCTTCACATCATCCATGGGTATGACAACAAATTCCTCCTTGTCCTGAAAAACTGATATATCATTAGTTGAAGCGCATATCTGTATTATTATCATAACACAAAGGTCATCTAAGTAGTGATGGGAAGTCATCTCACTCTGTAAGTTCCAATACGTAAAAATCACCTCTAAATTTATCTCCTTGAATAGGGATGGAAGAATCCTTGAGTACTCCAATGGGCATGGCCCTTGTCTTATTTTCCATGTATAACACATTAGAAGATGGTTTCAATTGTGGCCTTCCCATTTGGTTCCAAGCACCCAATGTTAACACTTTGACCTCTACACCTATGTCAACCAGAATGTTGCTCACTGACCAACCATGTATCACTGCAGCTAGTGTAATCTCTTTTTGATATTCATGGTTTTGTGGTGGTAAATTTGTATGAAGCAGCTGGTGCTTGCACTCAACTCTTGCACATGGTACTTTCTCGTAGTACCATTCTCCTAGTAAAGGGATGATATTCTCTTGCCATAGTATCTTTCATACTTCCTTCAAATCATCCAAATATTTCAATGGAAGCTCAATCCCCCTTATGTGCTCCCTCTTGCACACTTTCTCCTTCAAATGTTGGACCTCACCTTGTCATTCCCTGAAAACACTTATAGTTTCCTAATACACCTCCTTCTGATGAGCAGCATATGGATATTTGACATGTATGAATTACTTTCTTCTAATAAGAGGTTTTGATTTAAGAGTCTCCTGTGCACGCGCACTGATTATGTGCACACAATGACTAAAAAAGGATAAAGTTCTAGATTAGTTGTCTTCTTTGGTGCCCACTATTCATTCTTTGTGAATTCCACATTAATCATCCCCGCAAATTTGTCCTTATTTTTTTTCTTACACATATTCATAGAGTCCTGGTCAATCCTCAACCTTGTACACCTTTCCACAGTACCCGCAAACCTAATTCTTAGGACACTCTCACTGATAATGATCTAGGTATCCACAAGTATAATATGTGCCATGTGTGAAACTTCCTCTACCACCATGGCGTCTTCTCTGATATTCACCATTTCCATTGTTGCACCCTTTATTAGTTTGTCCTTTTTGCACCTGAGAACTACTAGCCATAGTGGTCTGTCACAATCTAGTTTCACATGCCTCATGGATATGGTCGGTCAAACGATAGTCAACTTTATCATCGGTATGTGCATCATAAATATTACAATACATAGAGATGTTATTTCTTTTCACATGCTGCAAGAGTGGACAATTCTAGACATCATGATTCTTATGGTAGATCTCACAAGACTGTAACAAAGCATGCACATTCCTACACAGACAAATATTCTTCGTATGTCCTTCCATTTCACAATCACTACACCATAACCCACTATGCATCTCATGCACTAAATTGGCAGATAAATTATCCAACTCTATAGTCAGAGCTATTATTTTCACCTTGAGGAATGGGATTACTCCATTTTCTACACTCCTAACTACTTCTGCGTCTAGAGATGCTTCTAAGGCCTCACGTGGATCAATAAATGTTTTATGTGATAAATCCCTTCAAAAGGGAGTCCTTTAATGAACCATTAAGCATGTTGGCTCTGATGAATATCGCAAGATAAATTGGATAACAAAGTATTAAACCACACATCATACTCCCTCACACTTTTTGACAAGCCTTGTTTTATGTCCTTTAACATGCTAATGCTTTGCTTCTCAAACTTTGGGATGTGAAATTCACCTAAAAAAGTAGTGTGCAATGCATCATAATCCACCGCAATATGATGTGGACCATATTTTCTATATGAGTTGTGTGTGTGCCCTTGAAGTGTGGTGGAAAACCGACTTTCCTTCCTATTAGGAGTTGTTATTCCCTTAGCTCTCCATAATAACTCACACTTATGCACATGCTTAGCAACATCTTCCACACCTTTATATTGTGGTAAGTAAATTGACATCTCAAAAAATATCTAAGGGGTCTATTGTTGTGGCTTCTAAGGTTGTGGTCATGATGGATGTGGTTGTGTCCCTTGTCCTCGAATAGTGTCAAATCCTAAACCTAAGCCTCCACTAGGATTTCCTCCACGCGATGGCTGATGTGAACACCATGAACCTCTTGTCGTGAACTGTGGTTATGTAGATGAACTTCCTTATGTCCCAATTTTTGTGTTAAACTGGACAACAACCATTTGTGCTACAACAACAATTATACGATTACTTCTAATGGGTACGTGCCAAAACTCTGTCCTGATGATGTGCCTATGAAAATACCTCCAAAAGTACTTATTTCAAACACTTGCACTTGTTGCGCCTCCTGAGTAGGAACTAAAATATGTCTACCTATATCTCCTACCCAACATGGAGATCCTATTTTCTTTTCTTCACTATGATACTCTTCTACAATTACCTCCGTATACTGAAAACCTTGCGCAAGGGCTAAGTATCCAGGATGGGTCAGATGTGTGCCCGTGGTTCTCACTCTCTCCTCAAACTCACTCTCATCAAATGTCAATGGGGTCTCCCTACTACGCTTTCCCAATTTCAAGAGGACATGATCCTGTGGTCCCTGACCTTCTACGGGGATCTCATCACTTCCACCAATCATCATTCTCCTTGACCTCAACATCTCATCAACCACCCTTTATCATGCAACGTTATACTTGAGTCATCTTTCCTCTCTTTGTCTTTCTTTTGCTAGGGTCATTGTTATCCTTCCTAAACCTGCTTCTTGCCCTTACATGTGGTGTGGTTTTAGATTTCCATAGGTAATTTATCCATTCCCAATTCCACCATCAGTATCTTGATAACTAACGGTGTTGTGTGCAAATAAGATCCTCTTGTCTCACACTTGAACCGGATCTCTACTTCCTCCATAAAAGACTAGGTTGAAATTGCATATTCCAAGGTATAACTCCTCAACACACCTTCCCACCATCCCACCACTGATATACATCTTTATTCCATGGATCCTCCAAATCAGAGAGTGTTTGGTAGTCTTCCTATTTCCAATCTTTCTCTCTTGTCCGGAAACCTCTTTTAGCCATGTAAGCTATCAACCACTAGTACAAATCTACTGAGAAAAATCCAAAGAACATCTCATACAAGAAATCATATAGATTATATTCTACCCACTTTCACATGTTAAATTTAGGATCAATGTTATATCTATGTGTAAAAGTGTCTTAGTCGTTGTAAATCTAGTTCTCAATATTTTCTCGAGATAGTTGAAATGTCATCTGCATACAACATCCTGATGGACATATTGAAAATTTATTGGCAACAAAACCAAAATTTAGTCTCTTTTATTTCTCGCCATGCGCGCTCATAACTCATCCAGACAATCTGGAAGCTCACCCAAAGTATGCACAACCACCAAGTCCCTCCTTTGTTTGCTTAGCAAGATGTTATCATGCATGTATATAACCAAGACAATCATTCATACAAGCAGATACTTTATACTATGTTAATTCAACAACACATATAATAAGGAATTCATTCATATGTAATGACTAACAAGATATGAATACCAATTAACCCATGTTCATACATAAAGATATTTGCAGTCCATCCATAATCATCCATCACAAGCATAGTTCATCAATTAACATAAGATCTGAATGCATTACATCCCATTACACCATTGTGATGGACTTGCATGCTCCCATACAGAATCGGAACCAGTTTACAACAAGAACACTCCAATCCCTACATCATCTGGTCTCTATTCACACTCTCTATATCCCAAAACAAATATGCACTACCTATATTTATAGGGTGGGGAATTTCCCTTCACCGCTTATATGCACCTTCCTATTAATAGGTGTTCTTACAATAGCTTGTATGTTTTTACAACCTATGTTAATAATAGACTAAGCTAAGTATACATCATGTTTTAACCCCTATTTTTAGTCTACTTCCATGTGCTGCTTCTATTCTTAGTTACATGTGTTTTTCCCAATTATAGCCTTTACACGCACCTCAAGTTATTCTACTTTTGTCTATCAGTAGCCAAAGCTCCAAAAATGCTAAGTCACAGTCTTTCGTTTGCATGCACGTAGCCCTGTGCACTGATATGTCTTCATCTAATGTGTGCATCCTCACAAACTACCATGTTTTCACTTTTCTCCTTATGTGCATGGTCCTTCAAACATGTATCCACCTATTTTTCCTTTGTGCATGTCCTACTACGCGTAATATGACTAATACTTAGTCATTTCCATGACCAACACGATTTTATTATTAGCTCGATTTGAGTTTGCTAAAGTTGACTAGGACTTGGAAATTTTGTTTGTGTTTTATTAAGATTTTTCCCTTCTCTAAAAATGCATTTTTGGTCATTTTAAAATTCCTGTTTGAAGAAAAATTTAAGGGGATTCTGGTATGAAATTTTACCTTTAAAATATGCATTATATTTTTTTTATCAGCTCGATTAGAGCTTACTGGTTTTTGGGATATTTGTTTGAGGTTGTGTTTTTAAAAAATCTAGAGTTTCTCATCCATTTCAGTATGGAGATCTTTGTGGAAAAAAGGTAAAAGAAATGAAAACATTGTGGGTTTTTTGGGAAATAATAAATCTATAGATTTTGTCATTTTTGGATTTTGGGTCTATTTTTTTAATTGAAAAATATGGATTCATATAGTTTGGGTTTTGTGGATTTAATTGTACAAGATGATATTACTATATTTGGTTAGATACCCTTGTTCATCTATGAAAATTATTAATGATATTCTAAATAATACTATTATCGACCTGATCCACGTCCTATTTGGTCTAAAATCTAGTTTTTAAGAACAAAATAGGGTAACCCAATATGTGATTAGCTATGTATGTTGTTAACATCTTGTTCAAGCTCGCCTTTTTTTATTTTAAAAACATATTTTTCTTTATTTAAGATATCACCTAGAGTTGGGTTATTTTAATGTGTTGATTCTAAGTCCTCTTTAGATTTACAAGCACAATGTGCTAGTAGTTTTTGTATGAAATTGACTGATGTTGTTTGATAATTGTAATCTTGATTTTTTGTGAACACTTAGTTCATCCTTAGTTGGAATAAGTTGATTATTGGTTTGATTCATTGATAAATGGATGATAAATTAGATGGTTGATATTCACTTATCATGACTATTTGACTTCTTGATTTGAAGTAATGATGGTATGAACAACTATCGGAAATATATGATTAGTTTTACAGTATGATTTTGTCCCATCTCCCTTGCATTATTTTTATAAATTGATGAAGGGATTACTTAATTTCCTTCATATGAATATGACTATTATATATGGACAAGGTTTGATTTGTTAGAGTTACTCTTATAGATCTCTGAAAAATTGTTTGATGTCTTTTATGAAAACTTAGTCTTGAATATGGAAATAATAAACTACGTTAGTAAGTTATCAAGCAGTCTAGAAATTTGTATAATAGTAGGAATTTTAGATTATTTGAGAACATAACTTACTTTATGAAGCATCATTCCATTGAGCAATGATAGAAAAACGTAATGAATGAAATAGGAATTTTCTAATTAATTGGTTAAGTTATCCTTAACATATTTATTTAGTTCCATTAAACACAACAAGATTATGAGTTAAGATAACACATGCCAATTCATAAAAATGACCGTGTATACATTATCTCTCCTATAATGTGCAGGACAGAGTGATATTGTGAAGTGAATATTTGGGTTGTATAAGCATGATTTCTCATTTATATTGCTTAAAAATCCATTCAGGATTATTGTATTTAATTCTAATGCAAAAGTATTATTTTCACAAGTTGATTGAAGGTATTTTCCTATTGTACTATTCTGAAAAATTGTATTTTATCATTTTGGAAAAGAATAATTTATCCTTATGAAGTTTAAATAAAAGTTCTTATTGTTGCATATCACATTTTGTGAGTTATAAATATTTTTTTAATGTTGTTTTT
Organism: Taxus chinensis; assembly: GCA_019776745.2. Taxonomy (NCBI): domain Eukaryota; kingdom Viridiplantae; phylum Streptophyta; class Pinopsida; order Cupressales; family Taxaceae; genus Taxus; species Taxus chinensis. The sequence goes on along the minus strand of CM034151.1, from coordinate 279,666,520 downwards.
ACAATAGAGTACAAATTAAATTTATTAATATTATGTTATGAAACTATATCTGGTTTAATAAATTAATCTTGAATGAATGAAATTGATGATTAACAAACCTAGTTTTATATGGAAATATGTACAACGAAAACAACGCTTTATATCCTTTTGTACGTTATTAAAATGAAAATGTTTAAGTGTTGATTTTAACAACAAGGTATAAATATAAGTTGATAAAAAAATTTACTATAGGTAAAAGCGGGTTAAGGGGCCCTACACCATACAGTAAGGAGAAAAAGGTATAACAATGATGAAAGAAAGAAGCAGCCTCTACCAGCAACACTAAAAATCAAGGACAACACAACTAACAATACAAACTAACAACATAAACACACAACCAAAAGCTCATCCCTTTGAATCCTTCCCATGGGATTGAAGGTGCATCTTAAGGGATTCAATTTTCCCTTTCTTTCTTCTGTGCATAGTGGACCAACCATTACTGGTATTCGAATTTACATTTTCTGATGAGTGAACTAGTAAGCTCGTTTCTGTTTTATTGTTGTCCGGATGAAAACTAAGAGGAGATGGTGAAGTCCCAACCTCACAACTCTCCTCTACCTTGTTAGACAAAGGGGGAACCTCCACCTCCACTGAAGCTAGTTCCTCATTTGCAGATCCATCTTCAAACTCGCAATCAGTATGACTGTCAACAACCAATAGACTTGGATCTGCATTCTTCCACCAAGAAGTGTTTCTACTTGCATGTTTCTTCCCATTAATGCAATCCATAGCTAGATGTCCACGTGAAAAGAAGGTTCTGCATTTGAAGGGGAAACCTTCATAATCCAAGTTTTGAGTCCAAATTCGATCCTCCACCATAAGATCAACAAAGGAAAGGAAAACCGTTGAGGTGTTCATATCAACTAAAATGCGAGCATACATAGTATACTCATACAAGGTCATTTTTATGTCAATAGCCACAGTTTTACCCAGAGTATTACCAATGGTGGTTAAAAATTTATCATCCCAAAATTGCATGGGAGGATATGGCAGAAAAACCCAGACAGGTTTGATTTGGAAAGTTTCAGTGACTGGATTAAACAGGGGGAACCATGGCTTCATGAGTAGAAAGTGGGATTGGAAGTCCACAATCTATCAAAAATTAAGTCTCTATTAGAGGTAATATTAAAGACAACAATGAAAAAACCTCTAGTTAAAGGGTAAATATCCACTTTACCATCCATTAATGGCTTCCAAGAAGAAGAAATCCAATCATGGAGAGCTGGCAGTCCAGGACAAAATTTGTTGAATATACAAATAATTCCCTTTTTCCTTGAAATAAGCCTCTATTGTCAGAGCAAAAGGTCCAAAACGCACAGAGGGGGACGATTTGGCATGTGACATAGCCTTTGGAGGAGGTAGTGCTAAGGATTTAGCAACTTCCAGGAAACTTTTCCAGTCACCCAGTTCAGCTGATCCATCCCCAACAACAGCAGAAACCCCACGACCCTTTGAAACTGGGTAACGGCCAGGAACAGGTGAAGCTGAAAGACCCCCACCCACCAGAACGAATTGCATATCGCCGCCACCTCCACCATATCCATTTTCATGGGATTTTGGATTAGGGCATGGGACACCATCGAAACTTATTTCTTCTGAGCCAGGAAGACCCCCACAATCCACCAGGCTAGAACCTTAGCACTACCGCCATCACCGCTAGGGTTAGGCATAAGTTAATAATTTTATTAAGTAATCATAACTTATTTTTGTAGTTTCATTATGAATGAACAAATGTGTCATTAATGAACATGGTATGTTATGGTAAATGACACAATGTAAACTATGTTACAATAAGATTGTATCTTATTAAATAAGTTGTACAATTCATATAGATTGACAATTAAATGAGATAAAGTGAAATAATCATATTAAATGATGTACTCATGTGAATGAGACCAATATTAACTATGAAGTGATTGGATCATATAAACACGGGACATATTTAATTAACATAGAATAGATGATAATACTATGTCATGACAATAAGATAAGAGGTACTTATTTAAGATAGTAACTTGATCAGTTACGGCGACTCTCTCTATCGAGAAACAAATGACATGTTACAATACCTTATAAGTTATCGCAGTGGTAAACCTAGTACTTAACCTAAATAGATAATCAATTTTTTTAATGAAGTTTAGATATCTTGAAATGTCGTTCTTATCGATAAAATATTGATTGTTCCAACTTAGGATGGATATGAGAAAGATAGTGAATACATAATGATGTAAGTTATTCTGTTATCACTACCTTTCCGATAGGGATCCTAAGATGGGACTGATAGGATCCTCTCGATTAGAATAACGAGTCATGATCCCTACATCTTCAACATTGAAATTTAATTTCTTAAGCAACTAAATGAGATCCAAATAACAATGTAGAGATGGTTATGTAGTGATAGAGACAAGTTTCATTGTCTAGTGTGTATACACGAAACTAAGCTTGCAAGGAAACTCTTGAACCTTTGGCCAAAGTAGTGTAGCTAGTTGATACACTGTTTGGTCACCATTTTCCTATCTTGTTGTGTCAGATACTGGATGGAATACAACTTGACTATTTTCCAGGTTGACACTTATGAGATGCACACAGTTCTCTTGACATGCTTAAAAAGGTTTATCCAAAATTATACAGGTTATACTCACTCGTTTAGAGTGAATTAAGGGGGATCGAGTAGGTCTAATTGACCCTTACTGCTGTAGATGGTTATCATTTATTATCAAATGGATTGTAAACATTTAATTATGCTTGATTTTAATTGTTGCAAGCTATAAATCATTGAAGGCATTAATTGTGATTAAGGGATTTGTTTTATAAAAAAACCTTTAATTTTGATTATTAATAACATGGGTGTTACACATTTTAAAACCATGTTTGGGGAAACCCAAGAAATATTTTCATGCCCACAAATTTGACACATAAATACAACAAAAAAATACCAGAATAATTTTTTTGACTTACATTGTTGGATACATGACACCACATGAGATAACTTAAGATAACACATAACACATGAGACGTTTTCCACAAGCATGAACCCACATAGATAACATGAAAAGACATGTTGCACATCAAAGCCACTTTTCCCCAAATGACAAAGTACAAACAACGATCTAACTACGATATACATTTACAGTTAGGCAATTTCCATGACACAACGTTTCATGGTTACATATTTATTACAATTCTATTTTCATTAATTGACCTTAATTATTTGAAGAACACTTAACATGTAAACCGCCATTCCTCTTAAAACTATTTAACATTTTACCTATGATTGTTCCATTTTATTTTTCTCCTTTCTCTTATCGCAATTAATTTATATAGCTTGATTGTTAATAGAAACATATAAACACACATGAGTTTACCAATACTTGTGCTAGGGATTCGTTTCAAGGATCATATGTACTTGGTTTTGTAATTTACCTTCAATGTAACAAGGGAGATATTCACATGAAATAAAAGGAAGTACATCAAGTCAAGAATGGACATATTTTTTGTTCTTTTCATATTAGCATTTAAACACAGAAGTTACCCTCTTTTCATCTTCAAGTTATTACAACCAACTATGTAAGTTAACTAATTAATTTGCATTATTCGTGATGTGATTCATATTTCATTTACTCTAATTAGGACTCCTTGTTTTCACAAATCATGTTGCACATGGAAGAATACATTTCACCTATGTTAATGTTATAGAGGTTTGCATTGAGCTTAAGTGACGAATCTCACATTTCACTCTACTTATAATCCATCATCTTAAGGATTCGTTCTCGATAGTTACGGGTTAATAGGTTTCGGCCATAAATTCTAGTTCTTGAGTGATCCTAGGTTTAATCTATTTTCATTTATGCCCCAGGGTTATACTCCCTACCATAAATCAAACTAGAGTGCAATATCCTTTAACTCACAAGACCTTCGAACAGCCCAAGGTATTCCATCCCCAATGCTACATGATCATTATTTCATTTAGCATCATTATCCAACCACATTTATGCGTACAAAGTATGTCATCATGTCTTAGAGTTAGTATTCACATTTTTTAATAGGTTGTTTATTCACCATTGAATCTCTCCTTTACTTCATTCATTTTAAGATCACATTAGGCATTTTAGTTGGTTTACATCATCCATGGGAATATGATTTTCGTAACAATAATTTCATATTTTAATCTCATTTTCCCTTGTTTTGATTACATTCACATGGTTACTTTGGTCCCGTGTTGGCATCATTAAAGGGGTTTACGGTATTCAATAACCATTCCAAGACATCATCTCGTTTACTCGTGTTCTTATAACCCTTACATCATTACATTGACTTCGTAATAATGTTTTTTTTTTAAAACAACTAAGATTCATATAATACTTGTCCTTTACTTAGACATCAAGATTATAAGGAGTATGATTTCAAACTTAATAACATCAATATTATTCCTGGGAAATTTTAGTATTTGATGCATGTTACATAGAGACTTTCAGTTAAAATTTTATACACCCTATTACCTTCTAGCCACTACCCTTCTCATTGGTCAAACATATATTAATCTGTATTTCACCATAATTCTCATGAGAGGTCCATGTTTGAATAATTTTCATTAACACCCAGAAGGGGTATACACCATATCAATAGAAAAAACTAGAGAAAACAATTATGCTTATCCCACGCCTTTTGCACAAATAAAGGCACTTAATGCTAAGGTAACACCTCTATTTGTGAAGAGAAAAAGGTTTCATACATATGTATCTTATGACATAGGTTTCACTCATGCCATTTGAATCTCTTTAATGAGATCGTTAGAAGGTTAAAACACCCCAATAATATTCATAAATATTTGGCTACCTGCTAGAGCACCAAGGGAAACTCACACATGAAGGATATCTTATTCAAGAGGAGACTAGAATTATGACACCTATGGAAAATGATCATACTCACACCCAATGTGGTAGGGTACACATAGTGCAACCCTTTCCTCACATGAACATGCCTAAGTTATGGACATGGTCTAGTGAGGATTGTCCCAAGTGTAAACAAGAAAACAACTAGTGAAAGGTTTAAGTCTTTTCTTAAAATGATATGGGTTTTCAGACTTGACATGACTTGACACAGTGTGAAAGGAGGAAAAAGGGGATTGATATTGGTTTGGTTTAGTTAGATAAGAAAAGATAATATCCATCTATACATTCTAAGTGTTAAGAAGGAAAATACGATAATTATCATGGCAAATGATTGTTTAAATACCTTTAAATCACAAGTACAACATCCAATATAACTACATATCCATTTCTATGCACACATGGTATATCTAAATTTTATTCTATTTTATGCTAGAAGACGATTGATAGTTTCCGCCCAAATGAAACACATGACTATAAGTTATTTTTCCTAGGAGACTAAGAGAGTTCCCTAGGTCAACATCTCATCTAACCATTGAATAAATTTATCCATTCTCACTTTGTCACCATCAATTTTAATGGTACGAGAAACATTTAAACTATGGTTATTCTAACAGTTCTATAAACATGTTTCCAAATTCATCTACCTACACTGATTGCATATTTTTAATCTCATTTTCCCTTGTTTTGATTACATTCACATGGTTTTACTTGTCCGTGTTGGGCTCATCATTAAAATTAAATTTTAAAGGGGTTACGGATTCAATTAAACATCAAGACATCATCTCGTTTTACTCGGTTCTTATAACCAGTTAATCATTACATGGACTTCGTATAATGTTTTTTTTTTTTTTAAAATTAAAAAAACTAAGATTCCTATACTACTGTCCTTTACTAGACATCAAGATGTAAGGAGTATGATTTCAAACTTAATTAATAAATCAATATTAGTCCTGGGAAAGTGTGGAAATTTGAGTATTTGATGCAGGTACATAGAGGACTTTCAGTTAAAATTTTATACACCTATATTAACTTCTAGCCAACTAACCCTTCTCATTGGTTCAAACATTAAGTAATCGTTAGTTCACCATAATTCTAATGGAGGGGGGTCCATGTTGAATAATTTTCATTAACAACAAGAAGGGGTGTATCACCAATATCAATAGAAAAAAACTAGAGAAAACATTATGCTTGTATCCACGCCTTGTGCACAAATAAAGGCACTTTATGTAATGCTAAGGGTGAAAACCTCTATTTGTGAAGAGAAAAGAGAAAAGGTTTCATACATATGTATCTTCTATGACATAGGTTTCACTATGCCATTTGATTGAATCTCTTTAATGAGACGTAGCAGGTAAAACACCCCACTGAATTATTCATAAATATTTGGCTACATGCTAGAAGCACCTAAGGGAAAATCAAACAGGAAGGATATCTTTCAAGAGGAGACTAGAATTATGACACCTTCTGGAAAAATTGATCATACTCACACCAATGTGGTAGTTGTGGTAGGGTACAAAATAGTTTGACCAACCCTACTTCCTCACAGAACATGCCTAGTTATGGACATGGTCTAGTGAGATGTCCCCAAGTGGAAACAAGAGAAAAAACTAGTGTGATGAAAGGTTTCCAAGTCTTTTCTTAAAATGATAGGGTTTTCCGACCTTGAATGACTTGACCACAGTGTGAAAGGAGAAAAAAGGGGGGGATTGTGAAAGGAGGAAAAGGGGATGATATTGGTTGGTTTTAGTTAGATAGAAAAGATAATATCCATCTATTCAATTCTAAGTTTTAAGAAGGAAAAATACGATAATTATCATGGCAAATGATGTTTAAATACTTTAAATCACAAGGACAAATCCACTATAACTACCATATCCATTTTATAAATGCACACATGGTATAATCTTAAATTTTATCTATGTAGGCCTATAGACGACGATTGATAGTGTACGCGCCAAATGAAACACTGTCCCTTTTTTTTTGACTATAAGTTATTTTTCCTAGGAGACGAAGATGAGTTCCCTCGGTCAACATCTCCATCGAACCATTGAATAAATTTATCCAGTATCACTTTGTCACCATCAATTTAAGTGTACGAGAAGAAAATCTAAAATATGGTTATTCTAACAGTTCTAAACTGTTTCAAATCATCTCCCACACTGATTGCCTATATATTATAGTTCTTTCGACATTCAATTTCAACCAGAATACATCAACTTATTTTATCACCAACTAAAAATTGTGAGAAAATTAGGAGCTATCCACACAGATAAAATATATTAAAGTTGTAACAAATGTGCGAAAAATAAGGACACTTTTACCAATAGGTTGTTTGTTTTTAAAAAATTCTATAACATCACAGAAAAGAAAAACAATTAATTGACATTTCCATTCATAACCAATGTCATGATAATACATATTATAAACTACATTTTTCAAAGACAATATGTAATATGAAAAACTTGTACAACTAAAACTTGTCCGTAGTCTTTGTACCTACAAATCCACCGCCATGGTAGAACAAACTATTGGCATGACATTCTACCCGAAATCTAGCATAATTCATATTTTTATATTTTTTCCTTCATGGTTATATAATTAGCAAACAACAAAAGAGACTTAGAAATACATTCATTTCATTTCCAACTATAGGGGATAAAAAAGAGAGAGAGAGGGAGAAGGAGGAGGAGACGGAGAGAAGGGAGGGGCGAGAGAGAGAGAGGAGACGCAGGTTCCAAAATGATCAACTTTCTCAAAACAACCACAATAGGAGTTACCTATAGTCATGTATAAGCACCTATAATTTTAAATCGGTTAATTGAATAGAGAGGGTCTTTCAACATCCTTTACAGTTACTACTATTTAATTAAAACGTCCAATTTTGACACGTAGGATAGGATACTACCATTCACAAAATGATTGCCAGATGGAAAAACTTCACCACGGGGTAAGTAGGTAATGTGGGTGGGGTAAATCCTTACTCTCACCTATATATAGGGAATCATCGGACTTCTACAAAAATTAGAACTAGAAATTGGGGTGGTTAAAAAGGGGTGACTCGTTCCTTATCCACCAGTATTAAGTGGTGGTTTGGACCTATAGTCAACAACTAGCTAGAGGCCCACCAAACCCCCTCATTAAAACTAATACGATAGGTTTTCTCAGAGCTAGGGTGCAAGTAATTTCATGTATAAATACTAGAGGGTTAAAATTTTCGTAGTCATTTCTTCAATCAAGGCCAAAACGGAAGAAAGGCAAAACGGAAAGCCAAAACACAACCAAACATTTTGTTTCAGCAGTTCCCAAACGGCAAAAATGGGTTAACAGGGCTCCTATTATGGTAGGGGTGAAAAAAAAGGGCTAACGAACAATTAATTCGAGGGGCATTCTAAGGGTTGGGGTCGAACACCCAATGAAAAGGGAAACACAACCAAAAATTTTACTGTCCCATTTCAAAGATTCGAAAAGGTGTTTTGTGAGTCACCAAAAATTTTGCATTTACATAAGCTTTCACACAGGGAACCAAAAGATGGTTTTTAATCTAGAAAATCAAGTTTGAACCTTGTAATTTGTAGTTGTTTTGTTACAGATAGGCTAACCAAATATCTAGAGGGGTTTTAGTTAATAATGTTTTAATTAATTTGGTAAAACAAAAAAATGGATCACACTCAAGAACATATCCTTAAGTGGCGTAATACTAAAAAGGGGGAGTTTTTGAATTAAAATTTTGGTATTGATCTCGTGAAACACTCGCGAAAAACATCTTATCCAAGATTCATTTTCAATAATATAAGAAGGAAAATAACTAGAAAATATGGAAATTCATGCAAGAGGAGGAAGATAACCATGCCTGTTAGCCCAAAGGATGAGAGATAGATTCGTCTCCAAGCTACACGTTTGCTTCAAGGAAAATTGTTAACCAGTACATGTACACATTGCATGTGTTTCAAGGCCTATTTACCATTATGGTGCGAGCCACGTCTTGCAACATAGTCTTTTATAGAGCTGCATTCATTATTAGAGGCAATTTGTCAACAGTTCACATACCCTCCACATTTCATGTTGATATACCATATCCACAAGAGCGCCCTCTAAAACAACGTCAGACTCAAACTCACTCTGAATTATATCTGGATGAATCTAAACGCCATTCCTAGAGTATCTCCAATTTCCAAATGGGGGGCCCATGTGCATAACAATGTCACTGATAATACATATACAACTACATTTTTTCAAGACCATATGCTAATATGAAAACACTTGTACACTCAACTTGTCCTTATTCTTGTACCTACATCCACCGCATGGTAAGAACAAACTATTGGCATGACATCTACCCTAAATCTAGCATAATTCATATTTTTATATTTTTCCATTCACATGGTTATATTACTTAGCACACAACAAAAGAGACTTAGAAATACATTCATTTCATTTCCCAACTATAGGGGAAAGAGAGAGAGAGGGAGAGAGAGAGAGGGAGACGCCAGTTTCCCAATATCCAAATTTCTCAAAACAACCACAAATAGAGTTCCCTATAGTCATTTATAAGCACCTATAATTTTAATCATCGGTTAATTGAATTAGAGAGGGTCTTACAACATCCTTTTACATTTACCTACTAGTTTACAAAAACGTCCAATTTTGACACGAAGGATAGGAAACTACATTCACAAAATGATGCCCGATGGAAAAATTCACCACGGGGTAAATCCTATACTCTCACCTATATATAGGGAATTCATCGGACTTGACAAAAATTAGAACTAGAAATTGGGGTTAAAAAGGTGACTACTTTTCCTTATCCACCAGTCTTAATTGGGTTGGTTTGACCTAGTCAACAACTAGCTAGAGGCCCACAAACCCCCTCATAAAACTAACTAGCGATAGGTTTTTCTCAGAGCTATGGGTTGCAAGTAATTTTCATGTATAAATACTAGAGGTTTAAAATTTTCGATAGTCATTTCTTCAATCAAGGCCAAAACGGAAGGCCAAAACGGAAAGCCAAAACCAAACCTAACATTTGTGTTTCAGCAGCTTCCCAAACTGCAAAATGGGTTAACAGGGCTCCTAGAGGGGTGAAAAAAAGTGCACGAACAATAATTCGAGGGCATTCTAAGGTTTGGTGTGACACCCCACATGAAAGGGAACACAACCAAAACTTTACTTTCCCATTTCAAGATTCGAAAAGGTGTTTTGTGAGTCACCAAAAATTGCATTTAAATCAGCTTTCACAAGGTAACCAAAAGATGGTTTTTAATCTAGAAATCAAGTTGAACTTGTTAATTTTGTGTTTTTTGTTACCTAGTATAGGCTAACCAAATATCTAGAGGGGTAAAACAAAAAATTGGATCACACTCAAGACATATCCTTCAAGTGGCGTAAAAAGGGGAGTTTTTTAATTAAATTTTTGGTATTGCATCTCTTTAACACTCGCGAAAACATATTCATCCAAGATTTCATTTTCAATAACTATAAGAAGGAAAAACTAGAAATATTGAATTCATGCAAGATGGAGGAAGATAACCATGCCTGTTAGCCCAAAGGATGAGAGATAGACTTCGGTCCAAGCTACAAGTTTGCTTCAAGGAAATTTGTTAACCAGTACATGTACATTGCATGTGTTTCAAGGCCTATTTACCATTCTTGTTGGAGCACGTCTTGCAACCATCGTCTTTTATAGAGCTGCATTCATTTGAGGCAATTTGTCAACAGTTCACATACCTCCACATTTTGCATACATATCCACAAGAGCGCCCTCTAAAACAACGTCAGACTCAAACTCACTCTGAATTATATCTTGATGAATCTCAACGACCATTCCTAGAGTATCCAATTTAGCACAAGATGGGAGAACATTAACCAACTTAATACAATCCAGTTTTATACTTGTATTTTTCATGTGATCCAACAATGTCAAAACCCTTTCATTATCCCCATTCTTCCCATATCCCGCAATGACCACATTCCAGGTTATCAAATCTCATGCTTCGGGTATCTTTTCATAGAGGAAAATAGCCTCATCCAGGCACCCATCATGTGCATAACTAGAAATCATAGCTTTCCATGAAACCAAATCTTATTGAGGAATTATGTTAAATACTTGGCGTACATCCTCCATGCTAGCACATTTCACATACATATCCACAAGGGCACTCTGCACAAACACATCGGACTGAAACCCATTTCTAATTATGTCACAGTGAATCTATGCACCTTTGTTTTGGGTCCCCAGTTTGTTGCAGGTGGGAAAAACACTGGAAAATGTAAACTGGCTCGGTTGGAACCTGTTGGTTTCATTTTTTGAAACAACAGAAATGCTTCAAGAAGATTCCACATCTTTTATAAGTTGCTTCGTTGGTGTGGAAGGCATAGCCGCCATTTATAATGGTATGTGACCAAATTTTGGAAAAAAAAAAAAAAAAAAACATCATACAATGCCAACGCCATCCTATACCAATCTCAATCCCATAGCATTTGCATCATGCTCAGTAGGAGGAAGGTGTTGTTGATGTTGGGAGATAGGCTTTACAATTACCCAGATGCATTTTCTTGAAGTATTCCAACATCCATTTTTAACAAACCTGTTTCGAGCAACAACTTGTTATAGCAGTCATTGTGCCTTTATTATTGAGGTGGTTGTTAGACAAGCCATGTGTTTTGCATGCTTCTACGTTTTGTGCAGATCCTGGAATCATCTCCTTCCATGAAACCACATTTTTTTGAGGTATTTTTTCAAACATTCCATAAAATCACGCCTCTGCTCGTCTTCCAGCTGTCCAGGAAATGTTCAAAACCCCCATTTTAACAAGGTTGTGAATATGATAGCGAAGGTGAACCAGTCATGTGGACACCTGTTTAGACGCTCCATTTTGGCATAGGATCATAGCATGGTAGTGAAGGTGAACTGATCATATTGGATACCTACAGTTTCACCAAAAATAATATTTTTACTAGAAATAAAGTCTGGATCAAGGTGTTAAACTAGGCATAAGCGAGAGATGGGAGGGAAGACTGTTGGCAAGAGGATACCGGTTGGCTAAGTGTGACAGTCCTTGGTGAGCATGTCCATTCCCTACCAAATTCACCCACTCACCATTGACAAGGTATGGGCACTACAAATATCTTATTATATACCTTTTATATCACACTTTCTATTGGCCCCACCAAATTTATTATCAAGATAATACTCTTTTATAAGTTGTGATCCTAAGAATATCCAAGTGTTATGGTATGTAGGTTCTCCCTTATAGATGCTAGGTGTAGAATAACTAGTGTTAATCACTTAATTTGTATAGAGGAGAAACAAATAAAATCCAAAAGACAAAGATAAAATTCATATTATCAATAAAAAATTATACAAAAGTAAACAAAAAAGCTAATTACTACAATTAAAATATTCAATCAAAAATAAAATAAAATATGTGATATAATCATTTTGAACACCCCTTATCTTAGTTGAAATATCAAACTCTATAGTTGATGTCATTATAGAGCTTGAGGTCCTTTAAGGTATGGTAGGTTTTTTTGACTGTGGTAAGAGGTTCCATATCCATCATTTAGTGACCCTACCTTTTAACGTCATTACCTAATCCTCATAGTAGACCTATATATCCTTAACTGAGATCCTAAGAAGTAGGGAAAAAATGTTGAGAAGTTAGGATACAATGTTTATTATAATATCTTATCATACCTAACATGAGATATCCTTATACTTCACTATTTCACCTTTATCGATACCTACATATTTGGTTTCCTTCACTCCTTGATGTCAAAAACAAGTTATTTTTTCCAATCTAGTTAGTGTGTCTTAATTTTAATAGAGAACTCATTTTTCCTTATTTTTGCTCATTCTCCATCCGTTTATATCATTATATCTCCTTGTTGGAAAAATTAGATATTAGTCTTTCTTATATTGTTTTCAATCTTCTCTTCATCTCCTTTTAGGAATGTTATCATCCCTACTTGAGTATATTTTGCATCTCTTGTATTTCGTAATGTCCTCTCTTCATCATTACTAGATTCTCTTTTAGATATCTCATCTCTAACTTAGGGATTTTAAATTATACGTTCGGATCACTTATCATTTACAATATTGTTAGTTTGGTGCATTCATTTCCCTAGCTAACACCTTACTTATGAATTATATAAACATAATATTTAGTATGACATTCTCAACTACTACTTCATATCCTATACCATCTATTTATGATCGGCATGTCTATTAGTTTAGTGTATTCCTTTTCTTGGATAATACCTTACATACTATTTATTTACAAACGTATTAGTACAGATTTATTACCTCTGTCTCAATTCTAAATTTTATACAATGGATTAGATAAATTAATTTAATTAGGATTAGATACATTGTTACAGGATATACTAATATAGTCATTTACAAATTTTTAATGGAAACTAGGATATTTGTAAGCATATCAAATTAAAAGAGTAATTAAAAGCACAAGAGGGCTTAAAATGTTGACTTAGCTAGTCTCGGATCAGTTTCAAATTGTCAATTCTAGACTTGGGATATGAAGGACTTTGAAAGAAACTAGAAAAATTGTTCTTCGAAAACTTCATGTAGGGGAAATTCCATGGAGAAGGTTAGGACTATATCCCAAAAACTAGTCATTCCTACTATCTTGGACCATTACCTTGTCAGGATCTTATTTTTTTGGGATCCTTCATTTATACTATATATATATATATATATATATATATTCACTTGTAACCCTATACATTTCACATGTACCTGTAAAACAAACCTAGCTTCCCGCAATAACCTTAAGCACTCATTCGATCTAAAAGGAAAATATTTAAATTTTTGAGTCAGGCTAACCTTGGAAGTAACCCCATTTTTGAGTCAGCAAACATTGTACTACATTTTAGACTCGTTATATCTCTCCTAGTGTGCTGTACTAGTGTGCATGCAATATAGAACCATTGAAATAGTGTTGTCCTTTGGTTTCCAAAATAATAGAAATATATACTACTTTTCTCCCATGAAATCCTTGTGTGCAGATGTCAAAAATAGATTTTTTCCCTCCTATTTTGTGATATGTAGTATGAAGATTGTACTATTGATTCTTTAGCTTTGTATTTGGTACATAAATAGGTGTTTTCTAGATGATAAATGCTTAGGGTGAACTTGAATATATAGGAGTATATAACTTTTAAATTTGAATATTAGTGGTGTTCAAATCCAACCATGAACATAAAATGTGAAAGATGAAAAAGTGGAGAAGATACCCAAGGAGCAAAAGGACCCAAAATGCAAAAGGGTCAAGACCATAAATATCGGTCAAGACTGTACTACAATCATGACTAATCTGTATGGTTTTGGAACAAGACTAGAAAAAGTCAAATAAATAATGAAACAAGCTATAGTCTTTGTGACACAACATAAAATAATAAACAAACATCCAAAAATCCAAATTAGAAGACAAATCAAGCAATATAAAAGTGAAAAACAAATATGTACACCACTAAGACTTAATTTCATTATTCGAGAGTTCAATAGGTTTGTGATGCTTATGCTATCCCGAGGTCTGCTTGGAAGAATGAAAAAATCAAGAAGAAGACAATCACTGAGAGCAGCCAGGATCCAAACAGGTAAATTGATGTTAACCTCTATAAAGCCTTGAATACTACTCTGAAAGTCTATAACAAGTCTCTAATTTATTTTTGTTTTGTTGTTGTTTTGGCACTTCAGTTTTTCAGTTTTGTGTCGTTTGTAGGGCTCCCTGTTAGAATTTGGCCCCTGCCTTAGTTTTTTATCTGAAATTCTAGCTCTTAGGCTTTTGCTGGGGTGTGGCCCCCACGTATCAAAAAACCACTTTGTCGATATTTTTTTTTCTGGCTTTTGAGCCTTTTGTACTACAAGGTATGGTCCCTTCAAAACCATTTACCAATAGTAAAAAAATCATTATTCAAGAGACACATATGTAAAACAATTTAGAAGAATTATATAATAATGATTTTATGTAACTTTAGTGTCTACAACCTCTAGGCCTAATAGATTTCTTTATTATTATCTCTACTAGCACTTTATTACACTACTATGAGTTTTCTTCACCAATTTTTCATATACCTACTTATTATCTAATTGTGTACGCTTGTATTATTTTTCCCTCCTTTTTGATCTTGATATTTAGGGTTCTTTAGTAGATATTCACCCTCCACAATTAATATGAGAGATGCGATCCATCCTCTAATTGTAGAAAGGAAAGTATGAGGTAGGTATATTTCATTTGGGTTGAGTTCATACTATTATCACTTATACTACTATTTCATTTCAATAATTTTAATTATAGTGGTACACTTTTTTCTCAAAGACCATATCATGTAAACATTTGTAAAATACGATGTTCTTCATTTTTTTTTATCAAGGGCAAATAGTTTTGAAGGGACTATACCCTGAATACAAAAGGGCTCAAAAGCCAGATAGAAAAGATTAAAGAAGCAGCCTAGAGAAGGGCAGAATAATCAACCAAGGAAGGCTCAACAGCCAAATAGTCAACAATGTTCTTCATTTGGAGCATATGTATACACCTTATTTTTTAATCTTAATGATTTTTCCTCTTTGTAGGCATTGTTGGATCTGAATTCCCCAAAGTGATGTCTTCAGGGCCCATAGTGGTGATAAATAGAAATGGTATATAGGCCAGTTAATGATGGTGTTGTGAGATAGATTTGAAGTGAAATTTATGTTACAATACTTTAGATAACTTTACACCCTTATAGTCATCCCTTGTATAGTATCCATATGACATCACCTTGCAATCCTCTTACATTCACCTCCATATAAACTTACAACACATTTATACCATCATCATATCACCTCTTAGTAGCTCTAGAGTCTTAATATCTCAATATTTCCTTTTGGGACCCCATGAGGAGGTATTACCTAGAGCTAATGACATAAACCATGGTTAATACCATATAGATTTCATTTTTGATAGCCAATTGCATTGACAACAAGTAATACCATAAACTAAAAAAACTATAATGTATAGTCATTTCCCCTATACATATGTGTCTTTTGAGCGTTTTTCACATCACATCATCATCAATAGTTTATTTTTATTTCACTCAAAATAATCCTTTGAGATTTTAAAGGTCTTGAATTTAGTCATAATTATCTTTTGGAGTCTACTCTTAGAACATTGGGTCCTTAGATTCTCAAGCATGGGAGTTGCACTTGATATGATCTTTTTAACCTTTGGAGTGTCCAACAAGTGGCTTTTATAGGTCTTCTTCTATTGATTTTTTATCCCCCGCATCAACTCTCTCATAAGGTTCTCCTAACCATGGGGGAAGTTAATACACTAATGTTGTATGCATGAAGGTAAGTATATATAACCTTTCATTTCATTTACAATATGAAATATTTAATTGATTATTTGATTGGTAATACATAAATTAGAGTATAGTAACATATTATTAATATATTTCATTAATATCTATTAGTTATGACCTTAAAATCTTCCCATTTGGGTTTTACATCGCATTTTTGTATCCCTAACATAAGTATCTCTAACGTATACTATTGATCTACAATCAAGGTTATAGTAAGTGTTGTATAGAAACATGCCCCATTAATTTCATTAAATGCACGGACCCTCTAAAAAATGTGAATTTTCGTAATTGAGTTCTTTTATGGCTTGAAGTATCGTGTATAATTTCATGTTTCACTTTTCTATATGGTTTTATCCCTATAAAATCATTTTCATGGGTGCATTTAGATTTTTACACGTGTGTAGGAACTTAGAATATAAATACTACACAAAATTTAGCAATTAAAATTTGAGTCATGTAACTTATTGTGCGATTGTGTAATGTAAAGAAACTGTATATAGTCTATATTATCTTTACACATTTCTAAAATTAATAGTATGAAATGTTATAGTATCGACATGTTATTTCAATATTGTGTGGTCATAAGAAACTTTGTGCATCATATTTTCATATTATGCAATCTTGTAAGATAGTGCATGAATTTAATTATTTTAATGTGGTTATATCTAGCTTGGCACAGTATACTTCTATCTACATGGCTTGATGCGGTTTAAATTAATATGTTCTTTTTCACATACTTTAAAGTACTATAGATGATATTTGGTGGTTCATGTAACACTAAAATGGAAGCGGTGGATCATTGGGCCTTATTATTGAAGTGGAGATCATGTAGATCTAGGTGTGCCTTATGGAAAATTGTAGAGGATAAAAAAATGTCTTACCTTAAGCTATAATCCATGAGAAAAAATAAATCGATATCTATGGCCTACAGAATGTTACAAATAGTTTATGACGGCCTATGCAAAGAATAAATAACACTACGTAACTTGAACTAAGTTGTAGGTTGGATATCATGTGAAATATGGACCCTTCTTTGGAGATGGGTTGAATTTTTGCACTCTCTGCACAATTTTTAATGATCAAAACCACGAGGAAGCTCATTTTTCTCTTCTTGAAGTTGTGCATAGTCGTAGTTTCATCTATTAAGGGTTTTTGAACATTTTTCTATGTGATTAATCTCATATATGTCAATAAGTGAGTGTGTGGGTTCCTTATATAAAAATTGGACTGTACGTTATGGTTGATCAAGTGTAGAAATGTGTGAGAATCATTTATTTTGGGACCCAAATGCAAGAGTTTGTAAGTAGTGAACATTAGTAAATCTGTACTTTCTAAGGAAATAAAGAACTTGCTACCTTAATCTAAATTAGTTTGTAGAATGTAATTACATATTTAACCCACATGTCATAATTGAGTGAACATGTTTCCTCAAGGAGATTACAAAGTGGACAAAATGAATAAATAAAATATCAAAAAAAGTGGAAGTAGGATATTGTGAGGAGTGAAAATCTTAGCGGAAGTTGAAAGATAACAAATAAAGAGAAGTATACCTCTCTTTGAGATTTTCCCTGCAAACCTCAAGTAAGATTGTGAATCACTTGGACTTGTAGAATCTTGTAAGAAAAAGGATTGTGGGTGCTCTTGAATTGTTATCCATATGTGCATTTGCAAATGCTACGAGCCTATAAACACGAGAATGCGGGTGGAAAGTTTGGCAGAAGTTGGTTACAAGTTGCATAAAGCTTTCAAGGATGGTTTATAAAGGAATGAACTTAAGGATGGTTTATAAAGGAATGAACTGATTTTTTTAGCTGAGGGTGAGGACATGAGAAGTGGGTCATAGTTTGAATGAGTTCCAAGGTTGTAATCATAATTTCTTGAAATAGTAATAGGATTTGGTCTGTGTAGTTGCAGTTTTGCAGGGGAAAGTATGATGATTTACCCCAAAGTGATTTTTTTGTGTGGGAAGATGTTGTAGTCATTCTATTTTTGGCCTACTAAGGAGTTCAGCAGATTTTGTTTCCCCGCCATTATAGGGTTCTAGAAGTGGAGTGGAGTGGAGTGTGAGTAGATAAATAAGGTGGATTATTTAAATAAGCAGGGGGGTGAATTTAATTAGAACCCCGGCAGAGGGGGAACTATAAATTTTGATAGGATAATTAACCATTTAATTAAATAAATGTTTAATTATATTAGCAGGAACAGTGACAAACCTAAAGGGTATTAGGAATTAATCGAGCTAACAAGCAGGCCTAATTAATTCCGAGGGCATGATAGAATTAATTTAATTAATTTTGATGGGATGTAACTAGGATAAAAATAAGTATGCATTTTTAGGGTGTCTACATTTTGAGAGCCTTTGTTTTCCCCATGAATGGCTACGTGTTAAAGTCTGCGGATCACATGTGGGAATAGCCCGCTCCCTGTCATCAATCACATTAGCTAATGTTTAATTATATTAGCTAAAGGGTATTAGGAATTAATGAAGAGGGCATATAGAATTAATTTAATTAATTCTAACGTAAATTTAAGTATGCATTTTTAGGGTGTCTACATTTTTCCTCTACGTGTTAAAGATAGTAGACACATGTAGAATTAGTGAGCGAAGCTAGCTAAGCATTTGGATGCCTCAATGAGTAGAACGGGTGGGTGACACAAAAAACCGATAGACAACTGCTTGATAGGAATAAGACAAGGATTTTGAATGAGGATAGGAGGAATTGTGCTCATAGCATGAGCATCATTTGGAGAATGAAATTTAGAGAAACATTATTTTGTTATTACACAATAGAGTTGTCACCGTGATTATGAAGGAGTCAAGGTGTTTAACCTATTATCTGCATAAAACAAACACACAAACAATAAAGAAAATATAAAAAGAAAACAATCCCAATATACACTGTAAAAGTATGCACCATGGCTATAAAGAAGCCAAGATGATAACAAAATATGTGTAATTGGTCCAAAAAGGAAAATCAACAATGTACTGGAACTTCAAAAAGAAGACAACTAGTTATGCCCCTTAATACATTCCACAATGATGATTAAACAAATGTGAATTCCCCCCAAGCACTAAACTTATGAAATTCTAAGGAATAGGATCAGACCTAAGAGAGGAGTAATATTAGATACTCCAAGAGATACTCTTGGTGGATACGCATTGAAAAGTGACCTAAGATTTGAAAAGGATCATTTCCCCCAAACAATAAACTTATGAATTGCAAGAGAGGGAATTAAAGAAAAAATTTCCCTAAGCGAAGTTATATCGTGAAGGGAACAATGTATCCTACTAGTCGTAAAGATTAGAATGATCACTAAGGTAGTAGATAAAAGTGTGATTTTATCAAGATTGTATTGAGTTACTGAAATATTTTCACGTGTTTGCATATTTTAAGGATTTTTTTAGTATTTGAATTTTTTTGTGATTTTGATAATTTATATGATTTTTTTGAATTTATATGATTTTTTTTACAAATTTTTAGAAAAAAATTTAATGCAAATAAGAGGAGTGGCATACATGTAATTAGCACAGATAAAAATAAATATAAGCAATCCTAATTACACAGTAAAAGAAAAACTTAACATGGATTATTTAATAAACCAGGATGAAAACACGATATGTGTAAGTGGACCAAAGACACAAAACAAACATGTCAAATAAACCCAATATGAGAAGGAATTAACTACACCAAAGTTATATGTGAACTAAGATGTGAAGAATTTTCCTATGATTGGTCTCTAATAACAAAGTACAACAAAATAAAAAACTAAAAAAAAAGTAAAAGCATCATCACAATGTTGAAAAACCACAACAGTACAACCCAATTTGCAATAACGACATCTAATGACACCCCTAATGTGTTCCACATTGAAGAATTATACAGATATGAATGCCCCCAAGTGATAGCTTAGAACTTGAGAGGATTGGATTGGTCCAAAGAGCACAATGATCTTAGATACTCCAAAAACACCTTATTAGATCCCATTGAAGTTTGATCTCTATTGGATTTAATCCAAGTGTGCCCCAAGAAAAGTTATATTGTGAAAGGGTAATTGATTTTTTTTCCTCGAGCATGGACCATGAAAAAGAAAAGTGTAATGGAATTACTTGTATAATTCAGATCATGAGCAGAAATATAACACCAAATAACACAATATTCCAGAATAATGATCTCAATATGCAATTATAATAGCTTCGCCACTTCGAGGGAGCAACCTCCAAACCATACACTAATACTCAAATACTCCAATGATGATGAAATACTACCTACAATCCCCTATATATACTATTCATATGTTATGGCCATCACCAAGGCTGACCTACTAAGCATGAGAAAGTATAAATGATATAATAAAATGATATGGTAAGCCACAAGTCAGCTACTCATATCCTAATACAAGCAATAGGTTAAGGGCGTAGCATGCCCTTCCCCTTCAAAGAAACATTGTCCCCAATGTTGAGAAGCTCTGGGTGCTGCTGCAGGAATGTCATATCTTCCCATGTTGCATCTTCATTGTCCATATTCTTCCACTCGATCATGTACTCAGTAATAACCCGTGTCCTTAATCTTTTAGTGCGTGTTTGAAGGATGCATTCAGGTTCCAAGATGACCCTCCCTTCCTCATCGAGCTCAGGTAACACTGTTTGGGCTGATACTCTCTGTCCAATTACTTTCTTTAGGCAAGAAACATGAAATACTAGATGTATTCTAGTTGATTGTGGAAGTTCTAATTTGTATGTTACAATACTAATCTTCTGCAATACTTGATAGGGGCCATAATACTTCGGTGAAAGTTTGTTTTCCTTTTGTTGTTGTTTCAAAGACATTTGCTTATATGGTTGTAACTACACAAAAACCCAATCACCGACTTCAAAATGCCTTTTCGTACGATGTTGATCAGCCTGTTGCTTCATGCGGTTTTGTGTCATGACCAAGTTCTCCTTGAGACTAGAGAGTACCTCTTTTTGATACTGAATGTGTTCTTCTACTGCTCTAACCCATAGTTTTCCTCTCAATGATGATGTGATGGATGGTGGATGGTACCCATAGAGTGCCAAAAAAGGAGACATTTTAGATGAAGTATGGAAGGAAGTGTTATACCACCATTCTGCAAGTGGCAACCATTGGACCCATCTTGCTTGTTTATCAGACGTAAAGCAATGGAGATATCCCTCCAAACACTTATTTACAACTTCTGTTTGCCCATCAGACTGGGGATGATAAGAAGAGCTACGAGCTAACTGAGTACCCAAACATGAGAATAAATCAGTCCAAAAATTACTAGTAAATATAGGGTCTCTATCACTTACTATAATCTTCGGTGTCCCATGAAGCTTCTGAACTGTGTCCATGAAGGCTGTTGCTACCATGCTTGCAGCAAATGGGTGTGCCAAGGCAAAAAAATGAGCATATTTGGTGAGTCTATCCACCACAACCATGATGACATTTTTTCCATCAGATTTAGGCAATCCTATGATAAAGTCCATGGAAACCTCTTCCCACCACTGGCTAGGAATAGATAGAGGTTGTAGAAGACCTGGGGATCGAACTGTTTCACCCTTATTTTGCTGACAAACCATGCATTCTGCCACAAATTTTTGGACATCCCCTTTGAGCCCTTCCCAGAAGAAATCTTGTTTGACTCGATGATAAGTCTTTAAGAATCCAGAGTGCCCCCCTACTGGAGAAGAGTGAAGCTCAGATAGAATCCTATTTTTAAGAGTGGAATTCTTACATAGGTATAATCTATCTTTATACCATAAAGCATCCCCTTTCAATACAAAATTTTCAGACATGCTTGGATCATTCTAGAGATGATGAATGAGGTTTTGTGTGGTTGGGTCATTTCTCCATTTGGACCTTGCCTCATCTATCCAATCTTCTTGTAATATGGATATGGCACATAACAAGACTGCAGTTGAGTCATCTTTTCGCGACAGTGCATTCACAATTACATTCTCCTTCCCTTTCTTATAGATAATCTCAAAATCATATCCCAACATCTTGGAGACCCATTTTTGTTGTTCTTCAGATGATAAATGCTGCTCTAAGAAGTATTTCAGACTATTATGATCTGTCTTCACTTTAAAGTGCCTTCCTAAGAGATATGGTCTTCATTACTTTACTACATAAAGTATGGCTAGCATTTCCTTCTCATAAGTCGGCTTGGAAATATTCTTACCTTTGAATTGACGGCTCAAAAAGGCAATAGGATGACCTTCTTACATGAGAACTACCCCCATACCCACCCCTGATGCATCACATTCAACAATGAATGTTTTGGAAAAATCTGGAGTAGCCAAGACTGGAGTGGTGCACATGGCCTCCTTTAGTTGCTCAAATGCTTTGGTTGCATCCTCACTCCAATGGAAGGAGTCCTTCTTTAATAAAGTTGTGAGAGGTGCAACTATGCTTCCATAATGCCTTATGAATCTTCGGTAATAACCTGTAAGCCCCAAAAATCCTTGTAGATTCTTTAGGGTTTTTGGAACCTTCCACTCCATCATGGTTTTGATCTTATTAGGATCCACTTTAACCCCTTCATGAGAGACAATGTGACCCAAATATTCAACCTCCTTGAGTCCAAAAGAACACTTAGAGGGCTTTGTATAAAGTTGATGTTGCTCAAGGGTTTCCAAAACCTTATTTACATGATGCAAATGTTCCTCCCATGTTTTTCTATAAATTAATATATCATCAAAAAACACTAAGACAAACTTCCGCAGGAATGACTTAAAAATAGAATTCATCAAAATTTGAAATGTAGAAGGTGCATTTGTGAGTCCAAAAGGCATTACCAGGAATTCATAATGGCCTTCATGTGTCTGAAAGGTGGTTTTATGAACATCCTCATCCTCTATTCTGATTTGGTGGTATCCCGAACGAAGATCAAGCTTTGTAAAATAAACAACACCATGCAACTCATCAAGCAAATCATCAATAACAGGAATAGGAAACTTATCTTTGATTGTGTACTTATTAAGTTCCCTATAATCAGGACACATGTGCCACATGTCATCTTTCTTCCATACCAGCACTACTGGAGAAGAATAAGCACTTTGACTATGGCAGATGATTCCTACTTCTAACATCTCTTGTACAATCTTCTTGATTTCACTCTTTTGCACATATGGGTACCTATAAGGTCTGATGTTAGGTAGTTGACTTCCTGGTAATAACTGAATAACATGATCATGATCTCTCTTTGGAGGTAAGCCCTTTGGTATATTTTCAAATACAACAGAGTGTGCATCCAACACTGCTTGCATATCTGATGGTATAATGTCCTTAGAATGATGAGCCTCCAATGAAAAGAGTTGTGCCACAAATCCCTCTGCACCCTTTTTTAGCATTTTGTGCATCTGATGAGAAATTACTATTTGTGGAGACTTTTCTCTTAATCCTCTCAGCTCAAAAGTCCTTCCTTCAGAGTGAAATTACATGAACAAGTCTTGGAAGTTCATCTCAATGGTTCCCAAAGTGGTAAACCATTGAACCCCTAGCACAATGTTTGATCCTCCCATAGAAATGGCATACATGGGACTATTTAGTATGTAATCTCCCATGGAAAGCTTAATGCTATGGAATTTTCTAGAACAAGTAACAGTACCTCCATCAACAATCATTACTTGACATTCAGGAGTTGGATAAATGAAACAGTTTAGGCGCACTGCTAACTTATGATTGATAAAGTTGTGAGTACTTCTTGAATCAATCAACACTGTGACCCTCTATTTTTTAAGGAATCCAACCACCTTTATGGTTTGGGGGGTGTTAATACCTAAAATTGCATGGCATGAGATCGTTGGCTGAGGATCTCCTGACTCCTCCTCTGGCTCAACCAAGACCTCTGACTCTGCATCTTCATTATTCTCTTCATCTTCACTAGGCCCATCAATGTAGAACAACTTATTTTCAGCACATTTATGTCCGGGTCAAATTTACTGTCACAATTAAAACATAAGCCTTTTTCTCTTTTTTCTTCAATTTGTTGAGGTGTCAATCTAACTAGCCGAGGGAGTGCTAGGGCTAAGGTGTTGCGATCTCTGGTATAAGTGAAATTTTGTCTCCTCCTTGAAACAATTTTCTCCTCTGCCCTTCTTTCCATAATCATCGAATCAAAAACCTTATAAAGATTAAACATACACACCTCATGCTCAATGTGATCCTTAAGACCCCCAAGAAATAGGTCATTCAGATTCTCTTCAGTAATATTTTCCACCCGCAGATAAAGGTTTTGGAAGTGATGAATGTAATCCTTAACAGATCCTGTCTGTCTCAACTTTGCTAATTGGCTGAAGTAATTATCTGACACACTAGAACTGTAGTGTAATTGTAACTCTTCAGTGAAGATTGTCCATGTAACATTGAGACCACTCTTCTTCCTTTGAGCACATAACCATCGATACCAGATGAATTGGTCAGGTTTGAGATACAAAGCTGCCATGGTCACCTTTTGTCCTGATGGAATCTGATGTAGTTCAAATAAATTCTCCATTTGGTTGATCCAATTGAGTGGATCCTTTCCATCAAACTTGCACATATCCACTTTTGGAAACATAGTACGGGCCTATAAAGTGCTCGTATTTAGATTGTACACACTCAAAGAACCACTCTGGCTCATCTGTCTATTATGTTGACCTGAGGATCCACCTTGATTCACATAAGTATGATTACCCATCATATGCATACTGAATTTTTTCATGAAATCCTCCAATATTTGTCCAATCCTATCCACATCTTCTTTGTTTGCCACCCTAGATTTGAGGTCTCTCAGGTTAAACTCAAGTTGGCTTACTTTATGGTTTGTCAAAGTAAACCCTAACCCTAAGGAATTTGTAGTTATATCTTCTATCTCCAACTCCTCAACTACTATCTAATCCTTTTTTGGTGTTTTACCTGGAGTGATGGGATTCTTTTTTCCTCTTGATGGAAGGCCCTATCCATGATGCCCCAAAATAGTAGGATGTAGGGATCACGGTTAAATTTTAGGGTTTTGGATTTAGATAAGAATTCGGCCAAATATATAAAAACTTGAAGAACAAACCCCAAATAAAATTTGTTTTTCTTTCTGAAAATATAATGAATTTGAAAAAAATCGGTAAATTGAAAAAAATCCACCCAACTCCCAACTTTAGGCATAAATCAAACCCTGGGTTAAAGTAAGGCTTACCTTTAATAAAGGGACTAATCATGTTTTACTCATCACCACATTCATGAGAATTTTATGAGCTATAGAGAAACACTCCACCTGGTTTGACTTAATAAATTTATTGATAGCAAATGCATTACATGATTAATTTTTTCCTTGTTATCAGTGAGAGAACACCATTCACAAGTTAAATGCTAAAGCTTCCTATTCTTCATTATTTAAGGATAAAAAAGCTTTTTCATGGTTCCAGAGGGGGAACCCTCGATTTGTTGTCCATTCAATAATCTTGAGCTAATGGTCCAAGAGGGATACTTGATCATGTTAAAACCTACTGCAACACACTCATGGTAAAAGGACGATACCACCCAATCCCACCTAAGAATTTTCTCCCAGAACTACATCAAGGGGTGGTAGATATATGCTTAATATCATTAGTAAAGCATGACATGCATCACAAAAAGTTGGACCCTAACCTTGGAGGGGATTGTTTAATCTTCTGCTCCAACTGTAACTCAACTACTATCAAATACTCCCTTGTGATTGGGTTATACACCCAATGTGGAGATCCAACGGCATGAGAATCATATGAAATTAGGATATCACCAAATTTTAGGGCGCGAGTGCGAATATAAATTCAGATTTACTCAAACCAAAATCATTTTGTATGGGAGGGAGAATTAAGATGAAAAAATTCCTACAATTTGCCAATACTAGGAGCGATTTTATGAAAAACACTAAATTATTGGAACACAAAATCGAAATCAAAAGAGTAACAATAGAATCACTAGGTAAAAAGTATTTATCAATTGAGACTTACTATATGATCTTAGTGGGTTAGTTGCAATATTTATTGCCTAGATCGGTGATTATTACTTGTAATTCAAATCATGAGCTTTCTTCAAAATAATGATCCACTTCACCAGGGGGCAACCTCCAAACCATACAATAAGACTCAAATGCTCCAATTATGATGAAATAATACCTACAATCCCCTATATATACTATTCATATGTTATGGCCATCACCAAGCATGAGAGAGTATAAATGATATAATAAAATGATATGGTAAGCCACAAGTCAGCTACTCATATCCTAATATAATTAATAGGTTAAGAGCGTAACAAAAAGTGATTATCGGGAGATGATCTGAAATGATCAGTAGGATTTCCGTCAAATGGTGATATTATTGAACTATGTTATTCAATTGTTGAGATTTTTTCAAACATTTTCTGAATGTTTTGAATTTTTTCTAGTTTTATATTGTTTCTGGTTTTTAAACATATTTGAATGTTTTTGTATTTTGAAGCATATTTGAATGTTTTTTTTAATTTTGAAACATATTTAAACATTTTTGAGTTTTTGAAAAATAGTTGAATTTTTTTATTTTTTTGAAACATATTTGAATTTTTATTTTATTTTTTGAAACAAATTTTAATGTTATTGAGTGTTTGAAACATATTTGAATGTTTTGTATTTTTGACTTGGTAAAAGGTGCACCATTTGAACTCATGTTCAAACAATTGTAAGTATTTCATTCCATTGGCAGAATGTAGATGATATAGTGATAGGATGTCTCACTCTACTTGTGACTCCATACAACTAGGAAGATGTGAGGGATCAACACTGAGATCTAGGAAGGATGTAAAAACTAGGAGAATAGTGATATGAAAATGAAGATTATGGATGCTAAGACATAAGGTGTAACAATGATCCATTCGGGAACATGTGACTCATCTCAAGTTAAGATTACTTGACCGATTCCAAGATGATTTCACTTTATTGATTTTGAATAGACTTAGAACTATTGATGGTCTACTAGTTAGAAATGTTAGAGTAGGTATTTACCTTAGCTCATGTTCACCTAGGTTCTGTTAATGACTCTATATACATAGAAATAAGGCTTCACTCAAGAAAACAAATATGGATATTTCTGCTATATTATTTAGATACATTATGGAAACATTATCTAGAATATTAGGTATGATGCCATATAATTGATTTATGGATCATATGTCTCATATCACTTAATCTCCTAACATCATATGGTCTTGACTATTTTTCTATTGCATTACAAGTTCATTTCATTCATTTATGATTTGATCAACGACATTGACTGGAATTCTTATATTGTTATTCCTGACCTATGTAAGCAAGGCCCATCTCTTCATTGAATAAATTGCATTAAAGTTCCATAATAATACATCATATAAACTGCTCAAATATTTTATTTCAAAGGTTATCTATGTCATCAGCTCACTTACACACATCCAAATGGTATTATCTCTATTGTTAATATGCAAATCATCAACACATCTAAATAGACCAAAAAAAAAATCTAACTGTAATGTTGATCTTAGGCATCCAGAATGTGATTGTTCATTTTTGAAACCTCTACTCCATATTATGGGATTTGTAAAATGATAAATTAATCTCCATATTATGCCGAGATCTATGTGATTTTTCGAGAACTACTCTGATCAGATTTTTTTTTTTGAGACAATGGCAGAGGTTTTGAATCCTAAGATCCTATTTTTATATTCCATTAGGAGACAGATGATGGAATCTACATTTATTTTTAATTTCCATTATCATACAACTATGATATTGTGTAATCTAGCCACTCAAGTAAAAATGGGTAGAAATATTTTTCTTGTTCATGTAAATTAACACAATTTCATAAAATGCAACATGAAACATCATACGCAGCTGATAAGATGTAATTAGAGGTCTGAAATGAAGCAAAGACAATACAAACAAAGGACTGAAATTGATCACAGAGTCTGCACTGTCATTTTTTCACTGTCAAAATCCTTGCATTTGCAACATCAAAGAGGCAGAAACCTGTTATAAATCATGAAGAAGGTCTGATAACTTGCAAAATCACTTGTTGAAGGTGGAAGAAGAAGCTTGCTATCCAAAAATGTGTTCAACCTCAAAAAATGAGCCAAATCTGGCTTTTACAATGCATGGGTCGAGCCCAGAAAAGAGAAAACGTGTAAAAAATGTGGAAGCCATTCCCCATTGAATTAAGATGCATTAAAATAGCATGGGCATCCTTACAGACCCATGCCCTGACATTTTTGGCCATGCTGAAGAAGAATGCGACCCATTTTGCATTAAAAACAGGTTGTTGAAACGTCTTTCTGGCCATTACCATGTGCTAGAGGAGTTTCTTGATTTTATCTCTCCAAACTCAACCAAAATACAAAATTGACCCCAAAATCATCTAGATAATTTCACCAGATTTCCATTGATATAAAGAACACAAAAATTCGAGCTCTGGATCGAAAGATATGGCGATTTGAAAATTTAGGGCAAAAACAGGCCAAAATCGGATCGGCGGGAAAAAGTTTGAATTTTTACCTATTTGGTCTTTGGAAAAAAATTCAAATTTTCACCGCGCTCCACCACTCCAGGTGCCACGTGGTGGCTTCCTATTGGCCGCGGGCCTCCTAAGGGAAAATTTCCCACAAAAACTCTGCTGAGCCATAACTTGAAAAATATGAGGAGTTAGGAGGAAAACTTTACCTTTCTGGAAAGCTGAGAGAGAGAGAGCTCTATCCATGGTGCCATTTTTAGAAAGATTTGAGTGCCTAAAAATAAAAAATGGAGACTAAGGACAAGAGAGGTAGAAGAACACAAGGAGTTAGCCATAAAAAGAGCAGGGGCATATTTTGGATAACAATTTTGGCGACTCAGAGGGGTCATCTGCCTGCTAGATGAAGATACCAGTTGCCTGAAGCAGCCCATTGGGCATGGAGTCATAAAATTTTCTGTTCAGTGGGAGAACCCCAACTAACTTAGAATGTTGCAAGGAGGAAGATGGAATATCACTGATGGAAGCAAGGACTGCAAAACATCTCCAGGGACAGCAAGCCTGTGTGTCAAAGCACTTAGGGAAAGCAAAACAACCTACAACAAAACAATGTGCACAAGCACTTGGAGGAATGAAAAACCTAAGATAATATTTACAAGGTGGAGAATTTCCCTTTAGTAGTAATGCTTTAGATAATTTCCATTGACTGGAATCTGTAGTTCTTTGCCATCCAATGAAGACAATTGGAAGGCATTAATTTGTCCTTACACTTTGTGACCATGTATGGGCCACTCCAAATGGCACATCAAATTTTTGAATGCCTTCCCGTTTTTCTCTATCTGCATCCCATTTTTTAACACTAGATCTCCAACTTGGAAAACGATCTACTCTTGGCCTTCCTATCAAAGGTCTTCTTGATCAAAGCTTGATCCTTCTCCATTGTTTGGGATGCCTGATCTCTGATCTCTTGGAGCTCCATCAACTCTACATATCTCACCTCCATGGGCCCCCAAACTCTAGCAACTCTAACTGCTTCATGAGTTCCAATGTTGGTAACTCAATGACATGGGCAAGATTGCCTCTCTTCCATAACAAGCATGAATGGAGGAGTTACCTGTGGATCTCTTGGGAGTTATCCTATCAGCCCATAAGGCTGAATTTCAGTTTGGTATGCCAAGACCTCTGATTCTCATCAAGAGTCCTCCTAGATGATCCTCACAAGTTCTTGTTTGTAGATTTCAGCCTGGCCATTACCCTGAGGGGTAGTAGTTTGATGAAGTACTTAGGTAGATCCCATTCTTGACATCCCACTCAGTCACCTTGGATCCAATGAATGCTAATGCATTAACTGAGATTATTGTAGCAGGTATGCCAAATCTGGTTACTATCCCCTCATAGAAGTCTAAGATGCTAGACTCATTTGCTTCCTTGAGTGCTACTGCTTTAGTCCACTTGGTGAAGTATTCTGTGGCTGTCAAAATCCACTTTTGCCCTTGGCTTGAATTGGATTAATGACTCCAATGAAGTCCAAACCCCATTGCATGAATGGCTGGTCAACTGAAATTGGATTGCAATGGAAGGGCAAAAAACCAAGCCTCTCTTAACCTGTGAAGAATGCACAATTCTTGCACCTTTTGATCCACGCAAAGCAATCACTGAAAATCTTGGGCCAATAATAACCAGCCTTCATGATTTTTAGAGCTGTCACTCTTGGTGCAAAATGACCACCAGCTGGTCCACCATGGAACTCTTCCAACACCCTATGAATCTGATTTGTGATAATGCATCTCAGCAGCACTCCATTCACATCTTTCTTGAACAAAAACACCGTCTACTATGGCATATGGGACGCCTACAATCTGAAGTGTCTTCTTTGGGTTTTGTTCATCTCTGAGGGCATAGGCCTGTGCTTAGGAAGTGCATTATAACCTTGGGTCCAGCAAGGAGTGGGGACAGCATTATCCTCTTCTTGAGTGCTACCTTACACATGGCTGTCTTGAACTTCAAAACAACCTCTTCTTTATTGCATACTAATCCTTTTTGCTTCCCAGAATCAGCTACTCCACACAATCCTTTTCCTCTTACCAGCTTGGTGGTGACTTGATCTCAATGTCATACTCCATGACACGAGTGATCCAACCTACCCTTCCTTTTCTCATTCAAATCCTTGTTGAGGAGGAAGTCCTTTACTCCTAGCATGAGAGACCAAACAACTGAACCTTTGTTGTTTGAGACTAGATGCTTGAATCTTTCTTCAAGCTTCTGATTACTGCAAGCCACATGCTTCTCAATAAATAATATCTCAACCTCATAGTCATCTAGGCTTTGGCTGAAGAAAGTAATTGGCTGCTCATCATTGTCCTTGTTTTGTTGTACCAAAATGGCACAAATGGTATCATTACTCCCAAATGCATAGAGGATGAAATCCTTGGAGAAGTCCAGGTTGATGAGAGTTGGTGCTTGAGAGATTGGCTTCTTTGATTACTTCAAAACTCTCCTTGCCTTCTGCCTTGCTTGAAAGCCATGTCTTTTCTTTAACATCTTAGTGATAGGTTTGACAAGGGCTGCAAAATCTAGGACAAACCTCCGAACAAAATTTATTCTCTCCCCAAGAAACTCTAAGTTGCCTTCTTGTGGCTTGGCAATGGTAGTGATCTTATGGCTTCAACTCTCTCTGGATCAATTGCTAATCTTTCTTTGGAGACATTATGGCCAAGGAGCTTTCCTTCATGTGCCAGGAAGATACACTTCTTAGGATTCAAAGACACTCCAAATCTCCTGCACCTTTGGAAGACTTGTCTCAAATGAGAGAGGTGGTCTGTTGCTGCATTCTTTGAAAAAAACAGTGTGATATCATCAAGATATATCAGCACCATGTTGTTAATCAACCTTTGAACCCATGTCCATTGCTCTTTGGAAGGTAGCTCCAGCGTTGGACAGCCCAAATGGTATTTTCCTGTATGCATAAGTTCCCCATTTGGTTGTGAAGGCTTGTCTTGAACTGATCTTCTTCCTTCACCATAATCGATTGTACCCCTGAGTAGCCATCAAGCAATGAAAACCTTTCAGAGCCAAGCAACAACTTGTAAAATCTGCTCCATAGAAGGAAGTGGGTAATGGTCCTTGAGAGATGCTTCTATTCAAATCTCTTGAAATCAACAACGCACAATCTAATCTCTCCACTCTTCTTTCTGACTGGAACTAAGTTGGCAACCAACTAGAATGCTTGATTGGGAATATGATTCTCGACTCAATCAACTTGTTCAATTCCTTCCTCTGAGAGGTTCCATGTGTGGATTGACTGACCTTTGTTTCTGCCTGATGGGATTAGTATTTGGTCCAACTCAATGGTGTGTCACGGACTGAGCTAACTTGGGATTGAAACCTTTCAAATCTTCGTAGCTCTAAGCAAACACATCAGGGAACTCTTGACACAGCTGTATGAACTCATACTTTTTTTTGTTTCAGTTGTCATCTTTCCAATTTGCAATGGTTTGTTCTCTTCTCTTCCACCAAGATGGATACTGAATCTTCTCTCTTGACCTGAATGTTTTCTTTCTCTCTTTCCTAAAACTGATCATTGGGATTGAAAATGGACTCCAAAGTGATAATTCCCTTGGGTAGCTTGTTAGTTCTCAACTATACCACTTGGTCACCATACTGCTGTTCCAATTTTTCCTGATTTTTAGCTGAGAACTCAGCTTCTTCTTGTAAGAAATGGATGATTTGCTGGTCATTCTCAAACACTTGCTAACTTACATTGTTATCCGGCACTGAAGACCTCATAATCACATGGATGTTTGGTTGTACCTTGTCCTTTTGAATGCTTTCCACAATATCAAAGGCTTCCCCAACTGCTGCAAGCTTGTCAGCAGCTTGGTTTTTCTTTTCTAGGAATGGATTTTTATGCTAAAGCCCTCAAAAATCTTCAATGAGGTCCCACACCCTGTTCTTGTAGCAGTTGATCAATTATTCTTGACAGCATGCTGCCCCTTGACTTGGTTTACAATCAATTCCAACTGTCACCAAAGACTTGCAAGTTTCTTTATTCCTCTCTTTATTGCCCAATGCATCCCTTGCACCAAGGCTTCATATTCAGCAGTGTTATTGGAGCATGCAAACTGAAATCTAAAAGATGAATAGTACTTTACTCCTTGAGGTGAAATAAGCATAGCTCCACCTCCTGCACATTTGCTACTCCTTGATCCATAAAAAAATAGCTGCCATACCTCATTGTCATCCTTGTGGTTTGGCTTGGTGATGCTAGGAATGGGTTGATCTTCTTGATGTATGCAATAGAACCCTAGCTCAGATTCTTCTACTTCTTGATAAGGATCAAAAGCATGCACCTTGTTTGCCCATTCATCAAGAGTTAGATCCGGGATGCTTCCAACCTTGGTGTTAGCTTCATCAATGCTTGGGTGATCTTCTTGATCAAATGCCGAACAGTTGGCATTGATCTGACTTGGAGTGTAGGGTTCAATGTGGAAGTTTGCAATAGGTTCAGACCTGATTATAGCTTTGGTTCCATACCTCGTTCTGAACAAAATGTGTGACCAATTAGCAGACAAATATCCTCTAATCTTGGTTGTGAAATATCTTGAAAAACATAGGGCAAAGAGTGGTGGAAGTCTATAACTGATACATCTTGTAAAACAAACAACATTTGGACATGCATGCAAGGTAAGACTCAAGTTTCTAATCACCCCAACTGTTGTTACTACTGCTGTCCACCATCCAACTGCACTACCCTTTGGATATGGTTTCATACTTGAAGCCCTAACTGATCAGCTATTTGCTTGGGCATCACTGAGCTACTTGCCCCGGAATCAATCATGCAATTGTGCACAATTAGTTTTTCCAATGATAATGAGACATAAAAAGGAGGGGGCTTCAACATTTTACCTTGCTGTCCTCCATGATTTCCCTCAGGCTGGTAGCATTTGTAAGCACTTTGTCCTTTTGCATCTGAGCTTGCTGGTTCAAGTTGGCCAGTCCTTCATGGCAGCTTGCAGTAGATCTCTGTGGCCTGGGATAGATAGGGATTCCCACATTGATATATTGACGTTTGTCTTCTTCATCTGATCAATGATACTAAATGGTGATGAAGGATCTTTGCTATCCCTTGGTTTTGCATATCATGCCCTTGCATGTGGGCAGCAACAACTGGTATTTGAGCTAGTGTAGGAGCCATTCTTGGCTGCCCTTGTGCATTTACAACTGGATTTTGTTTGCCAACCATTTGTGGAGCCATAAAAGGTTGTGGATTGGTTGGAGCTAATGGTTGTTATTCACCCAAATTCCTTCTTTTTGACCTTGTGTTGCTGCAACACCTTGAGAGACTGTTTGATTTATGCCACAAAAATCCTCTACCTGCCAGTTCACAAGTGTGGTGTCATTTGGAGCTAATTGCTGCTGGAATGTTTCTTGTTGTTGGTTATTTCCTTGACTTCCCTCACCCTCCACACCAGTATTTGTCACCATTAATGCTTGATTCAAGGCACCGTTGAAGCACATAGATTGGTTGTGAGGTTCATTGCATGGAAAAAACCAATCATACTCCTGAGCAACGTTGTTTTGTGTTGGCACCAATGCCATAGAGCCAGATATAGCATTTGGATTATATGGCTGAAATGGTTTGTTGGCAGGAGGCCTTGCTTGATTTAGATTTGCAGCTGGATTGGGTGGTCTATGAGGTTGATATGGCTGCCTGTTAGGCTAAGCTTGAGGCTGGAAGGAAGGTCTAAAACTTTGGACTTGTTGCCTCTTGAGAATAACCAGCTCATTACCTAAATTTTGCAATTGCTTCATGACTTCTTGAAGCTCATTTGGGGCACTTGGAGATGAAGTAGAAGCTTCATTTGAACTCTTATTTCTAGGAGTGGGAGAAGGAGCCAAATTAGGGTGCTTGATTAGTGTTTTGGCTCTCTAAACTTGGAAACAATGGCATGGGAGGTCTAGGGGCTAGTTTGCCACTTGGATCAAATAATTTTCAGCCCTAATGGCAATGCTATAAGCCATAGGGATAGTTATGCCTCCCATGGACTGAATCAACATAGAAATATCAGAATTTAGAGCTTTGAGATAGTAAAGAAAAGCACCTTCTGCTGTTGGCCTGACTACCACTGTAATTCTCTCCCAAGTCCTTTGAAATCTGAAATTAAAATCAGTCAGATGCTCATTAGGAGCTCTTTTGATAGTTGTTAGCTGCTCCAAAAGGGACAAGTTGTCTCCCTTTTCCCCAAACTGCTCATGGAGGGCTATACATAGCTGATTCCAATTTTGAATAGAACTTGAGGCAAGACTCCTGAAACCATTGCAAAATCTTTCCCCTTGAATGAAGATGCCAGCAGTTTGACAGCAACTGTGCATCTCATTATCTCATGGATGGCACAAATGTAGCAATATCCTTAACATGATCACCAGGTGAGGTCTGATTTTTCTCCATGAAGTATGGAATGTTATTCAATGCTGCAACTGGGATTGGATTTTGTGCATTGACAGCAAGTGGGTTGCTGCCAGTGAAATTGACATAGAGGTTGTTTTGTGCCATTCTAATTGGTCTTAGAACCCTTGTTGACTGAATGAAAGGCCTACCAAGTGGAGGAGTTGAGAGAGTTCTATTTTGTGGAGATGGAGACCTTTGGATTCTCCTCCCACTTTGCCTTATTCTTGGAGATAACTGTAGATATTCAAACATCACCTCTTCCTCTCTAGCTCTTGACCTTGTGTTGATTCTTCTCATGAGTTTTCAGGTCTGCACTGCCAAACCAGCTGATTCTTCCCCTTGGAGTCGCTAGATGTGCAATTTATAGCTCTTTTAAGCAAGAAAATTGCAGCAGATGCACATCAACTTTACTGTAATGAAAATGAGACCTCTAAGGTCCCACCAGGCATGCCAAAACTGTTGCTGCAAATCAGCAGCACCCCTGGATGCAAATCAGGTTTCTAAGTTGATGTTTCAGGCATCCAGTGTGATTGCACAACATTGAAACCTCTCTCCAAGTGTGGGACTTGTAAAATGAGAGAGAAATCTCTAGATTAGAGGCTAGTTCCTCAAACTCCTCTGATCAAATTTGTTATTTGCACAATTGCAGAGGTTTGAATCCTAATCCTACTCTAAATTCCAAGGAGACAGAGATAGAAAGTGCAAAAATTGAAACTAGACTAATAGGTGATACACCAAAGGAGTGGTGAACACTTCTTGTTCATGTAAATTAACACAATTTCATAAAATGCAACATGAAACATCATACGCAGGATGATAAGATGTAATTAGAGATCTGAAATGAAGCAAGACAATACAAACAAGGACTGAAAATTGATCACAGAGTCTGCACTGTCATTTTTCACTGTCAAAATCCTTGCATTTGCAACATCAAAGAGGCAGAAACCTGTTACAATCATGAAGAAGGTCTGATACTTGCAAAAATCACTTGTTGAAGGTGAAAGAAAGAAAACTTGCTAATTCAAGAAAAATAAGAGATCAACCTGAACAAAAATGAGTGTAATTTGGCTTGTATGATGCATTTGGGATCAATTGCAATCAGGAGATAAAATATTTGGATCATGCTATAAACACAGTGGAAACCATGTGGAAATTGAGTTGGAAGATGCATTTCTAGGAAGAAGGAAGAGCAGAAGTTAGATAGCTCAAAGCCCTAAGATTTTTGGCCATGCTGAAAAAGAGATTGCGACCCATGTAGAATTAAGAACTAGTTGTTGACAAGCGTCAAAGGTGTGGCAACAGATACCACGATGTGTATGAAGAATAAAATTAAGTTAGAGATTAATCAAGTCTAAAGTTGAACCAATAATACATAAGAGTAAGAGGGGCATAATGATGATTGAAGGATTTCACCAGATTTCCATTGATATAAAGAATTTCACACATCCGAGCTCTAAAAGTCGCAATGATTTGGCGATTTGAATGTTATTTTAAGGACAAAAAGTAGGCCAGTTTCGGATCGGCGGGCAATTAGGTCTTTAGTGGTTTTAATCATTGAATAAGTCCTAGTAAAAATTCTCAAGGTTCATAAGCCGCGCTATGCCACTCCATGATTCCACACTGGCTTGGTTAACCTATTGGCCGTTGTCTCCTAAGGGAAAATTATCCACAAGCCCAAGGAAGCTGAAAGGTCACAAAACTAAAGGAAGTTGAAGAGTCATAATTTGAATTCTAACTGTCATGTAAGGTATATAAGCATAATTCTTGTAAATGATGAGAGCATCATTTGAATTATACATGTATTTTAGAGCTTGGGATCAATTTTTTTGAATAAATTCTAGTTTACAAACCACTATAGTATAGTGAAATCTATGCACAATGTTGGTAGGATAATTTTTTTTAATGTGGAATCTTGACTAATTTTGTTGATTAAAACTGTTAAGAAGAAAGTACTAATTTCATTCCTTTCATATGTGTATGCATTTTTTTGGTGGCTTGGTAATTTGAAGTGATCCTTGTATATTTTATGACAGAGGGCTTGAATTATATTCATATATTTGGGATTTAATTGTATGTTGTTGCTGCATGCATTTTTATGGAAAACAGAGGTTTCCATTAGATTTGAAAGGTGTGAAAACCCTAAGATTGACTGTAAACTCAGTTGTTTCTGCAGATAGTTGTTTTTGTGGGTTTTTTGTTGTTATAGAAAAGTACATTGGATCACCTCGAGATTTGTGCCCACAAGAAAAGAAATCGTGGGAGTATTTTTTTGGTCTGTTGTTTTTTTAAGATCTGCACAAAGAAATTTTATGTTGCAGCGTATTTGTCTTGGTTTGTAGGAAGGAAGGTTTTCAGGTCTTTCCTTTTTGGCAGGGGTCCACAGATGCTGTACATGTTTTTATGCTATTTCAAGCAAATTCACAGGTTGCTATTTTCGGAAATCGTGTTCCATAATAATATATGATATTTCTGTTCATTTGTTTACAAAGATTTTATGTAAAGCTATTATGGTGAATTGCTTTCATCTTATTGATCATGGTGTTTGACTCATCATGATGATATTGACATGACAGTGCTAAGGTACCATTTTTAGTTCTTGATTCAATATTGTGTTCATTTTATAGTGATTTTTCTTTATATTGGGTTATAAGAGTCCCTTCTGAGGTGTCAATTAGGGTTTGTAGATAGAGACCTAAAATCTAGTATTTTAGGCTTGAAACTTGGTACAAGTAATGGTGGGACAACCATTTAAGAGTTTGAGGAGGAAATTTTATGTTTTATTGATGCATCCTTAAGTTAAAGCTAACAATGTGTGAATATAGTCACCATGCACAGTCCTTAGGCCTTGATCATATGGTATGGTCAACCTTATGAAGGAGTTGTGTAATAGCTAGAGAATCCAAACCTAAAAGGTTCTTGGAAGAGTCAAGCCCCCTGTAATTTAATGGGTGTGGTAAGAATGCATTGACTACAAATTTATTTTGAACCAAGTGACAGTTAAGATAATATTGATAGAGCATAATAAGAAAGACATAGCTGGTACCTTGTGAGAAAAGAGAAGAAGGGTGATTTCAAGGAGCCTTTTTTGTGCAGTGGGGCTTAAAATTCTATGGGAACACATTGGGATTGGTAAGGTTATTTATATTGATACTTGCACTATACATGATGAAGTGTCTCTAGATCCCTCCAGGAGTATCTGTACTAGCCAAAGACTTGTGGATGCAGAGACTAGCTGAGCCCAACGTCCTAGGAGCTATCGAAAGGAGTTACATTGTGTATGTATCGTGGAGTCAAATGAGAGATAAAACCTTGCTTGTTCTTTGAAGTATGCGGACTTCAATAGGAGTATTGAGTTAAATATTCTGTGGAAGAAAATCCAAATCACTAATAGAATTGAAAATGTCTTGGGAAAGGATCACTCAGTCACTAGACTAAGGAGAATAGTGGGATCCACTCCCTGCAGCACACAAAGTGAGCTATGCATACAAATATGACCATGATATTATGGTGATTGGTATCCATACTTATAGTCCAATATATATCTATAATTCTCCTGGGACCCACTAACATTTATTCTGTTAAAGAAATTTGGAGTGGGTTTCCTACTCACATTGAAAATGCTTAATTCATTTATTTAAGAATGATCCTCAACATGCTCTTCCATTATCTGAATCTATCTACAGTTGAACCACATCTTGTGGATCCTGAAAATATACATGATATTGCATGTTTTTTTCTTACTCAAGAAACACTACCACTGCATTCACATATCTAGGATGCTCCGTACAAATGGGTAACATCATTAGCGGATCTCATTGAGCCTATGAGATTCACATGTTAAATTGATCCTTAAAAATCTCTTGTCCACCAATGGTATCCAAGTGTAATCTTCCCCTTGTGACATTGGATTTTGATCCTACACTAATTCATTGGGATGTGATACACGTTGACAAAGAACTTATAAATTCCCCCCACACCTCGATATCTTTCTGATAATCATCAGCAACTACATGAGTTCTATACCTTCATTTAGGATTCAAGAGATGCTTAGGAATTTAGCTGTCAAGGACAGTGATCAAATGATGTAATACACTAATTTTTGAGGTTCTATTCACAAATTACATAAGGAC
Organism: Taxus chinensis; assembly: GCA_019776745.2. Lineage (NCBI taxonomy): Eukaryota > Viridiplantae > Streptophyta > Pinopsida > Cupressales > Taxaceae > Taxus > Taxus chinensis. Next base: position 279,627,184 of record CM034151.1, on the reverse strand, counting down.
AAATTGGGGAATTTTACACCAAGAACATATGTAGGCATCTTCTTCATCCATTCGTGTTGATTTGGGGTGACACTATCTAGAACCCAGTATGTTGATGCGGACCTAAATATTCATTTACAAAAAATGTACAGACATAGCTGACTTAGGATGACTATGAGCCTAACTTGAATCTCACTTAGGGTATATCCTTCTGCATAAAGGAGATACACACCTGTTTTCAAGGAATTTACGGCCTTCTTGCTTACTAGGGATGAAGAGTATCAAATAAACTTATTTTGAACAATTCAAGATATCATGTTGTATCTGTACTCTCGACTACCTATGGCATGTTGATCAGTACTCTCTGAAAACTAGATGTAGTTCCACGTGCATCCTACATAGTGCCAGTTTCTCAGTATTCGATTAGTTGTTTTGACCCTTACCCTCATCTAGGATGAAGAGAGTCACTCCACCCATAAAAAAGTATGCAAGGCAGAGCTAACGATAAGTTGATCTTGCATGTGTGTGATTTTTTGTGTCCCTTGCCTTGTAACCTTGGCTGTAATAGGTGATAATGATAAAATTTAATGACAAGGAGTACAAGCCTTGAATATCTTTGGTGATTGATGACATTGGGAAGACAATGGCACATGGCTTAGTTGTAAGAGCTGATCGAATTATGTTTGAGAGTTACTTTTCTTGCCAAGTATGCCGACATCAGGAGGTATAATCAGTTTTCCTTGTTATGACAGCTATGTATAGATAAAGATACAGTGTCAGAATTTTTTTGAGTTATTTGATAAAGGTAGTGGAGATCAGGCCACACCAGAGTGTTTTGAACATTCTCATACATGTATTAGAAGGTGAGCTTCAAGGGATGCCTTGAAGCAGGTATTTACTAGGTCTTCACTCTGTTGTTACCTAGTCTAGGGTACCTTGTGGTGGCCCTGATGTCCCAGTATCAGTTGTAGAAATGTGTGGGACCTCATGATGGCATGTAGAGGTGTTCCGGAACTCATACTGTGGACATGCAAGATCTATGTTAGGGCCTTTTTAGCTTCACTTGAAGCATAAGTATGGGGTTCACTATTAGAGTAGGTATTTACCTTAGCTCATGTTCACCTAGGTACTTTATTTACCTTTATTGTATTTATCATCACCCATTTATGTGTGTGGATTTTTATTTTATCTTATTTAGATATTAGGAGATATTATCTAGTTGTTAGGTATAGTTCTTTCCTTGATCTATGGAATTGATTGGTTCTTTCCTAGATCTATGGTATTGACTAGATCCTTTATGTTTAGTTCTCTCCTAAAATCTATGGTCTTGAATAGTTCTTTGATGACTAGTTATTTCCTTGATTTATGGCTTGATCTACGACCTTGATTGGTTCTTAGATTGTTATTCCTTGCCTATTTAAGCAAGACCCATTCTCAATGTATTGCATTGAGTTCCATAATAATATGTGATATTGTTTTCTCATTTTATTTGCAAAGGTTTTTATGTAAATTTATTCTGAAAAATTGCTTTCATCTTATTGATCGTGGTGTTTGATTAACATATATGTTCTTGGCTTGGTACGATCTGGTTTATTGTTCCTTTCAGCGACTAGTAGGACACAAGGAATTGTTCAACACTCATAGACATGAGCAACTTCGTGGGATGGTTTTTATTAAGGTCACTTTTGAAAAGATTTAGTTTAGTGCAATTTTTATTAAAGAAAGAGCTTGTTTAAAAGGATTTTCCATCAGTAAGCTTCGAGACAAGTAATGTAGGTAAAAAGGTGTTGACATGGTAGACAAAACATAAGAGAGTATGGATACCTACTTACTTTCACTAGTGTCATAAAAGGAGTAAGAAGTAACCTGTGTCTTGTCACTGATAAGAGTGTGAAGGAAGAAAGGTGTAATGATTGTTATTTTTGTATTTTAGATTTATATTTCCAATGGATGAAACAATTAAAAATTAATTCTTGTTAGAAAGGAAAATTTCACCATGTAAGTATCAGCCTCATGCAACTAGTAGGAGACAAGGGTTCAACACCATAGACTGAAATCCATATTTATTAAAAGTTACACGGTAAAGAATTTTATGATACTTGGGTGGAAAAAATATATATTTTTAAAGGAGTTGCCATTAGTAAGCTTCTAGATTGAATCATAGGTAAAAATATCTCAAATGATAGAACCTAAAATAGGGATGAGACACACAATGCCTAAGATGAACAATACGAGACTTGTGTCATAGACGCGAAGAATACAAAGTCAGATGAAGATGTCATTTTTAACATATCCGCCAATGGTATGAAACAATTGTGATTATGATGACTAAATTGATTTACGATACTTGGGAAGACGAGCCTCCAAGTCAATGGAGTGAATCCCCCGATTCGAAGAAGTCCTGATGTATGCTTCTACATTTTTTAGTTTTCCAACAGGGCTCTAAGGATCAATTTGATATAGAATCAAAATATTTTTTAATGCTTCCTGAATTATTTTTACAGACATGGGTTTGCAATGGAGGTATCAAGTCAATGGAGGTCCATGTTAGAAAGACTCGAATGATTCCTAATTTTTACAAGACGTGGGAAGATGAGGTCCAAGTCGTGGAGTAGCTAGAAGGTTTCATTGTATATATGATTTGAGTGAGTCCTATATTGTATAAGACTTGGGCGGGAATGAGGTCTAAGTAAATAGAGTGAATTGAAAGATTCGACGAGTCTTGGATGTATAATAATTGGGAGGACAAGATCCAAGTCAATGGAGATGTGATTCAGATAATATTTGATGAGTCCTAATCGAATGATACCTATGTGATGGATAGAGGTCTAATTTTTTGATGCAGAAAGATATGTTAAAATTCGAGGATTCCCCATGTGTGAGACTTGGGTGAACGAGGTTTAAGTCGATGAGTATGTGATTGGATAATTTTTTAATGAAATAAATAGACCTGATGTGAAACTGTTAAAGGTAATATTATTTAATGTTGATCAATACATTGACCTTCATATTTACCCATGAATGGAATGATGTCGATGAGCGAAGGATTAATCCATATATGGTGCATCTAAGACACTCTTGTAGGCTATAGAGATAAAATTTTTTCAATGTTGCTCCTTTTCAGGAATTGGATTAATTTTGTTGGATGATAGATTTGCAAATTAAAGTGTCAAAATGGTTGTGTGAGGATACCCCTAGGAATATGCACCTCATGGAGTGCATGCATATAGATGTCTTGACACATAGTTATCATTGTTAATTGTTTAATAATGTTATGTAAAACACAAGAAGGATCTATATTAGATAATTATTGTGAAACATTAATAAATTTCAAGATTTTTTTATTGGAGGTAATATGGAAATGGAAGGTTGCGTTGTCGCAAGTGTCCAAACTTGTTGGTGTTGTGTCTTTACAACAAGACTAGGGATCTTGGGCATATGAGATAACATGGAAAGGATATAATCAAGCTAACGATGCTTGATGAATGACCCTTTTATTTAGAATTTTTATTTGTATCATTGGTTGGAAAGGATCCATGAAGAAATATCAAGTTATCATTTGAAATTTGAATATTTTTTCTAAAACACATTCAATTTCGGATTGAGCTAATGAAAGAACATCCAAATGATATATTGATTGATTTTAATTTAAATATCCTTGACCCTTATCATCTTGATCTTGTTGAGTTTTATCACGTAAATAATTTTGGATAATATTCAACTCTTCATTAGAAGGTGTGGTAGTTGGCGTGTCTTTGGTTTTGATAGCTTCGTCGTCGATCTCTATAGAAATGAATCTATCATTAACTAAGTATTTGATGTAATAATAAATTCACACACATATTTTTTTTTTACTACCATCAATGTGATGAAAGTCACAATATGTAATGGGTTTGTATCAATATGGCTTAGGTTCCCCTTCGAAAAAGGTATTTGTAATTGGATATTTTATCATTTTTGCCTTTATTAATTGATGAAAGACACTAGAGAGACTTTCTCCTAGGGGTGTAAACTAGCATTTGAATTTGCACAAAGTAGTGTCTTCGCTAGGTTATATGATTGGAATTTTTAGTGATTTCTCACTAAGTTGAGAAGCTATGTGAGTGAGTTTATTTGACATCTCACGAATTTTGTCAACTAACTCATCATTTGATGTCTTATGTGAACCCACCATTTTTGAAAAGGGGGGATAATAAAGAAAGGTATGACAAAATACTTGAACCTTAGCAAGGTGAATGCTAAGGTGTAAGAGGGGATTTTAAATATTAAATAACTCAACCCTTAGAAAATTGAATTCTAATAGGGAAGAGGGGAAAAGGTTTGATTGCTCGACCCTTAGCAAAATGAGAGCTAAGATGGAAGAGGCTAAGAGGTTACTTTTATCGAATCTTAACAAAATGAGTGTTAAGATAAAAGAGGCTTGAAACACGAATAGTGTGCTTAAATATTAACAAAATGAGTGTTAAAAGAGAAGATAATAAAAAATGGAAGGGTAATACTTGAACATCAATAAGGTGAATACTGAAATAAGAGGTGTAGAAACGAAGATAAATGGCCCGAATCTTAATAAATTTAATGGGAAGATAAGAGGTGAAGGGGATTGATTGATTAATGATCTCAACTCAAATTGAATGCTTAGGAGAGAGGAATGTGAAAATGAAGATTTCACAAATTTAACAAAGTGAATGTTAAATTTGTACAAGTATACTAGTCAAATGATTAGATTTTAACGATGTGAATGTTAAAATTAAGACTTAGGAAAAAGTATGGATCAATAAGATCATAAATGTGCTTGACCATGATAAAGTGAGTATTAAGATGTCAAGACTTATATGGAGAGGTGATCGTGCTCAAGCGAGGACGTGGGTATCCACAACTAAAGGATTAATTTTGATGGGAAGAAGTTTCTTAGACTTTGGGAAAATGATCCAAATATTTAAGACTAAGTAAGAATGAACTCGAGATGATAAATCCAAATTAAGGAATTTGGAAATTTCGAAAAGGGGTGATGAAAAATCCAAATAAAGGGTATTTGGAAGATTCAAAAAGAGAAGATGAAAATTCCAAATAAAGGATATTTAGAGGGTTTGAATGAAGATGATGAAAAATATAAATAAGATGTATTTGGATGAATTCAAAAAGAGACAAAAGAAAATTCCAAATAAAGGATATTTGGAGGGTTTGAAAAGAAATGGAAAAATATACAAATAAAGGAGATTTAGAAGATTTAAAAAGAGATGATAAAAAATACAAATAAAGGAGATTTGGAGGATTCAAAAAGAGGTGATGAAAAATCCAAGTGAGAGATATTTGGAGGTTTCAATAAGAGATGATGAAAAATCCAAATGAAGGATATTTGGAATAGTCAAAAGGAGATAAATATGGGTCCAAATAAAGGGTATTTGGAGGATTTGAAAAGAGATGGTGAAAGATCTAAATAAAGGATATTTGGAAGATTCGAAAATAGACGATGAAGATGGAGAGTGTATGATATGAGTGTGGAACACAAACTCACTAACACGTAAAAAGAAAAAGAAAGATGAAAATGATGTTTATGGAAGGAGGGCCTCTAACTTAGATTGGTTTGGTCAAGGTGTGGCTTCCTATAAAAAATTTCTCTCCCAAAATTCTAACAAATTATCCGAGTGAGTGTAGTGTTATTTATAGTTGCTAGATTTACTTTACCCCCTTAATGCGATAAGTCAAATTTTACTCTACTTAAAGGATCAAGCGGGGGTCGCCATAATAGATATCTATGACTCTAATCTCTCATAAAAGGAATACTACTAAGCTAGGTAGGAGTACCTATTTCATCAACCAGTTCACTCAAGGTGCCGAATACTTTGGGGTTCCTATGGTACTCCTCAATCATGAGTTTTTGGCCACTGGCCACATACTTCCCATAGTTATAATGGTATCAAGGAATAATCCCATCACTGAAATTTTATTTGAAATATATTTTATAAAAATTGTAATAAAAAGGGGTGATAAAGGGGGTTTGCATGAATCAACGATCAATGATAACCTGCATTTAGTAGTTTAAGAATAATCTTTATAAGAATGGTCATACAAATAATAATTTGTTATAAGTTTTTCCTTGAGGTAGACAAAGAGAAAACAATGAAAAACAAAAAAATCATGTTTCTGATTCTCAAGACCACTTATAAAAAGCGTGATAGAAGAGCATAAGTGTGAAGTTTTTACAATTAAAAAAGAAGATAATAGTGAAAAAATAAATTAAAAATTCAATTAAATACAACATACCTACAAGAAACCAGTCATAAATAATCCTAAAACAGAGGTTAGAATTAAGAGAACTTGCTGTAAAATATAGAAAAATTAAAAAAAAAAACAATGCATGAACATTAGTTCATACACTTGAGTGTGCTAGAGTTAAGGGTTACACTAGAACATACACTTGAGTGCACTAGTGTTAACATGAAACACTAGTGCATGAACATAAATAAAACACACACACACAATGAAACAAAAATAAGTGTAATTAAACAAAAGTGTGTGCAATAAGAATTTATTTATAACACTAGCACACGGATAAGCATGCTAGCGCACACATAGAGATGGAAACCTACACAAACATATGCTAGCACACACACATGCATGCTAGCACAAATATCATGAAATGCTAGCACAAGGAATCTGGGAATGATCAAATATTAGTAAACATATCTAGAAACCTGGTTTTTTTCATTTTTCTCTTTCTCTGCTACACATGTGAACCTGAAACTTGAACAACAAAGTTAGAATCAAACAAGAAAGAAAATGATTATATTACTAAAATGTAAGCTAAAAAATATAAATGAAGTGGGGGTTTCCCACCGAGCGTGCTAGAATGTGAGAAATGAAAATCTCAGCAAAATTTAAAAGATAACAAACAAATAGAAGTATACCTCTCTCCGAGATTTTCCTTGCAAACCTTAAGTAAAATTTTGAATCACTTAAACTTGTAGAATCTTACAAGAAAAAGGATTTTGGGTGCTCTTGATTTGTTCTACAAATATGGATTTGGAAATGCTATGAGCTCATAACATGAGGATATGGATGGAAAATTTGGTAGAAGTTGGCTGCAAATTACACAAATCTTCCAAGGATGGTTTACTAAGAAATGACCTACTTTTTATAGTTGAGGTTGAGGTTGTGAGAAGTTGATCATAGTTTGAATGAGCTCCAAGATCATAATTAGAATTTCCTTAAATAGTAAGAGGATTTGTTTTGTGTAGTTGCATCTTTGCAGGGGAAATAATGATTTTAATTTTGTGCGGGAAGATGGTTGTACATGCAGTTTTTTTCCCCTCATTATTATAGGGTTCTAGAAGTGGAGTGGAGTGTGATTAGATAAATAGGATTATTTAAATAAATACTTTAATTAATTATAAATTGCGAGAGGATAATTAACCATTTAATTAAATAAATGTTTAGTTAAATTAGCTAGAGGGTATTAGGAATTAATTCAATTAATTATAAGGGCATGATAGAATTTAATTAATTAATTCTAAAGGGTTATGATTTAAATTATAGAATTAATTTAATTAATTCTAAAATGATGTATTCTAGTATGGTAGAATTAATTTAATTAATTCTAATGGGATGGGAATCAACTTAGTAGGATAAAATTAATTTTATTAATTCTAATGGGATGGAAATAGGCTAGAAATAGGTATGTATTTTGGGGTGTCTATAGATCCTTTCCATGTGTTATCATCCAACACTTACTCAACCTACTCAAAATTTCAAAGAAGGGAAAAGGAACTATCCTCTTAAAATTTTAGTTATATAATATTTTTCCAGGTGGTAATTGTTATCACCAAAGAACAACACCCTTTGATTTGTCACAAATGGATGAATGATCAAACAATGCTTTTGGGTAACATGGGACTGTATCTCAAGTTGTGGTACTTGCTACTTGAGATAGAACTCCAAATAAGTTTGGTTCCTTTACCTAATCCTAATTTATATTACTCCTACAGTAGGAAATGTAACTATCTAATCCTATTCTAACCATTTAAGGGTTTAGAGGAAGAGAGAGGTGCATGAAAAGGGAAATCCTAAACTAATAGAGGTAATAATTGTTGACGATCATCCTTGGGGGATCATACCGTCAAAGTTGTGGGAATCCTTAGGTTAGTGGGAAGTGCACCCTAAGGAGACCTCCAGATTTTAAAGAAGTTGGCTCTTATCTGAAACGTGAGATGATGGTTAGAAAAACTAAACAAAACATTAATTTAAAGGGGACGATGCGCCAAACGATACTTCCAAGAGATCAATTGAGACCACAACTATTTAAAAAAGGGAAACAATGAACAATTGAAACGGGTGGTCAAAATTGTACCATAGACCAGAAAAGATTCATGCAGAACACTACTTCACACTACTTATGCACAACTTCAAAGATAGCAAAAAAATTGGAAGATGGATAGTTTCTACATGAAAATAAAGGCAATCAGAGTCAATAAAGATATGAAAATGATGAATAGAAAGCACCACATGACATATATATTAATCCAATAATTGTGCATAGTATTACATTTGAAAAGAGGTAAGATTACTGTTACAAAACATAGGAAGAAGGCTAGAGCTCCAAGGCCCCTGTCTTTTACAAAAGAGGGACTTGAGATAGAGAAGAAAACTGACTGACTCACAGAACTATCTCTAACTACTATATCTATCTCTACCTTTTTTATCAAATATTTTGCATACAATATAAAGGAGGAGGAAGAGAAGATAAGAAGCCCTCCTACACTCCCTTTCAATTGCTTTTAATTATGACAAATGAAGCGAAGTGATGTGAAAATATTTCTAGAGATCTTTTTCACACTTTCCATTATCTGCCCCTTTTAAAAGGTGAGAGCCATGCCTATATAATGCATCTTTACTATCCTGCCACCAAATCCTTTAAAATAGACTCACCTTTTGAGGAAAATCCCTTCGGCTCTTTATTACATAACCAAATATTTCAATCCTTTGTGAATTGATTTCCATCCTTATGACTCAAACGACGCATATTTTATCACTATACTAAAACAAAAATTTGAATGCAGATGAATTTCTTGAGTCTTTGCAGGTTGGAATTCTTCACACGAGGATACACATTAATTTGCTACTAAAATGACAAGCTAGAGGACCCTTCACCTCCGATCTTTTGAAAGATTCCTAAGCATTTAGATGTTACAGATGTGTCTTGTAATCACTCATACATGATATATGGTTTTTCACCCCTTTTTGGGACCTGCTTTGAACTTGGAGTCCATTTGTTGTGAGATCCATGTGGGAAGCCTGTGCATCCTTAAGATTTCTGCTACCTTTTAGGGTTCTAGGAATGAGTTATGCCGACACTTGGCACCATCTGCGAGCACACCGTTCATTCCTCTGGCGAGTAAAAGGCCCCACTGTATATAATTTCACACCCCTTTTTAGGTGGTACCTTTATAGTTAGCTCCACATGGAAACCCTGCGGGATTCTAAGACTCCACTCCCTCTGACTCTTGAAGTTATGATGGTTAGAAACTTGGCATCTTCCATGAGCCTACTCTACTTCCTTTATGTTTTGGCTAAGTCCCTTCTGTTTGGCAAAGATTCAACTCTGAATAGGCTTCAAAAATGTAAGAATATTTTGGCTATGGAATTTTTAGATAACAGTATGGTGACTCACTGGGACCATTAGCCTGCTGAATGGAAAGAACCCACAGTATCCCACTCTTAATTTGGTCTGCAACTATGCTTTGAAGTCACTATGAATCTGAGCTCATAGTACTTTTGATTTTTTTTAAGCCTTCATAGTTGTTGAATAATTCTTATGCCCTCTTACTCTCTTGACAAAACTCTGTAATTTATTTTTTGTGAGAGTAGAAAATTGAAAATACAGCCAACTATGAAATTTGGTTACTCTACATTTTCTTGAAGTGAAGCTTGCAACTGCCTCAGCCAACTGTGAATTCTTCACCCGACCAGAGTCTTCATAGGATATGGTGCTTCTTAATGGAGTAATATAAGTGTGGGCCTATACAAAAGGAAAAACATACATGCCTTAAATGAGTCATGCAGAGTTTGTGCAAACACTTATTTTGCTGAAAGAAATCTACTCCTACTCCTAATCTAATTGGTTTGGGACAAGCCAAATAAAACCCAAAACAGGCAAGGAAAAATAACTTCCTTTTCTTATGAAGTGAGGCCATATAATTAATCTAGCTATTGATATGGCCTGTAACAAGAGTGAAAAATTAACTTTCAATATTCCACCTGCGGTATCAGTGAACAGAATGAATACCTCCTTTAGATGTTCCTCTCTTGGTTGGAGGTGTTGTAGCTGACCCTCGGGGTCCTGAAAATTATCCTCATACTCTGAATTGAGCATTACTGGTCCTGAGTCTTCCCTTGGTCTCGAGGAGGACATTTCTTTGGTGGGATTCAGTCTGACTCTTTGCTTCTTCTCGTTGTTTTGGATTGCATCTTCTAGCACGTGGCTTTTTTGTAGGCTTCTCTGAAGGGTGTCATCCATATCCCCTCCTTCTTTGTTTTTAGCAGCTTTTTTGGTGAATCCAGGATCTTCAATTGAAAGCAAGAAGCTTTTAATAATTCTTTCTTCTAGAGTCCTGGAACTAGTCCCAAGGGAGCTATTGTGAGTGGAAGGTTGCCTTTTTTGTGGGGTTGATGAAGTGGTGAAGATTGTTATTTTTACAGGCCCTTCTTCATCGAGCCATCCCCCCAAATCTGATAAGCACTCAAACTTATCCTCTTCCTCCTCTGTCAAAGCTTTATGCTTTTATATGATGGTTTTTAAGTCTACAAATTTTCCACCATATGTGGCTTCATCTTACAGTATGAATCCCATTGATGAAAATTTTTCCAGCAGGGTTGCTTTGTGGGGAGGACAAATAGAGGAATTTTTTACATCTTCTCTTCTGCTAAGCTCGTGATACAACCCTCTTGAGCATGTATCACTTCTCACCATATGCTCCTCTTCTTTTGAATTTAGAGCCATTACTTGTTGGTGTGGGGGGTATAACTACTCAAAGAAAGAGGGAGGGTGGAATGGGGGTGGCTTGGAGATGGAAAAAGGGACGATCCCTTTGTGGAAAGAAAGATGAGTGAAAATGGATGAGAGGGAGGTCTGCGAGCCTTTGTAATGTTTTTCCAGACCATGTGGAGTCATTGTATGTGCTCTACAACTATCTTCATTGAAGTTCGAACCTTATCAAGAATAGACCATGTTGATACCATGATAAAATATCACTTTGAGTCATCCCATCGGGCGTGCCAGAAAAACTGTTGATGATCATCCTTGGAAGATCAGACCTTCATAGTTGTAGGTCTCCTTAGGGTGCACTTCCCACTAACCTAAGGATTCCCACAACTCTGACGGTCCAATCCACCAAGGATTATCATTAACAATAACACCAAGAAGAGGGGGGAAACTCTCAGATGAGTGGAAATGGGAGGAAAATGAAGGAGGAGAAGAAATACATGAGTGTCATAGTCCAAAAAATCATTTAAACTCTCATTTCCATACAACACAACATAAATAAACTTTACAAAAGAAGAAGAAACATACACAACATACCTGCAAGTGCAATAGAGAGGCAAGATAATCCAATAACCACAAAATGTAGATTTTATTGCTTCAAAGAGATGCACAATTCATTATAATGATGGAAGAAGGAAAAACACCATGCAAAGGTCTATATCTAAGGCTTGTAACTCAAAATACTAATGCAACACTTGTAGGATGATGCACTATCATTCTAAGAGGGTCCAACTTTTACAAATGGGCATAATTTTACAATATATAGAAGATATGAAAGAAGGAGGAGGGAAAAGAGAGGGAAACTCGAATTTCCACCTTCAACCACCAAAAACATGCATTGAATGTATGAAAATAAGCATGGGTACCCTACTAAGGCCATTCCTCCATGATACTTTACTTGTAGGAGAAGGAATGGGTACCATACCTCATCAAATATAGTAGTTGAGCTACCTAGAACCACTCTTTTAATGTTAGGACTATATTTCCTCTTTTTCACCTACCTAAGCTCACCAAACTTATGATGATACCTATCCAATGAGTCCAAGTTTATGAAATTTGGAGTTGTAAGGAAAATTTTATGGACTTTGAAGTTCAGGAGCTTGGGATGGTCATGAATAGATTCCACGCAGGTTGTAGCAGTTTGATTTCTCTGTCAATTGGTGGTGGGGTAGATAAAGCATGTGGTTGGGGAACTAGAGGAAGAGAGGAATAGTCTTTGGTGTTCCACGAGGGCCCAACTTAGTTGATTTCTCTATTGTCATACTTTCTTGTTCATTATGTCATACATGTCATTCGGTCAAAAAACCGATGGAACATGGTAATGTTCCCTCTATTCCCACGATGCCCACCATAACTAATTTTTTCACTCCATCGGCACTCCCTTCCATTTAGTTGGCAAATTCAACCATTTGGCGAATTGAAGACCTGGTGGAATGTTACGTTTGTTCCCCTAGTACCCGTTTCACCCAACTCGCCCCCTTTCCACCTCAATATTGGTCGATGTGGCAATGCAAAGAACAAGAGGAACAATGGAACAATTCCTAATGTTATTCCAAAGACTGATTTAGAAAACTTGGATTATATCTTTCCCAATTTTGAATTTTTTTGGCTATGTATGGCCTTGAATGGATTTGCAAGGAGAAGAGGAACGACTGCAACCTATCCAAAACATATTTTTTCCCACATCTAATCAATTTATACTATCTAAGTCCAAATGAAAGTGCAAGTTATAAAAATAGTCCATGAGGGAATATTTTGGATAACAGCAACACTTAGTGCACTTGTACTTCACACAATAATTAGATCTTGAGATTTTGGGATTGTAAAGGGAGAAATAATTTGTTGCACATCACCATCACATACTCTCGTACCACTTGGAGTATTGCAAAAAAATTACAAATTTCCCAAAGTTTGTAGTTATTAATTTGTGACAAGTGGAAATTATCAATGGATTATGTATACGATTTATTCAATGAGACCTTCCAACCATGTTAGGCCCCAATTTTATCAATACAATATATGATTTTGACTAAGTATTCATTTTTTAGCACATAGGAAAATTTGTTTAAATAAGTAAAATCATAGAAAAAGAAGATAAACAAACAAGTACAAATTACCTTAACTGCAGACCTCTTACAAATCTCAAGATAAGATCGTAGAAGCACTTTGACTTGTTTGGTATTGTTAAAGATGTGGATTGTGGATTCTCTTTTATATTGTTCTCTAATTATTTCTAGATGCTATGAACATCTTTCACGAGGATGCGTATTTTAAATTGGCAGTAATCGGATGCAATTTTCTCAAATCTCCATAGATCCATTGGAAAATAAAATGGCTACATTTTATAGCTGAGGGTGAGGCCATGAGAAGTAGATCTTGGATTGAATTGGAAATAAAGGTAATAATTATAATTACCTGAAATAGTAAGATGACCATGTATGTGCAATTACAACTTTGCAAGGGCAATAATTACTTTGATTCATCTAAGAAGTGGTTGCACGAGCATTATTGTTTCCCCCACCATTGTAGGCTTCTTGAAGTGGAGTGAAGTGGAACATGAGTGGATAAAAGGAATTAATTAAATAACTTAGTTAATTAGTATTTAATTGTGAGAGAATAATTAACCTTTTATTTAATTAAATGTTTAATTATATTAGCTAGAAGGATGTCGGAATTAATTTAATTAATTCCAAAGACATAATAGAATTAAATTATTTAATTCTAAGAGGTGGGAATCTGACTTAGGAAATAGAATTAATTTAATTAATTCTAATTGGATATCAAAAGGATAGAAATATGTATATATTTTTAGGGTGTCTACATTTTCCCCTCTTTAAAGTGTTTTTGTGAAGCAATAGTGTTTTAAAGATAATATATGTGTGTAAATTAGCGAGTGGAAAATGGTGAATCATTTGAATGCCCCAAAAATTAGGATAGTAAGGGAATGCACCCTCAAGTGGGTGGGTGACACAGTGAAGCAGTGAAAAACTGCTTGGTAGGAGGAAAACAAAGGAGTGAACAATGATACGAAGGAATGTGCTCGTAGCATGAACGTCATTTGGAGAATGTGAATATAAGAGCAACATTTATTTTGTTGTTGCACAATAGATTTGTCACCATGATTAGGAAGGAATCAAGATGGTTAACCCATTTGCATGTAAAACAATCACACACAAATCAAAGAAAACATAAAAATGAAAAAAAAAACAATATGAACAATTAGTATGGGCATAAGGGTTATAAAGGAACCAAGATGTTATCACACCACCTGCAATTGTTCTAGAATGTAAATCTCAACAATGCAACACAATATTGTAAAAGAATACAATTTATATATGCCCTACAACATGCCACAATGAAAATAAAATAAACGTGAATGCTCCCAAACATGTAACTCATGAAATATTGTAGATTAGGGTCAATCCAAAGAGTGGAGTACACTTAGAAACTCCTCGTGACACTCTTGTAGGACCCATGGTATAAAGATATCTGATATAGATTTTCCCCAATGAAGTTATATCATGAAGGGAATAATAATTGGTGATAATCATAAGATTGCTATGAAAAAACGTGTAATTTTTAGGATTTTTGTGTAAACTTTTAATGTTTTTGAATTTTTTTATAATTTTTGATTTGTTGGTGATTTTTGTAAAATTTTATGTTGTTGAAATAATGTACAGGAAAAGAGGGAAAAATCCATGCTTCAAGGGGATATAGCCCTTATTACAGTTCAAAAAATATAGAGGTAGCTAGAGCAGAGGGTTATAGAGAAGGCCGCCTTAGGCAACATGTACAAAAATATGTGGTAGAGAGAGACCTTGCCACTGCAGAGAGAGATAGGATGACTATAGAGAGGGAAAAATTGCTGATCCAGATATAATAATTCACATCGTAGTGGGATGCCATTCAACATATAATGACAGCTAACATCCTGGGTGATGTCCTACCTAATATTATGGCAACGTCTAGTGGGGCAGGATATTACAGAGGGTTATACTAGGCAATTGTACTAGAGGGGTAGAGAGCTCCTATATATACTCAAATATATGACATCAGATCTATGAGGTCACATTGACAGTCAATATTAGTGAGGTCATTACAGATGCCACCACCTAGTGGTAGGCTAGGGAGTACTAGCATGGGAGATGATCACAGATGATGACTCTAACTACATGATGACACATGATGTATTTTTGTTTTGTATACACCTCGTGATGAAGGCATATATTTTTTTGATCGATTCCCATGGTGGCATATCAACACTTATATGATTTTATCGAGATAGATTTGGTATATGGACATTGTGTGTGTGTGTGTGTGTGTGTGTGTGTGTGTGTGTGTGTGTGTGTGTGTGTGTGTGTGTGTGTGTGTGTGTGTGTGTGTGTAATTTTGATAGATGATGGACATTTTTATACCAAATTATGATGATGAGATATTGTATTTTCCTCATGTTTTATTATGAGTAGATGAGATGATGTTATGTGATGTATAGAATAGATGATTTATTTTTTCTGATTATGATGATGATGTAGTTTATCATACATTTTCATAGCTTAAAATTTATTTTTGATGATGGATGATGATGTTATAGATATATTATGTGATAACAAACAACGTGTAAGTAATGAACACAAGTACACGAAAGAGTTAACAAATCTAAAACACACACATACTAGTAACAAATCATGGCTTATACAATAAACCAAGACCATAATATGACATAATTGAATATAATTCAAACAAGCCAACCCAAAATGAACATGAATTAACTTACACCAAAGTTATATATGAACTAATATGTTAATAAGTCGGTTGCAATTGGTCTATAATTGCAATAATGGTATAGATATACAGAACATTGAATTAATCTAATTAATTAAACACGGGATTAATCTAACATATAAGACAACATTTTTCATGTACACATAACAAAAAAGGTAAGTTACAACCAATAAAGTGAATGAAGAGTACTAATATTAGCCACTAACTAAAAATAAATAATATAACACAATTCTTAATAACAATTTCTAAAGACACCCCTAATGTGTTCAACAACGAAGAGAAAGATATGTTTTGAATGCCCATAGGTGATAGCTTAGAGCACAAGAGGATTGAATCAAGCCGAAGAGCAGAGTGATGTGTAGATACCCTAAAACAAATCTTATTATATCCTATTGAAGCATAGTCTGTATGAGGTTGAAGCCGAGTGTGCCCCCAAGAAAATTTATATTGTGAAGGGTGACATGATTGATTTGAAAACTAAAAATTATTTAGAACAACAAGATAACAAAATTAACGAACTAAGGTATATAGTTGCAAATGTTTTTGTCGATATTTTTCAAAATTATATGATTTTTTTTGTATTTTTGGAACAATTTTATATTGTTTGGTTGGATTTTTGGTGACATATTTGAATATTTTTGGAGTTTCTAAAAACATATTTGGGTTTTGACCTCACACTAAAGAAGAGGGGAAAAAGGGATTCCTAAGTCATAACCAACACGTTACACATGAACAAGATGAACAAATTTATGATAAAATGTGAACAAGAGTGGTAGACAATGGGCACAATGATATGACAAGGAGAACATGCGACATAAGGCAAGGAAAATTGACACAAGAAAGAGACAAGGCGGAAAAAGGTGAAACGAGTGAGTACAGTAATATGCTCCCAACAAAAGGGTTACTCTTTAGAGACTCAGGATTAGAACTTATTGATATGAATGGAATTAGTAGGATCTTTCAATTATTTTCCATCCTTAGTAGATAGTTTTTTATGCTTGGATCCAAATTTTGCAATTATAATGTAAGGACCCAGCTAATTAGGATTAAATTTTCATTATTTTTCTCGTGTCTTGGTTGTGTTTTTCTTATTTTATTTCAGGACCAAGTCACCAATCTTGAACTGTTGTGGTCAAATATTGTAGTTATATTTACGGCACAGTCGATTTTGTTATACCTCTATATGGTCCAAAATGTGAATATGTCTCTCATCCAGTAGCTCTAGCTCTGCAAGGCATGTGCAACGGTAATCCTCTTCATGTATGAGGTGTTGGAGGGATACACAAAATTAAGGAAGTTTGATTGTGATGGGTTATATGGATTCAAAGCCATATAATAGGGAAAAGGGAGTAACTCCTATAGGAGTACAAAAATATGCGTGGTAGGCCTAGAGGGGGGGATACAATTGTGTATTCCAATTATGTCCATGTTTATCAACCTTATTTTATAAGATGGATTTGATATTCTTGTTTGACACTTTTGACTAGTCATTGCATTATGGGTAGTAAGGTGTAGCCCATTTCAAGCGAATATGATATTTTTTAGCAATGTCTTTGACATTATTAATTTTAAGGGGGCACCATTGTTAGTGACAATGGCCATATGAATTCCAAAACTAAAAATAATTTGGTTAAAGATGAATTTAGAAATATTACACCCAGAAATGTAGGTGAGAGGCATAACCTCTACCCACTTGATGAAATACTCAGTGGCAATTATAATGAAGGTATGACCATCAAAAGATGTGTGGTTTATTTTTCCGATTAGATCGAGCCTCCATTTTGAAAAAATCCATGGTGAGGTAATAGGTTGCAAGGCTTGGTAGGGTGCATGAATTAGATTACCATGTTGCTGGAAAGCTTGAAATTTATTCACATAATTACATGCATCCATTTCCATTGTAGGCCAGTTGTTTCCAACGCGCAAGATCTTCTCTACAAGGAACATTCCAATGGTGCGCACACTGTAAATACCTCAATGTACTTCAACTAGTGTTCAATTAGATTCATCCTTATTAAGACATATTAAGAGAGTCCTATCATAGCCTCTTCAATACAAGGTGTCAATGAGGAGAGTGTAGTGTGAGGCACATTTTGCCAAGGATTTTTATTAGCTGAGTTTAAATTCAGAGGGTAGAATTTGGTTAGAATGAAGGTGTATATATCTTGATACCAAAGGCGATCATGACCAATAATCTCAAAAACCATGGTGGAATCCGAAAAATCATATGCTGGCATCAGAATATGTTCAATGAGAAACTCATTGTGAGTTCGATTAGTGTCAAATGTAAGAAGGGGTACAACAGTTGCAATGGCATTTATTCCTTTATTTTGCACACGAGGAAATTTTTCAAAAGTGATAATCTATAAATGCCATTTGAGACTATCAACCATGCATTTTTATGGTAGAATCTTCTCATCTTTGACTTAGTATTCACCATTGACTTGATTGATGATGAGACTCTCCAAAACCTATAAATTCTTGTAGGCACCAAGAGATAGAAAATCCTATTCCTACTATCAATGTTTCATACTTGGATATGTTGTTTGTACAAGGGAATTTGATGTAATAAGACTTAGTTATGAGGTCCTCGTATGGTGTATGCAAGATAATTATGAATCCTAAACCGTGGATATTGCAAGATCCATCAAATAATAAATTCCATGAGGATACATCATCTATGTACAACATGTATTTATCTGGAAACTCAAATTTTAAGGGTTGATAATTTGGGAATGGCATTGCGTCCAATTGATTTTCTACTGCTTGACATTTTATAGATTTCTAAATTGAAAACTCGATATCAAAATCACTGAGGAGTATGATCCAACTGGATATTCGTCCTGTTATCACTAGTCATGAGAGTAGACACTTGAGGGGGTAAACCTTTGTAATTATCTTAGTGGTATGATTTAACAAATAGTTATGTAACTTTCCAAAAGTGTACACAAATACTAAGAAAGATTTTTTGACTTTTGATTATTTGAATTCATGTTCAAGGAGGGTCCTACTTAAATAGTACAAAAATTGTTTTTGACCCTTATCATTATGTTGCGCTAATAATGCCTCAATGACATGTTAGGTTGGAGAAGTGTATAACAACATAGGATTTTCCTGTATTGGTGACATGAACACCAGTGGAGAGGACAAATATTCTTGTAATTTAGTGAAAGATTCTTGATAGTCCCATGTCCACTTGAATATGAAATCCTTCTTAAGCAATTGGTTGAAGTGATGAAACTTGTCCGTTAGTTGAGAGATGGATTACTAAATAGACTATATTTTTCCTTGTATTCCTCTTAGCTGACGTAAATTCTGAGGATGAAACATATCCATTATGGCTTTGACTTTGGTAGGGTACACTTAAATTCCCCTTTATGAGACAATGAATCCCATAATTTTTCTTGAAGTGACACCAAAGACACATTTTTTTTGGATTAAGGAGAACCTTATATTCCCTTAATCACTCAAAGATTTTCTAGTGAATAGTTGGATGGTCGACTATTATTTTTGACTTAGCAATTATATCATAAAAAATTCCTCCATTATGTCATAAAGAAGATCATGAAAGATAATAGTCATTGCACATTGATAGGTTACACTAGCATTCTTTAAGCCAAAAGGCATGACCTTGTAAAGAAATTTTCCCCATGGGGTTGTGAAATATGTCTTATTCTTTCCTTCTTCAGCAATTGAATTTTTTTATATCCTTAAAAACCATCCATAAGAGATAACATCTTATGGCCCATAATAAAATAAAAAATCATGTCAATGTTGGGTAAAGGGAAGTCATCCTTAGGACATGCCTTGTTGATGTCTCAGAAATATGTATAGATTCGAATCCTAAGGGTTTTATTTGTAACCAGGACCATATTTGATATCCACTCTAAGTAGTCAATAAACCATATAAAGCCTGCATCTAGCAATTTTTGGAGTTCAGCCTTGACAAACAATGCAGCTTTTGGATGCGTCTTACGCAACTTCTTCTTTATAGGTTTAACATCTGGGAACACCACAAGGTGATGAACCACAAGGGAAGGGTCAAGGCCTAGCATATCCTTAAAATACCAAGAAAATACATCTTGAAATTCTTCTAGAATCTTTGTAAATGCCTTAATTTTAGTTTTTAATAAACTAGACCCTAGTTGTAGTAGTTTAGGTTGGTATTATGTGCCAATGTTGATAGTCATTGTTTCTTTCATCAATAACTTAAAAGTGTCAATATCTTGAAATGACATTGATGGTTTATGTAGGTCATAAAATATTTTCTTGATACAAATCTCCTCTCTCTAACACCTTTGAAAGGTTTTCACTAGGAGATGTATATGTTTCTTTCTTTTTCTTTTTCAATTTTTTTCACTCTTATAACGCCTCCGAAAGGATTTCACTATGCGAGCTATGATTTTGTTTTTTCTATTTTTAAATTATTTTAATGTTAGACTAGAGATTCAAATTATTCACCAAAGCAAAAGGTTTATATCAAAACCCTTCTTATGATCTGACAAAGCAAAAGGGTCTCAAGCCCCGAGGAACTCTTGGATGGCCTCATCGTTTTGAAATAGGTCTATGGAAATATGACATTATTGATCATGAACAATAAGGGAAGGGTAAATAATGTCAAGGGTTCTGATGGATAGGTGTTCAAGGAAAAGTTTGGTTTTAATGAGGTCTTCAAAGAGGCTATGTGTGGAACCAGTCTCAACTTTGGAATATGAGTCCTCATCTCTATTTAGTACACCGAATATGACTGGTCTCTTCTCAAAGGTCTCATATTCTATAATATGCATGTAGATGTTAGATTTTATTTCCATAGGTTTGAAAGTTTTGGAAGCACAAGATAATAAGAGGGGGTGTGAATCATTCTATTAAAAATTTAAACCATTTCCATTCATCATTCATTACTAATAAAATAACCATTCAACCATACAACAAACATATGTGTGTCTACTTAAGCATTGAATACACCATACACAATAATAAGAGTAAGAGAGAAAACAAAAACACAAAATATATGTGGGGAAAACCTCAAGGGGAATATAATATATTGAAATTTTATTGATATTACTCACAACAAAGAAATTTAGTGAAGCACCAAATTCACAAAGAGCCCCAACCCCTAATATAGTAGAGCACCAACCTAACAAGAAGCACCAACCCCTAATTTAGTGAAGCAACCACCCCATAAGGAAGATACAACCCCCTATGATGACCAAGTACCAACTTAGACACTTTAAGATGTTTGATCTCTAATTTTTTTGATGCCACAACTAATAGAGATCACATATTCAACTCACAAACTCTTGCTCAAAACCTAGGTCTTCAATCTTGCAAAATATTCTTCTTTCTCAACTTTTATTTGATCTAAACACTTAATCTCATGTATTAGATAAGTATTCAAAATTTTATGCTCTTCCTCACCCTTAAAATCATGTACACATACCTATAAAACACTTTTATATGGGTCACATTTTCCCCTCCAAGAGCACTAGTTCAAAAATGAACTGAAACACTAGCTTAATAGCCTCCTCTTCCTCTCAAACTCACCATAAGTAGGTCTTAAACCTATTGCACTACAAAATAATCATAATAAAATTCCATAAAATTCATTACAATGGTCACATATGACCCAAGTATGCTGGCCTAGCCAAAAACCACTTTTCATGCACCGACAAGCCTCGACACCCTACCATTTGAATGCCAAAAATATCCTAGCACAAAAATTGTTTTTATTCAAGCTCTAAAAATAACCACACATGTTTTAAAAAAAATTAACATCATAAATGGTCACAATTATCATGAACCAATCAGATTATTTTGTTTAATGGGCCCAGTGGCTCATTGCCTTCACCAAACACCTATTTCTAGCACTCTATCTTCACCTTTTGGCTTTAAGGTCACCCATGAACACCTAAAATATGGCATGTGAAAGCTATATGTAAATTTTAGGACCTTTGAAACACTCCTAAACAAGTTAGAGCTCATGAAACAACCATTGGTTCAAACCACAACAATTCTTTCCTTCACCAAATCAAGCTGCCCAAAAATTAGTTTTCAAACTCCAACTAGTTTGCACCCTTTCTAACACTTTAAAGACATCAAAATGGATTAATTGGATGAAAAATTCACCCCTCTTCACATTCTAGGTGATATAAATCATCACCTAATCCATTTCATGCACTAACTAACTAAATATTTCATCAAAAGAAGTTTTGTCCTAGAAAGCCAAAAATATTCTTGTCCACAAATTGACATGGAAAACCTATCATAAATCATCATCATGAGTAAAAATATATATCAATGTAAATATATCTTAATTCTATTACCAACAAAACTTTAATCCCCTCTTAACTCCTCTTGTAGCTCTTGAAATGTCTAATTTACCACAAACTGATTCTAATTACCCTTTGACCACTCAACCTAAATAGGGCACACTTTACACTTTTTCAACACAACCATAACTTAAAACATTCATGAACATATATAAAAACTCTTGATATATATAAATGAAAATTTAGTCTTTACCTTCTTTGGAGGACTATTCCTTAAACTAGAACTCTTTAGAAACAAGAAAATTTAGGTGGGGCCCACATATCACCACATTATATAACATACATTTATGGAAATATTGGAATATTTCTCTATACAACATCCAATCATCACTTTTTCACTAGAAATCAAAAAAGTATCTTTATACAAGCACTTTTATCCAAGCTACTCCTAGTTAGGGTTTCAAACCACTTTAGCTTCTTGACGATCGTTCATAAAAACATGATGATAAAACAACCTAATTATTTTTTGAAAACATTCAATAACTAACCTTATAATATATTCCAGATATATTAGGTCCCCATGTAAAGCATACAATTCACAATGAGCATCAAAATTTCTAACTTTGCTCTTAAAATCACACTATTACTTACCCAGTTTTACCAAAAATTGCATATCTTTAAAAATCATTACATCAGAATTTTGACCTGAAACTTGTCATGAAGCACCATGAAAAGCATCCTTTAACTTTTAATAATCATTATATAGCTCCAAATATCTCTGAATTTTTTTATCCAATATCATTTTCCCCATGCTGTTGTAGCATGTATATTTCACCAATTTTGCTTCACAAAGACCTTGTAGGATGCATCATACCATTGATTACTAGACTTGAAAAATAACCATACATTCCTTACAGTACCATTGTTACCATATGCTTCTACCATGATTCAAAAATTATTATTTTCTCCAAATATAACATATCTCTACCTCATTCTGGATGCTCCAGAGCTAGAAGCAAGCCTAAAAATGACCTAAGTCAGCCATGCATACAACTCATGAAACGACAATGTTAACTCAATGTAGACCCAGTGTACACCTTTGAAAATACTGTATTAACCATGTCTTGACCTCATGAAACACACCAACCAACTCAAGATGAGCTCTTACAATGACCCAGCACCCAAGACCATGCACGAGGACCTTCTAGAACACTCCAAATCTTTAAACAACCACTCATTACCTTCATGCTTGAAACTATGACTGCCACTTCATATGGGGGACTCATATAACTACCATGAAACCCTTTCTTATAAATATGGATTGATATAAATGACAAGCAAAACCACATAATGGCCAAAAATATCCCCCCTTTTGTCATTGATGACAACTATCTTAAGAATTATTGATGGCAACCAACTTGACTAGCACACATACTTGAATCATTTTAATGTTTCTAATTATTCTCTCACAATTTTCCATCTATGAAAAATACTAAAATGATACAACATACATGAAAAATGAGAACACGAATAAACATAATGAAAATAATGTAAAATTGACTTACTTGACCAACAAGCTCCCCACTGGGACTGAATTACTCTCCTCTTTGACTCCTTTAAACATACAAAAATGATCCTTTGGACCTGATAAGAGATCTCAAAATAGATCCCCCTCAACTGATAATCATCATTTTCCTTTAACATTCTTGTTCAACATCCCCCTTACTAGATCTTTTTTTCAATTCTCAAAGAACCAATTCGTTTCTTAATAGCTTGTCATGCCATAGATTAGGACCACTATCCTTAAACACCAACATTCAATGTATTCATGACCTAATTATCAAGGCTCTATAGAGATTCAATCATAACTCATGAATATACCTTCAAATCCCCCTTGTGTTTGATAGCACTATTTATCTAACTGAAAAGCAAAAAATTCATAGCTTTCTTACCTTTAATTCATGACATTTAGAATATGATTCAGTCACATTACCTATTTCCCTAGAGAATATATCTCAATGTATACTCCTTCTTTTACATATTATTTCATTCCTTATGTATTTAACTACATTCTCAATTTCATATATCCTACTACACAGGACCATCATCATCTAAAACTTCATATATTTTCATCACTTATAGACTGCTTGAGATCTTTACCAAAGAAATAGAAATCTGTTCTCCCATGTCTTAAAATTTCTTGTATATTTGTACATTGATTTTGGTCATCAATGTATTGTCACAATCACTTTCTATAGCCTATTGAAAACTTGCATCATGCATCTTATGTATTGTATCTTTCTAAGTTTCTCAACCTTCTTACCTTCTCAGTTATCTTGACCTGTATTAATATTTGTTGCACCTATAATGAACTAGATCTTATACATTTTCTTCAGGAGATACCAACTTCCCCTAAATATTGTAAGCCTCTCTTAGAAAATTGACATGTACTTATATGGAAGATTTTTACAAGAAGTTACATTTATTATGTCTACTTTTCTCACATCCATCAAAACCCTTGTTGCACCAAAGGAATTTACACAATTTATGCTCAAGACATAAGACACCACTTTACACTCATGCCATTGATTAACCTATCAGACTTTTGTAGCAATGATATACAAACTATGACACAATACTTTAATTTTTAGACAATTGTTCCCTCTCTAGTCCTTTCAAGAACCTCAAGGTTGATACTTGTCATTTTATTAGAACCCCTTTACTCATTTGCAAAATCAAAATGTAGACCACTAATCACTCAAGAATGACTCAAGACAATGAACCATACCTTATCAATCAATATGACACAAATCTTCTTGAGGAATATTAGGTCTAATGGATAAATGTATTGTACACAACGCACATAGTTTAGAAACTCATATACCTTCACTTGATGTTATCAACCAACAAGTTTAATCCCTTAGCTGTCAAAAAGACCTTCCTGACAAAACACCATTATAAGTGCAACTCATACACTTAAAGAGTAACATTCTCAACCTTCTCAAGACTTCAGACCTTCCTTGAAAATGTTCATTCATCTAGGTGCAGGATTAAGAGCTCACAATGCATTCCTCAGTCACATCACTTGGTACCTTTAAAAAATTGATGTCACTTTCATGAAACCTCAATACGCTTCATACTAACTTGAACACTAATTAACAATTTCCTTTACTTTCATGTCTTGAAGAGACAACTTCAGGATAAGGTCATTAACAAACAACCTTGAAAAATCATTCACAAATTTTTTCATTTAAATGACTAAGTTCTTTCTCAAACATAGAACTCTAACTTGATACTTCATCTCAGACTTAGATCCATTTTATAGATTTCTTGTACTTAGACTATGTCCCTACTTTCTCAGACATGGAAACCTACAGATAGTTCAAGGCATGAGAAACATTTATTAATACTTTACTAAGTAGATAACTTCCATGTTTTCTAGATCAAACTCTTGAATACACTGTAACAACCCTTATCTTGTTGATCACATTTCATAACAAAAAACACTTTCCTGTAAAATATTCCTTACAACCTGTAGGTCACATTTAATGATACTCATTCAAATTGGCTTTTACATCCTTAACAGTTCAAAAGTTTGAATATCATTATCATAAGAGCTTCACATGTATTCAGGGTCCTTGAATCTTCTAATTAACTTGTACAACTTCATGGTTTTGTAGTATTAACCTCTTGTTTGATGGTGATTCAACATTTAAACGTGCCTTAAACTCTTCATAAGACCTCGTGAAACAAAAGATCACCTGTAGATGATTTTAATACCTTTGAGAATACCTTTCAGCATGTATTTGACATTTTATCATACTTACAGATCGCCTACCTCCTATTGAGTTGAAACAACCTAAAATACTGTACTCCTAAGTTTACTTAGAAGATCTTGACTTACAACTAGTGAAGGACCATAATTCAGAAGATTCCATAAGACAAGCACTTCAACTTGTTTTGACTTTCTACCAGTGTATCAAAAAGGATTGACATCTACTCAGAATCAAACATTGACTTGTAGCTCACTATTAGGGGAACATGTATCTGTCATTGATATTTGTAATCAAAATTCATGTTCTACACTTACAAAATGTAAGAAAGATTTCAATCTCATTATGAATTCACCACTAACTTTTCCTTGGAGCCACAACATACCCTATATACACATTCCCTTGATGCATACTTGTGCTAATTTTTCATTGCAATCATTACATCACTCCATACCTTCTTCAAGTACAAAATTTTGAAACCATCTAATACTTATCATATTTGAAACCAATGATCCCTTGATACATCCTTTTCTTGAACTGTAGATATATTCATATTTACAACATTTGATGCACCAAGAAAAACAATGCTAGATGCTACTAAAGGTTTCTGTCATTGAGAGACCAACCTAACAAAAATTCCATTGCCCAAATTAACCTCATTACAATTTCCATAAAAATTAAACTTTACTAAATTTCCCAGAACAACCTTCATGCAAGGAACCTAGATCCATATTTCAGTCAGAAAGTAAGCTCAAAATGAAACTCAAAGTACCCAATGTAAGAAAAAACATGATAAAAGTCAGCTAGATATGACATAGAGATACCATTTTGATGACCAAAAAGCTTTTATAGATGTTAATATCATTAGCTTCTAAAATAAACCTTCTTTCCATGTCAAGGCTAGTTCACTTATTTACATAACAATGAGTCATGCATTCACCTTTTATTCTCTTTGCCTATTTGATCTTCAAGTGAAACTTGATGATGACTAGTACATACCTGAGAGAGAGTCATATAGGCATTTAGAAGTGCATCCACAGAACCTTGCACCTAATAGATTGGTCATACTGATATGATGCCTTACACTTCCCATACTAACCTTTAATATCCTTGAAAAATTCCTAAGATATACCTTGTCAAATTGAGCTTCACTTGTATACTTTGATGCCTTCTTCAGCATGAAATCTTTGAGCTCCATTATCACCTTGTAGCTTACAATATTTTATTTCTCAATAATTTAGCTCATGTTAGGTTACATGAGAACCTTTTTTAAAAACCTAAGCTCATTTCTAAATATTTGATGTAGGTTGAATCATATGAGGTTTTTTACACCATATGATAAAATGAAAACTGCATTACACACTCTGAGATGATACATCATAGCTATAAACCCTTCCTCTCATATTTAAGCCATAAACAGTCAGACACATTCATATTGAAGAGTTAGACCACTTGAGCTCAATAAACCTATTGATTTTCATACCTGCTTACATTGGAGTCCAAAAGAATTATCTCATAATTGAAACAATGAATAGAATTTCTTGGCATGCTTATATCATAAAATATATATCTTATTATGACACTGAAGGCAACTTCTCAACCACTTGTTATGAATATAACCCAAACTAAAACTTCTTTTCAGGATTTGACTCAAACTTTTAAAAAAACACAGAAAATTATATCCCTGACACATATGAGTCATAATAAATATTCATAATTTTGAAGGTTAAGAAACCATTAAAGACTTGCTTAATGATTTAAGACACATTTAATCAAAAGAAATGATCATGATTTGGGGAACTCAACTAACCTGAACCACAAGATTTTACACTTATGTTTGATCTACTTCAATGCACTTCTTAGAAATATAGAACACACACACATACTTAGACTTTGACACACTTTCCAATTTTCCATGAACTTCCTTACACACTTGAACTAACTTGACACAATCTTTTCCACACTTTTGAAGACTTAATACAAAGCTTCACAATATTCATCCAACTATTGTTTCATGACTCAAATATTAATCACTTAAACACTTAGCTTATACATATACTCATACCAACAACACTGTACTATTGAACAAGTTTAAATCTTGACATAGAACATAACTGAGATGCACAACAACTTCACACATCTTACCAAATGATCATCTCACACTTAAGACTAAACACAAAACACATTTATGACCTCTTTAAACATTGTTGATGACTCTTCATGGAAGATGAAAAATGACACACGCAACCACCTATGAATAATAAGGACTCAAAAATACAATTGAAGAGTCATAATTTCCATACCTTATCACTCTAGAGGTATCCCAGAGCCCTAATCTCTTCAACTTATCTTGCACAAGATCTTGAAACTCATTCAAACACATATGATCTTCTTCAACAAGTGTAAAACATATTCCTTGACTTGATTTGGGCTTGATTGACCTTGTTTTCAACCTTGATAGACAAGAATCCTCATTGACAACCTTGCATAAGCTTATGGTGGGAGATAATCAGTCTTCTTGACCTTACCTTGACTTGAGTAACCTCCTTCTTTTCCTTTAGATTAGACTTGCAATAAACCTCTTCTTTTTTTGGAAAAATCTTGCTATATGACCTGATTCGTGACAATTGAAGTAAACAACACTCCTCTTCCTTTTTAGGCTCAAACACACTTAATTTCAATCCCCAATCTTTGGATCTATGCCCATACTCACAACATGAGTGGCATTAACCCTTGAAAACACCTACTTCATTTCCAAATGACCTTCTCTTGCAATCTCTAGCTCTATGACCAAAATCATGACAAACAAAGCAATATCCATTGAATGAAAAACCATACCTCATAGCATTAGGTTTTCTAATGGAGTTATACCTTCTTGGATCATCCTTCTTAGTCACCTTCTCAACTCATTTTGAACTTGGACCAACTTCATCATCATGATTTCCTTGAAACCCTAGGCATGTTTTGTCATTTGAGTCTCTTTAACCTTATAAACACTCATCAAGAGTTGTGGATCTCTTATCAATCTTCTCATACATCCTCAACCTACTAGGTGCATTCTCTAAATATAATTCAAGAGATTTCAAATTATCTTCATACTTGGAACAATATTCCTCTTTCTTCTTTAGGGATTGGACAAACTTTTAATTTGAGATTTCAAACCCTTGATGGCTTGATCATGATCTAACTCCATTTCCTTGACCTGTTTTTGTAGGCATCAATACATGACTGAGAAATTTCATCCCTCATCCTTAATATAGCCTCAATATCTAAAGACTTACCCATAGATTTTGCTTCAAGGATCTTCTTCAAGTTACTAGACTTGCTTCTCGAGGACCTTCTCTGATGCCAATTTTTGGAAGCACAATGGAATGAGTAGGGGGTGAATCAGTTCCTAAAAATTTAAACTCATTTCCATTCATCATTCATTACCATTCAAATTTAACCATTCAACCATACAACAACCATATGTGTGTGTACTTAATACATTTAATACAACCATACACAAGAACAAGAGAAGAGAGTACACATAGAACACAAATATAAGTGGGAAACCCTCAAGGGGAAGAAAACAACTAAAAATTTACTTATATTACTCACAATGAAAGAGATTTAGTGAAGCACCAACTTCACAAGGAGAACTAACCCCTAGTTTAGTAGAGAACCAACCCTACAAGGAGCACCAACCCCTAATTTAGTGAAGCACCCACTCCACAAGGAGGATACAACCCCCTAGGATGACCAAGCACCAACTCATCCACCTAAAGATGTTTTATCTCTTGATTTTTTTCTGAACCACAACTATGGAGATCACTTATTCAGCTCAGAAACCCTAGCCCAAACCCTAGGTCTTCAATCTCTCTATTCTTATGTTGATACATTCACTTATTGATGATTAGGGCTATCAAACCTTGCATATGTCTTCTATATCATTCTTCAACTTTCATCACTCTTCCTCAGCTACTCTCAAATCATTCTAACACATACCTGTACAAAACTCTCTCTCTTTCTGGGTCACACTTCCATCCCTCCACTAGACACACTAGCTTCAAAAATGAATCCAACATACATGATTCATATTTTCTTCCTTAGGTCAAATTCAAATACCATTTTTCCTTATACTTTTTCAGTCATGACCAATTAATCTTAGAAAAAATCCCATATAAATTTTAAAATGGTCACATATGACCTCAAGTAGGTCGGCCTAGCCAAAAACAACTTTTCATGCACCAACTAAATCCTCAAAACCCTACCATTGGAATGAGAAAAATCACTCATAACACAAATTCATTTTTATAAAAGCTCATCAAAACATCACCAACACATGTTTAAAATAAATCTAAACAATCAACAATGGTCACAATTTACATTGAACCAATCATATTCATTTTTAATGGGCCCACTGGCTCATTATTTCACAAAACACCATGTTTCCAATTTGGTCTTCACCTTTAGTTCCTAATTATCAGTCTCCAAGAACAATAAAATATTTCATTTGAAAACTCTTATAAGGCAATTAAATAAACATAAAACACTTCACCTAAAGTAAGTTAGAGACTCATGAAAACATCCACTAAACTTCAAAATGCACAAAAACAACTTTTGCTCTTCACTTCTCAAGCCTACCCAAAAAACATATAGTTTTCCAAAAATAGTTGATAACACATCTTCTAACACTTTAAACTCCTTCCAAATGCATTAACCAGATTGAAAATTCAATTCTTCAAGATTTGACAGGTGATATAAAGTATTCAACTAAACATTTCATGCACAAACCAACTCAATATTTCAGCAAGAACCATTTGTCCTGGAAATCCTACAATAGGGTTCTTAGGCCACAAATTAGGGCTTAAGAAAAATAAAAACTCATCATCAATCTAAGAGCCAAAACACATCATCAATATAAATATATCTGAATCTATCCATGCTCAAATACAACTTGAATCACCTCTATCAACTTCCTCCTTGTAGACTCCATGCAATGTCCTCTTTACCATTAGACATAGCTCCAACTTGCCCCAAAACTTTCCCTTTGACAGTCAACATAAATAGGGCACACTTTCATGAGAACTTTTTCACATACCATTGACCTGAAACCTTCATGGTTTCATATATAAAACTCTAGATACTCATACTTAATGTTCAATTTATTCACAAAATTTGGACAACTTTTCCTTAAACTGGAACTTCTTTTAGAAACTCACACCTTTTTCAGTGGGGCCCACATATCACCACATAAGATCTAACCATACCATTATCTGGAAATCTAGAGGAACCTTCATATAAACATTCCCAAGTCAATTTTGAGGAACCAATACAAAAATATTCTATACCACTTTTCTGCAAGCTTGCTCCTAGCTAGGGTTTTGGAGGGTTTCAAACCACTTTACCTTCTTAATAATCATTCATAAAAATGTGAATCATAAAACCACCTCATTATTTTTTGAAAGATTCATAACTTGACTCTAAGAATCATATTAAATGATGGATCAGGTCCCCATGTAAATTTCATGTACAAACTTCACAACTGAGCATCGAAGGTCCAATGACTTTGCTTTTGAGAATCACACTGATCACTTACAACTTTTCCAAAACTTGCATATCTTCAAATTTATTCATGACCTGAAACTTTTCATGAACCACTATGAAAGACATCTAACATGATCCATACTCACTCATGCTATCCCAAATATCTCTAAAAATCTCCATCTAATCTTTGTTTTCCCATGTTTTTTTTCCTTTTCTTTTCTCACTGACTTGCTTCCCAAGGACCTCATAGAAGCACTATATACCACTGAATTATATATCTAAAACTGTACCATACACCTACTATAGACTCTCATGAAAAATCTAACCATGCTTAGACTAAGACTTGTCTTGGCTCTCTTTACATACCTCATACCATTCTTCATGTCCATAGAAACAAGCCTGAATGACCTGACTCAATGCATACAACTCATGAAATGTCACATGCTGACTCAATGTAGACCCATCACCCTTACCTATCACGCATCATTTCCATCCTATTTGCGAATTACCTCAATGAAAACCTCCCTAAATTCATATTTTTTGCCCCACATCCCATTTGTCACTACTATTCTCCATGCATTCATATTTTCCCATATTGTAATTCCCCATTAATCATTATTACTCCCTAATCTACCCTAATCCATTTACATTATCTTAAACCCCATCCTAGATCATACCCCATCGAAATCCCTTATTCCTCTCATCATTACCCCTCATTTAAATCCTCCCTAGGATTACCTACACCCATTTACCCTTCGTAAGATTCCTTACACCCCTCATAACCCTTTAAACACACCTTACATGCGTGTAAGGCTAAAAATAGCCCACCTACCGTTATCTTCCTGTTACCACTCATTCATTATCATTCTAACATCTCTTGGGAAACTATCTACCCCAATCACTCATAATTTACCTTGGTCTTCAAAGACCCAACCCTATCTTATTTAATCACATTCACCCCTCCTCTCAAAGGGCTGAAATTTTTTGAATCTCTTGTATGCTCCATGATTTCAAATTATTGGATTGGCATTGGATATCCTTCAATCAACTAGATCACTTCATTATCCTTTTGAATGCCTTTAAGAATGTTTGAAGCATAGTGGAGATCAGTTGGAGATATAATTTTTGCACGTGTTTTTCTATTTTACAGGTTTTCCGGTCTTCATCGAGCTTTTCCTTGTTCTTCAACTTTCTTCAATCAGTCTCATGTCCATTCATCCATCCAGCTCCTTATTCTAGATCCCATATCTATTCCAGTCACCGATGACTAGATCTGGTCGTCATCAACCCATATCCCACACCTGTTAAATCATATTTATTTACACCCTATCAACTTCATCTGGCATCCTTCTTATCCCATGAGCATCTTGGCTACCTTATCACCCTTTTGTTATCCATTCTATAATTTTAGGACCGTACTTATCTTGACAATGAATACTTGAAAACAATATTTGACATAGAAGATTTACACATAAACAATATGGTGCTTGTTTATTTTATTAATATCAAAATCAAGCATTAAAAAACAAATGAGAGAGCTACAATATTTATAGATATTGGAAAACTTCTATCTCATCCACAATATATGGAAACAAATCACCTAATTTGAGAAAATATGTAGAAATAACATATTGCCCCTAACAACCCCTATTTCTCCTCATGTCAATCATCCAGAAACAAAATATGCATGATAGAACATGATCCCACAAACATTGGGATGAGAACACTATCACTTAGTTAACTAATAACTAAGGATAACTAATACCTATTGACATAAGTTTAAAGTATTTAAATTAAATACTTTAACTTATTACATTTATTCAATTATCAACTAATGATTAATTAAGCTAAGTTTTATTCCTAACATTACCCCCCTTAATTCAACATGGTCTCAAGTAAACAGGAGAGAAATTATCCAAAACCCTCAAATTTACCTCGAGCAAGTGACTTTTTCAAGACATCTGCACGTTGCATACCTGTTGGGCAATATTGGAGCTAGATGTTGTTGTTCTGAACATGTTCATGAATGAAATGTACTTGCACCTCAATGTGTTTAGTGCGCTCATGAAAAAATGGATTCCAAATAATTTTTACTACTCCTTCATTATCAACATGTAGGATAGTTGGATATTTATGTGGTATTCCCAATCCTTCAAGTATACATCAGATCCATATCGCTTCACAGACAGATCCATCTGCTGCACGATATTATGATTCTATGGAGGATCTTGAAACACAAGTTTTCTTCTTACTCCCCCTTGATATCGGTTTAAATCCCAAAGAATACAAATCCTGAAGTGGATTTCCTATCATCTATGTTTCCTTCATGATTTGAATCTGAATATCTTATCAAGAAGAAGTTATTATTCTTCTTGTATTCTAGACCATAGTCCATAGTTCCTCTAATGTACCTCAGTATCTTCTTTACTTCTTTCTAGTGAGAAACCCTTGGTTCTTGCATGAACCGTGAAATATAGTTGATTGCATAGCTAATATCCGGCCAACTATAAGTCAAGTAGATGAGACTCCCGATGAATTGTCGATAGAGAGTTACATTTAATTGTGGTGATGGATCTGTATGAGATATTTAAAGTCTTGTCTCCATAGGTGTGGAAAATGGCTTACAATCCATCATATTGAATTTCTCGAGCGTTGTCTTGGTGTATTTCAATTGTGACACAAATATATGATTTTCTCTTTGCCAAACTTCAAGTCCAAGACAATAATGCAAAAGTTCAAGATCAGTCATGTCAAATGATCATGTTAGATATTTCTTTGTTGACTCAATCATCCTCACTAATTCTCTAGTGATGGCTAGATCATCAACATATACTACAATGATCACTATCTCCCCCCCCCCCCTTACTTATTGAGATAGAGATTAGGATCATATGGAATCTTGTTGAATCCATGTTAAATGAGATGTTCGTCAATTTTTATGTACCATGCCCTGAGAGACTACTTTAGACCATATAGTTATTTTATGAGTTTACATACATTTTCCTCTTTACTTGGTTTGAAAAAAAATTCTGGTTAAGTCATGTAAATTTCTTCCTATAAATCTGTTAATAGCTAATTTTGACTTTACAAAATTATTAAAAAATAGAAATTTTGAAATTTTTCAAAAGTGTTACTTCGCATGGTTTATCACCCTCATGAAAACTGTCTCATTTTTTTGATTGTTTCGGTCTTCATTTCATCCTTTTTGGGCGAGAACTCTTCCCGCCAGACTTTAAATTACGTTAAAATACATTAAAACAATTAATTAATTAATTGCTTCTTGTTTGATAAAATTGATTTTTTAATAACTTGAGAAGTATTTAATTAAATAAATATAAATTAAAAGTTCATTCGACAAATTTTAATGCTGGGGAAGTAAGGTTACGCTTCTAACTGCCAGAAATGCCAACTTGGCTTCCCAAACACGGATTTCCCCTTTTCCTAGAAAATTTCTTCAATTTTCCTGCATGTGGGATTTTCTCCACCAATTTCCAAATCATGGATTGGCTAACGGGCAAGAAATTCCCCAATTTCCCAAATGGGAAAATTGAACGGGGATTGCCAACCCACTTTTCTATTGCCGTTGGCAATTGTCCATTGCTTTCTCCATTCCCCCTGGCACTTAACCCCACTACCTGAGAAGAAAGGAAGTTGGATTAATCCCCATAAATTCCTCCGTCAAACTCGTTCGAAAAAGTCATGTGAAGCTTTACTTCTTATTTCTTCTTAAGGACATAATATTTTGTCACATCCAACAATCTTCCATGCATTTGTCAGGAAAGAGCAATACTTTTTAAAGAATAGTTTTAAAAATACCAAGAAGGAAAGATCATTGTTGCAAAGATAAGAATCCACACGTGGAAAGGAGGAGACACCTTGGGAGGAAGAAAGAAAATAGTCTGAGAAAATTCCCACGAATTTGGAGGAGCCGCCCTAGCAAGAGGAATTCCACGCATGACAAAAAAGGTAATAAGAACAGTTTTTAAAAGTGCGCAGGTATTAAGAAAGAGGATAGCAGAAGACCACACATATGTCTAGATAGTATAAGGAATAGCCAAGGAGGAGACACCTTGTGAGTGAAAAGGAGTGCCAAATTTATTAGAAATTTTGGAGCATTTTCCACGCACCCATTTGAAGGGATCCCATGCATGCATGGGCAAAATAAAACAATTTTAATGCATTATTAAACTACCCAAACATCAACAAAGAACAAAAACTGTTTTTACTCCTCGCATCTAAAGGAAGAGGTTGTGCATTGGGAGAAAGGAAAGAAGGACAGAGACTTTTTTTACTCCATGCATCTAAAGGAAGAGGCTACGCATTGGGCAGAGGAAGGAGAGGTGGAGCTGCACAGTTTTCATGCACCCCTGCCAAGTGAGAAGTAGAAAATCTCCATGCCTTGGAAGAAAGAAAAGAGATACAGTCCAAAACGCAGTAGAAGACAAAGAAATAAAAACAAATAAAATTCCCATGCAAGTGCTAGGTAAAAATCAGCAGCATCCCACGTACTGCAAAAAAGGAACAGTTTTTACAAACAAGAAAATTAAAAGGAGGCGCCACGCATAAGAAAATTCCCACGCATATCCAAACATTTTCCACGCATTTGGAGAAGGCCACGCTAGCCAAGGAGGATAGCACGTGGGAAAGAAAAAATATAAATTCCCATACAAAATAATTCCATGCGCCTAACAAAGAAAGAGAAGTCACGCCTTGGAGAAATTTAAAGAAAATTTCCATGCCTTGGAGGGTAGACATAGAAGTTATGAATATGGACGCTATGGGAATCCTACCACACAAGTTACAGAGGAAAAAATTAGTGCACTTGAGGGGGCAGAAACAACCTTGTTGTTGGCATCAGGTATGTGTGCTATTACAACCATGATGCTAGCATTGATACCAGCTAGGGGACACATTATTACTACAACTGATTGCTATCGGTGAACCAGGCAGTTCATCTAGACAGTAATTCCTAAAATGGGAGTCACAACCACGATAATTGACCCTGCTGATATTGATTCTCTCAAATTGGCATTGGAGAAAAATAAGGTTTCTTTATTTTTCTCTGAGTCTCCTATAAACCCTTATCTTCAATGTATTAATGTTGAGCTAGTCTCAAATATTTTCCATAGAAAGGGTGCATTGGTTTGTATAGACAGTACTTTTGTAACGCCTGTTAACCAGAATGCTTTGGGACTTGGTGTAGACATTATATTACACTAAGTGACCAAGTATATTGCAAGTCACAATGATGTTCTTGCAAGCAATTTGAGTGGTTAAAATGATGTTATTGGTGTAATATGTGCATTGGACAATGTTATGGGAGGTGTACTGAGTTTGAATGTTGCATACTTGATCCTTCACGGCATAAAGACCTTGCATTTGCGTGTACAACAGTAGAATTTGACAGATTTATGGATTTCCCAAACTTTAGAGGCACATCCTAAGGTTTCTCGTGTGCATTATCCTGGCCTTGAAAGTCATCTGGAGCATCACATTGCTAAGCGACAGATGAGTAGATTTGGTGGTGTGGTAAGTTTTGAGATTGCCAGAGACTTGCAGGTTACATCACTTTTTATTGATTCTTTAAAAATTCCTTATATAGCCCCTTCTTTAGGAGGCTATGAAAGCCTTGTTGAACAGCCTACCATTATTTCTTACTAGGACCAGAGCCCAATAGAGAGATCCCATGTTGGTATCAAGGAAAATTTAGTTTGTTTTAGCTGTGGTATGGAATATTTTGAAGACATTGAAAGTGATATCTTACAGGCTTTATAGGCCATATAGTGTATTATCCAGATCTGAGCTAAGCGAATCTATCTCTCTTTTGCATTAGGTGACAAAACATTATTAATGGCAAAGCATTCATCATTAAAAGTTAATGTCAAATGTTGTTAAACTCTTGTTCATGACAGATCTTTCAGGAGTGGTTATCTTAATTCTAGAAGAGTATTCTGGGATCTTTCAAGAGTGGTTATCTTTATTCCAAAAGAGTATTCTCGGATCTTTCAGGAGTGGCTGTAACATCAGTTATGGATAACTTGAAATGAGCATAATCAAAGGTGTTCATCGGAGGAGGTGGAAGAAAATTTTTCACATTTGTATAAGGACATGTACACTTCCGCCAACAATTTCTCATCAGTTTCCATGGAGCGGTGCATTAAATTGAAGAACTTATTTGAGAATGCTCAATCTAAAATTGTTAATTTAAATGATATGCCAAGTAGAATTCTTGAATTGTAGGTAT
The DNA here is from genome assembly GCA_019776745.2 of Taxus chinensis. Lineage (NCBI taxonomy): Eukaryota > Viridiplantae > Streptophyta > Pinopsida > Cupressales > Taxaceae > Taxus > Taxus chinensis. The sequence continues at coordinate 279,589,570 of CM034151.1, read as the reverse complement.
TTTTTGAGGCTATTCTTTGACCAAGTGAACCTCCAAAAGAAGAAAATATGTTTGAAACTTTGGGAAGGTTTAGATCCTTTCAACTGGAAAAAGCGGCAGATCCTAATTTCACCGGCAATTCAGGGAGTTGATTTTCTTGGTATCTAACGAAGTGGGAGAGTCCATTTCTCATATGCTTGAGATACGTGGACCCCATTTCAATGGATAAGGCACTGGTTATTATTGTATATTTTAAAAGGTGTCGTTATTTGGGAAACAATGGTTATTTTAAGTAGTTTCTTTTTTTGGGTTGTCTTTAATAAAGTTGTTGAAATTTCAAAGGTCACTTAAGTGCCTTATTTAATGATCATGTAAAACCCTAACTACTTTGTAACCAACTTTTGGGTTATGAAATAAAGTGAGGGGCTCATTTGTAAAGGGGGACTTTGAGAGAGGAGAAGAAAATACTTTTGTGCAAGCTTTGTTTCAGGAAGAAACTTTGTGTTCTTTGTGAAAAACATTTTGGAATTAATGAAATACAAACTTTGTGTCTCATTCATTGTATCTTGTAACATTTAGTGTTCTTATGTTCATTAGATGTTAGGTGTTTGAATCTTGCATGCAAATATTATCTTTGATCTTATTTTCAACATTATTAATTAGTTGTTCTAGTTCACAGTGATCAAGCTCTAATTATCTACTTGCTCATGTGTGTTCCCTTTTACACATTCTTGTTTAGCTAACTCAAACTCTATTTTATTTGTGTTAGTTATTCATCTTTCCTCTTCATGCAATATTAGGCTCTATTTTTACCTAACTTGCATGTTCTTTTAGTTCATTCCATTTCACTCTTTTCCTTCTTTCCATTCCATCTCCTTCATTCACTTTTCTTTCCATTGATGTTCTAAAACATCCCCCCACATACAATTTTGAATGTATAGATGTAAATACAGTTTTGGTTTTCAATAAAGGAAGCCTCACCTTCATTGAGGAGGGACTTCATTCCCACAATGTTGCATGTCATTAGCATCTGTGCAAATCCATATGCTAATAGTTTTTGGAAACTCTGATGGGGATTTAGGAATCATTAACCAGTGATTGGTTAAATCTTTATGACTATCCCCTCTACACAAGCTCCAGTTCTTCAACCGAACCTTGTACCCAATGAAGATTTCCAAGGAGACATTGATGCCAACCCTCGAACAATAGCTTGGGAAAACCGTGAAAGCTTGCAGCAATTTGTGGCTGTTGATAGAGCCATTGACAGAGAAATCTACATTGAAGATCTTAAGAGAAGAGCACCCGCACTTGTGGCCAGGAGACCTCCCATACACGTGTTGATCATTATTCACCGACATGGTCCTCTTCCACCAAGGTAATAAGTTGTATGACTATTACAGGTAACCCACCTATCTTACAACCAAATATTGTTTTTGCAGATACTCAAGAAGACATATCATCATATTTGAGGAAATTTATTTGGGAAAAGCGCACAAGTAACCATCATTTTCATCTCGCCACATCAGTACTAGATAACAAAGAAGAGAAATCCACGAGAGTTGTTAGAGTTATTCAGGAAAAAATAGCTCAAGAAAGAGAGTGAAGAGAAAAGGCTAGAGCTGGTCAAAAAACACAAGTGATCCCTTCACAATAAAAATTCCAAACTGGAAGGAAAGAGGTTTACATGAGGAGAAAAATCTAAAGGTCAATCTGACCCCACTTTTGACTTTCAAGGAAAATTTGGTTTCAAGTTATCTCCTCCAAAGAAGAACACACCTCGTAGATTTGCAAGCCTTACATCAAGTCCTAAAAGAGCAAGCAAGGAAGGAATCACTACCAGTCAAGCACTTGTCCTTGCTCACATTGTTTTACCTTTGCATACCACCTTTCCTCAAATGGCAGCCAATCTACCATGGGGAAATGCCATATGCCCATTGGCCTTACCTGCTCGACATAAACTCCCACGAGGATCAAGGAAGATCTTCACAAGTTTGACGGAGATGGGAAGACATCACCAGATGACCATATTTCGGCCTTTTTCACTACATGTGCTATTTTGTCAGTAGAATATGAAGATGTTGCTATTCGTCTCTTCATCGAAACATTGCATGAAGTTGCTACAAATTGGTTTCATCATCTGTCCAATGGATGTATCACAAATTGGAATGATATGAAAACCAATTTTGAAAATCGATTCAAAACGATAGAAGATGAACATTCTCTTCTTTCCCAGCTATCTCAGGTGAAGAAAGAGCCAACAGAACCCATGAGGAATTTCATGGCTAAATTCAACAAGATGGTGAACAAATTTCTAGCTAGGATTCGTCCAAACCTTGACAGACAAAAATGTTTCTTTATTAACGCACAACAACCAGAAGTGTGCTATCAGCTGAGAAGGGCTAGGGTGGCTACTTTGGAACTTGCTCAATCCTTGGCCATAGAAATTGAAGATGACTTAATCATGGATGTAAAATTCAAGAAAAATTCCCTCAAAGGAAAGAGTCAAGAAACCCCCAATGCTTCAGAAACTATACTCACTAAGTTGGCTAATGATGTGCTGGCTTTGAAAAATCAAGTTGCTCAAAGTAGTAAACCTGCCCCTTACAAAGACATCCCTAGAAAAGGATATGTTCCCAAAAAAGCTAGGATTGCAGGTGCTCCAACGAGGCTTGCTATTGAAGAAACTCCCGTAACTAATTCAAAATGTAATGTCATTGAAGAAAGTGATGATGAGATTGAAGTCATCAAGGTTGATGAGGAAGAGCCTGATTCTGAGACATCTGAACCTAAAGTTGAAGATCCTAAGGGGGAAAGTAATAATCATTTCTTTGAGTACCATTCTGATGAGGAAGACAAATACGAAGAAATTATAGAAGATATGAATAGTCAATCCTTTGTTGTCTTCATGCGCTCTCAGAAAAAGGAACAGGATACCACTAAGGCGGGAGATAAAGAGGTTTCCAAGGAAACTCCCAAAGAATCCAAGACAAATGAGGCTTCTAAAGAGTCTAAGGTGACTGAGGTTTCAAAGGTCAAGACTATCTTAAAGAAAGGAGGACCTTTGTTAGATCAATCAGTTGGTAAACCAACTATGAAGAAAGTTTCTTCTTCCACATCAATGTCAGCCAAGCCTGAGGCCAAGGTCAAAAGTGTGCCATCATCAAGTTTGAAAGAACTTATATCTGAGACTTCAAGTACAATTACTTTTCCTAAATTTGATATCATTGATCATATCAATAAAACAAAAATTTCCATGTCACAAGCAGAGTACTTGAAGTCCAACAAGGATCAGCTCGAGAAATTGGTCCAATTTATCAAAGGTGACTCTACTATTCATTCCTCTAAAGGAATTCTGAAAACTCCCAAAGATGGGAAAACTCAAAATATTGTGGCGGCCACTACACCTTCAAATGAAAAGATCGAACCTTTATTTTTGTCCTTTCTGATCAACTGATGCAAATTAAGTAATTACATTACAGACTCTAGAGCCTCAGATAATGTGATGCCAACAAAAGTAGCACATGCCCTTGGTTTGACTTTTATGAGAACATTTAGATCATGTTACTCCATGGAAATCAAGCAAGTTCCTCTAATAGGGAAGATTAAAGATGGCCAAATAGTTTTAGCCCAATTCCCTCAAAAGCGAGTTAAGGTAACTATTTTAGTTGCTGATATTCCCACCTTGTATGGAATGTTATTGAGCAGGAAATTTTGTAGGGATTTGGGTGGTGAGATTCAAATGGAATGGTCTCACACCATGATTCCTATTAATGGAGAAATGAAAAAGCTTATGCCGGAAGCTCAGGAAAAGTTCACGGTAACTAAAACCGAAGATCCTCGCACACAGATTCTTTTCCAAGGCTCAAGTACATGAATAATTATATGATGACTACATAAATTCATACCCCTGAGATCACTTTCCAAGATTCCAATGAGATCTGGACTCTTGAGTTCGATGGAAAATGTTGCTCGATGGGATCTGGTGCAGGAGTGGTGCTCATATCCCCAAATGGTAAAATATTTCCTTTTTCCTACAAACTCAAATTTTCAAATATTAATAACACTACAGAGTATGAGGCGTTAATCCTTGGCCTCCAATTTGTAAAGGAGAAAGGAATCAAAAATTTGGAAGTCTTTGGAGATGCGGAATTGATCATGAAATAGGTAAGAAATCAGTTCCAAGTAAAGAATGATCATTTGAGACACTACAGAAATAAAGTGTGGGACGCAATAGAAGTCATCGATGCCTTTTCCATAAAATCTGTCCCTCATGAAAAGAATGAAAAAGTGGATTCTCTAGTAGTCTCAACTTCGTTAGTGATTCCTCATTCGGAATTTGATCAAGTCAAATACACCATTGAAATAGTTTTTAGGCCAAGTGTTCCTAACAATGCAGAAAATTGGCAAGTATTTAATGATGATCAACAAATTATTGCCTTCTTGGAAAAGAGAGAAAAATTTGAACAATTGTACTTTGAAGGAAGTGATCCAACATTTCACAAATCAACTACCTCACCCATTCAGGAAGGATTTGAGAACAAAGATTCTGGTGATGGCATCATTCAACTCAAAGGAAATAAAATTCCCAAAGGATTGGTTTCACTTGAAGAACTTTTTGGCAAACATGACAGGTTTATCAAAGAGAAAGAGCATGCAAGACCTACAAATTCTCCTGACTATGAGCAAGTTAATATCGGTACCAAGGATAAACCTCGCCTGATTAATATTCGTAAGTGTTGCTCACCTAAGGAGCACAGGAAATTCATAAATCTACTTACCAAATATTCTGAAATTTTGGCTTATTCATACGAAGATTCGAAGTCTTTCCAACCCAGGGAGATGGAGCATGCCATACCCTTGAAGCCTGGTGTAGTTCCATTCAGGCAGAAGCAAAGACAATTTAATCCCAAGATTGCAGGGACAATATTTCATGAAGTTCAAAAGATGTTCGATGCACGAATAGTGTTTCCTATTCGGCATTCGACCTGGATAGCTAATATTATACTGGTTCACAAGAAAAATGGAGAAATTAGGATTTGCGTGGATTTCCACAATCTTAATCAAGATTCCTTGAAGGATAACTACCCACTGCTAGTCATGGACCATATTCTGCAAGCATTGACTGGATTAGAAATGCTATCTATGCTAGATGGTTTCTCTAGCTATAATTAGATTGAAGTGGCTAGAGAAGATCAACATAAAACCGCGTTCACTACCCCCTGGGGTACGTTCACGTATAGAAGAATGCCATTTGGTTTGATCAATGCCGGCGTAAATTTTTAAAGGGCCATGGATATGGCGTTTGCAGAGTATAAAGTCAATATCATTGTGATATACCTAGATGACTTGACAGTGTTCTCCAAGAAACGAGAAGATCACCTAAGGGATTTGGAGAAAATATTGCAAAGGTGCAGGCTTCATAAGATCTCTCTGAATCCAAAAAAGTCCATGTTCAGAGTTACAGAAGGGAAACTCCTAGGTCATATTGTTTCTAAAGAAGGAACTAGGATCAATCCTGAACGCGTTCAAGCTATAAAAAATATTTCCTTTCCTACAAGTAAGCTTGGAGTCCACTCATTATTTGGGAAGGTGAAATGTTTTAGAAGATTCATGCCAAATTTTGCTGAGCTGACTAAGGAAATCGCTGATATGATGAAAGGAAAAGAATCTTTCAAATGGTCAAAGGAAGGTAGAGAGGCATTTGAGCAAATCAAAAGTGCTATTGCAAAAGCCCTTACATTGGTATGTCCTAATTTTAAAAAGGATTTTGTAATTTATTGCTATGCTTCTCCACACACAATCTCCACCATTTTGACTCAACACAATCAAGAGGGGGTCAAATCTCCTATTGCATTCATGAGTTCAGGGTTCAAGAAACATGAACTTAATTACACTCTTCTCGAGAGACATGCGTACGCAATGGTAAGAGCCCTGAAACACTTCAAGTATTATGTGTTGAATTCTCACACCAAAGTCTTAGTTCCAGACACTGCGGTGAAATCAATGTTGACACAACAAGAACCAGGATCTAAGAGAGGTAATTGGGTCTCCAAGATCCAAGAATATGATCTGGACATCAAGCCTACCAAGTTGGCTTGAGGAAGAGGAACCTGCCAACTCATTGCAGAGAATGAACCACAAGATAACTCTGAGGAAGAACCAGTTGAAGAAAATTTACCATTGGTAGTTTTTGTCAGTACCACAGATGAATGGTATTTTGATATTGCCTGCTTCCTCGCATATGGCGAGTGTCCAGAGAATCTGACAACTAAGGATAAATGAGCTATCAAACTAAGAGCTGCCAAGTACATCATTTGGGATAACACGTTGTTCAAGAAAGGGATTGACGGCATGTTCCTCATATGTGTTGATAAAGAACAACAACCTAGGTTGTTGGAAGCTTTCCACAATCATGCTTGCAGTGGTCATTTCTTTAGCCCAGTAACAACCCATAAAATTCTAAGAGCACATTATTACTAGCCCACTATGTTTTACGATGCTCAGAAATGAGTGAAAAAATGTGAAGCCTATCAACAATTTGTTGGAAGACCCAAGTTGGCAGTATTTCCTTTGAAAACAGTTGTCATTGAAGAACCCTTTCAACAACGGGGTTTATAATTCATCGGGGTTTTGAATCCTAATTCTAGCACTAGTCATACTCACGTCCTCACCACCACTAATTACTTTACAAAGTGGTTGGAAGCTATACTGGTGAAACAAACATCTACTGTAGTAATATGTGATTTCATCAAAGAAAATATATTGGTTCGTTATGGAATTCCACACAATATTGTGATGGACAATACCTCAATTTTTTCTTCTGTAGAGATGATAGGTTTTTGTTATGGATATGGGATATCTTTATCTCATTCATCAGATTACTACCCTTAAGGAAACAATCAGGCTGAATCCAGTAATAAAAACCTCATTACTATTGTGCGCAAGTTAATCGAAGAAAATCAAAGAACGCACAAAAATTTATACGATGCATTGTGGGATGATCGCATAATTCCCAAAAGGGAAATCAGGATGTCTCCATTTCAACTTTTGTATAGAACCGATGCTCAAATTCTCGTCACACTGGTGTTACCAGCATTAAAATTAACTTATGCAGTTGATGATGAATGCTTCACCAATGCATTAGATAAAAGGATAATGTTCTTAAGAAAGCTCTAGGAACAAAGAATTCAAGTGGCAAACAAGATCAAGAAACATCAATCCAAGGTAAAAAAGTTGTTTGACAGGAAAACTAGGGAGAGATAGTTTCAAGTCAATGACTTAGTTCTTCTCTGGAACAAAAGACGTAAGCCGAAAGGAAAGCATGGGAAGTTTGACTCACTGTGGCCAGGACCATTCAAAATAAGGAATTTTTGTGGATATAGTACCTATTACTTGTCATATCCTGATGGAACTCATTTTCCTTTGCCCTACAGTGGGCAATATCTCAAGCACTATCAAAATTGAAAACGGGTTGTTCCTCGTATGTACATAGGTAATTAAGATTTTGGTTTGTTTGTTTCCCTATTTTTTGGTCTCCACTCTTGGGTCACCCCATTTTTTTGCCCCATCATTTTGAGATCATGTTCATGAATATGTTGGTTTGGGTCCGTTGCTACATCCATGAAGTCCTTGTCCCCAATCAGAGCTAGATGTTAACAAGTAATTTTGACTTTACAAAATTATTAAAAAATGGAAATTTTGAAATTTTTCAAAAGTGTTATTTCGCAGGGTTTATCACCCTCATGATGACCGTCTCATTTTTGTGATCATTTCGGTCTTCATTTTTTCCTTTTTGGGCAAGAAATATTCTGGCTAGGCTTTAAATCGCGTTAAAATACATTAAAACAATTAATTAATTGCTTCGTGTTTGATAAAATTGATTTTTTAATAACTTGAGAAGTATTTAATTAAATAAATATAAATTAAAAGTTAATTCAACAAATTTTAATGCCGGGGAAGTAAGCTTACGCTTCCAATTGTCGGGAATGCCAATTTGGCTTCTTGAGCTCAGATTTCCCCTTTCTTGGAAATTTTCTTCAATTTTCCCGCACGTGGGATTTTCTCCACAAATTTCCAAATCATGGATTGGCTAACGGGCAAGAAATTCCCCAATTTCTCAAATGGGGAAATTGAACGGGGATAGCCAACCCACTTTGCCATTCCCATTGGCAATTGTCTATTGCTTTCCCCATTTCCCCCTTGCAGTTAACCCCACTACCCGGGAAGAGAGGAAGTTGGATTAATCCCCATAACTTCCTCTGTCAAACTCATTGGAAAAATTTGTACGAAGCTTTGCTTCTTATTTCTTCTGAAGGACATAATATTTTTTCACATCCAACAATCTTCCATGCATTTGTCAAGAAAGAGCAGTACTTTTTAAAGAACAATTTTGGAGCTTCATGACTTATCTCAAATTAGGCACATATTTTTACCGCCTTTACAATCAAAGTCAATTTTGAGATTGTGATCTAATAATTGAATCATTGATAGCATATTTTTTGTTAAACCAGGGACATAAAGAACATCAATAATTTTACAATTATGATGCCCAAGTGGTAGTGAAATGGAACCAATGCCTTCAACACTATATGATGTATCATCACCCAAAGAGACATGATTTTTGGTGGGTGTTTTACTCATTGTGAAGAACCAAAATTTCTTTCTTTTCATGTGTCAAGTTGCACCCGATTTGACATACCAAATTTGATTTGTAGAATTGGATACTTCATTTGACTGTGCAGAATATAGGAAGTCATCATCATCAAATTGATCTTCCTATTCGGCTACATTTCCTTGTTGAGTTGGTTTCTTCTTCCACTTGTTATTATTTTGTCCCTGTTTACTCTGTTGTTGACAAAAAAAAAAATTTTGGTAATTAATATTTTTACCACTTGATGCTCCTTGTTGGAATGTGTTTTACCATCAATTTTTTAAGCCATGTCCTTATCGACCACAAATAAGACATTTTTGTTGGTCCTTTTGGCCTTGTGGAGTATTACCTTGATTTTAAGGTTGTTTATTAGACTTAGCCTTTTTTTTGCCTTTTTGATTAGAAGCAAGTGCCTTCTCTTCAGTTTCAGTAGTTGTGTGAATAGCTTCCTCTTGTCGTAGCATATTCACTAACTCTTCAAAAGTTGTTGTTTGACCAGTTATGTTCAACATGGTCACAAAAATCCTCTCAGAAGGAAGAAGAGATCTCAATACTATAGGAACGAGTGATGTGTTAGTTACTTATTCTTCCAAAGCTTAAAGTGATGCATGCAAATTTTTTACTCTTCTAAAAAATATTTAAACTATTTCAGTTGGTTGCATTTTTAAGTTCAATAGTTGACTCTGGAGATGAAGTATTGTGTTCTTATTTTTTGACTCATATATTGTTTTCAACTTGTCCCAAGATTCTTTTGTTGTTGTGGTCTCATGAATATGAGGTTGTACCTCATCTGAAACACTAAACAAAATTATTAACTTTACTTTTTGATTTGCACGATCAAATGTATCTTGTTGTGTAACATCTGTTGCAGATATTGTTAATGTACCAGAAACAAAGGACCATAGATTTTCAAAATCAAGTTGTGCACGAATTTTTGTTTTCCATGTTGGATAATTATCAGAACACAAAAGTTGAGAATCTGGCAAAAATAAATTTGGTGTCATAATTGCGGCCATTGTGAAAAGTGATAAATAATAGAAGAAAAAATTGAACACTTTTTGTTAGAGTAGGTATTTACCTTAGCTCATGTTCACCTAAGTACATTATTTACCTTTATTGTATTTTTCCTCACCCACTTATGTGTGTGGATATTTCTTTTTATTTATTTAGATATTAGGAGATATTATCTAGTTGTTAGGTATAGTTATTTCCTTGATCTATGGTATTGACTAGTTCTTTCCTAGATCTATGGTATTGACTAGATCCTTGATGTCTATTTCTCTCATAAATCTATGGACTTGACTAGTTCTTTCCATGATTTATGGCTTGATCTACAACCTTGATTGGCTCTTAGATTGTTACTCCTTGCCTATATAAGCAAGGCCCATTCTCATTATATTTCATTGAGTTCTATAATAATATATGATATTGCTGCTCATTTGTTTGCAAAGGTTTATGTAAAGTTATTATGGCGAATTGCTTTCATCTTATTGATCGTGATGTTTGATTAGCATCTGTGTTCTTGGCTTGGCACGATCTGGTTATCATTCCTTTTACTTTTCCCCCCTTAAAGCATGCACACCCCCCCCGAAAATATTATTTTATTTATTTTGGGCTCCTTTTCGGCCGTGTATAATGAATTTTTGGCACTATTGGCCCTGTTACAATTTTGGCTCTGTGGCTGATTTGCAAAAATAAAATGGCTCTCTTGGCCGATTTGAAAAAAATAATAATAAAAAATTGGACTCTTTGGCCTCTTTTGAAATACAAAAAATCTCTTATTTGTTCAATTTTTACAAGACAAAGTTTATTAAAAGTTAGACCAAGACATAGAGATCACAAACATACACACTTTAAATAAACATCACCTAAATTCAAGGTACGAGTTGAAAGTTGTGACTCTTTTAAGTTATGATTTCAATATCTTTTTGAGCCCCTTTCCAAAAATGGATTTTTTTTGCTTCTAATTTTTTTCACGTCCAAAAATCGAAAAAAAAAGTTAAAAGCAATTTTTTAAAAACTGAATGCAGATAACGATTTACATACATGCGTAGTGCATTTTAGAGTGTAACTACTATTCAACCACTTTTCCTAAGCGTTATTATAACCCTTCACCGCAATTTTTTTTATTTTTTCTCTTTGTCCGCAGGTTTTTTTTCCTTCGAGGCAACTTTTTCTTCCTTCTTTCAATGTAATTTTTGATGTTGAATCTTTTGCAAGAACGTCTTCTTCTTCTCTTCAATGCTCTTGATCTTTAAATGTAATCTGTAGGTTGGTTGGAGGCTTCAAGATGACGCTTTAGACATAGATCTTCTCACAGGCATACAGAATTCTCTTGCCAAATATATGAAAAGATAGAGCACATAGAAGAGGAGGTAGAAGTTATGTGGGGAGCTTGAAAAGCTTGGGTCCCCACAATACAAAAATATTGTGTGTGTGTGTGTGTATTATATATATATATATATATATATATATATATATATATATATATATATTTAAAATGCTTCCGATTTAAAAAAAAATGCAGGTACAAATAATTTTTTTTTTAAAATACTAGAGAATGAAACAATGTCACCTTTTGCAATAGATTTACATCCAAGTCTGCAAGGGTTTGTGATTACACTCCAGGTGTTCTTCAACTGCAAATCAACCATGAACTGAGGTGTGGATTCAGGTAGGGGCTTTGAAATGGCTGGGGGTATTTATGGCTCCTCCTAGCTTTGTAATTTATCCAAATCTCCCTAAACTTCCCTACAACTTCCTACACTCCTCTCTAGATCAGAATACTACTTTGATACCAAATTTTGACAATTAATACTTGAAAACAATATTTGACACAAAGGTTTTGCACAAAAACAAGATGATGCTTGTGTATTTTATTAATATCAAAATCAAGCATTACAGACATATGAGAGAGATGCAATATTTCTAGATATTGGACAACTTCTATCTCATCCAAAATATATGGAAACAAATAATCTAATCTAAGAAAATATGTAGAAATAGCATATTTCCCCTAACTTCCCCTATTGCCCCTCATGGAAATCATCCGGGAACAAAATATGCAAGATAGAACATTATCCCACAAACATTAGTATGAGAACACTATAACTTAGTTAACTAATAACTAAGGATAACTAATACCTATTGGCATAAGTTTAATGCATTTAAATTAAATACTTTAACTTATTACATTTATTCAAATATCAACTAATGATGAATTAAGCTAAGTTTTATTCCTAACATTCCCTCCCCCCCCCCCTTAATTCAGTATGGTCTCAAGTGAACAGGAGAGAAATTCTCTAAAACCTTGAAGAAAAAAATGTCATAGAAACATGTAGCATAATTTGGTGTGTATACTATGAAGTTAAAGGTCACACCAAGACAAACTGCCCGAGTCATTTTTATGTGCCATGCTCAAGGCATTTGAATTTTTTGGAGAAGGTCATGATGTAAGTATTTTTCCCTTACTTAAGCATGTGATCTAGTGAAGGTATCACTCTAGTGTAAAAACATTGATGCACATATGCACAATACAGAGGGTTGTCACATAATAGATCAAATACATGAGTCTTAATCCCTTAGACTAAGGCAAGCAATGGTAGGGAACAATTAAAAATATTGTGGAGGAAATGTGAGTGGGTGAGGAGGTTGAGGATATGGTGGTCACGTAATAAGAATATTTCCATGTAATAATTGTTATAAGTGTGGGTCCCCAAATCACTACAAAAGAGACTACCCTTTTTTCTCAGTGTGCATGTATTGTTAAGGAGAAAATAAGGTATAAGATTGTATATAACAATATGTTGTGATGAAGGAGAAAAGTGAGAAAGGTGAAGAAATGATAAGTATTTCATGCAACCCACCAAATTAATGGAAATATAAACCAAATGCAAAAAAAAACAATCAATTCATTAAAATAAATATTACTACAAGAGGAAAATTCATGCATGTGCAAGATTACAAGCCACCCTTAAAATAAATTAGTAGTGAAAATACTCAATCAGGAAAAGGTTTCCCTAATGGGAGACAACAAAAATAATTCCTACAAGATAACAAGGAGATAGTTATAGAGCTCCAAGGAGATATTGAATTTCTCCAATATGATGCGCATGCCAAAAATGCTCGCCGAGGAGAATCCCAAATTTTGACGAGACTGAAAAAGAAAGATGAATTCATAAAAAAAAATTAGAATCTTGTGCACATAATAATTCATCCCAATACAAGGCCAACAATCATAACATATCAAGTACTTAGCACTCAGAAAACACATTGGTCAAGCGTACAAAAGAGATATCAAATCAACATTGGTTGAACAATATAATTGAGAAATATTGGTCAATGTGTGTATAGATGGTTGGAATATCAATGACATATTGGTAAACACATCTGCAAAATTTAACATACTAACAATTGATGCATGAAGTAAAATGGGGCATCCAATGATTCATCCCTCTCCACATGTCTTATTTATGGCTAACAAGACTCACACACTACCAAAAGGTGTCTTGAAAATTTCCATTATCAACATTATGGAAGTCATATTTTGATGTGACTCTAAAGTGATTGGATTAGCTAAGGTGGATAACTTCCTGACACTCCTTGGAAGGCATTTTTGTTACGATAATAATGTATGGACATATTAAAGGATTCCCGGTATGGATTGATGATCTGAAAAAGGAAACAAAGGGGTATGTTAGTTTATTGATCAATTTAGAAAACCAAATATAAGCAAAAATGTGTTAATAAGTTTTTAAGTCGAGCTAAGATAACATATGTTCAAAATCATGTAAAAAAGGACTATGCAAACCTATACCAAATTTAGGTATCCACATAATACCCCACCTTAAATCAAATAATTAAATTTTGAATTAAAAATATTATGTAAAAGGGACTAGAAAATATTTACTTGTACTGACCCTTGTAGGGTTGAAGTAGAGGTGTTGAAATGGGTGATCCATTATTTTCTAATGTCTCATGTGTAACAGAAAATAACGAATACATGAAAAGAGATTTTTTTCTATTAGGAATTAGTTTTACATTGGGTATATTGTTATTTTGTTGTTATTGTATTCTCAAAGGTTTGTTGTTACCCATGCTTATAACCAGGTTTATTGTTCCTATTTATTAGGAGATGGTTGAGATTTCTATATAGCTATATAATAGCTTAATGTATTACACGAAATATCTAAACAGTAAATATAATATAGATTGATTATTATTTGTTAATATTATTACATTGTATTTGCATCTGTTGTCCAAATCTCCAGATTTGGTATCAGGATAGTTTTTCTGGTGTGTACGATGGATTTTTGAATATTGTGAGGGGTAGTCTTACTTCTATTCGCCCCTGAGAATGAAATTTTATTGATGTAGAAATGTGCATATCTATCATATCCTTATCCTTAGATCTACCTATACGTAGTCTCATACACACTCAGTCATTGATTATAAAGCTTGTGTTCAAGGAGTAGTCACAATCAACAAAGATCGAGATCACTAAAAGAATACACTGAGGAACGACTCAAATACAAATTCGAGTATTACAAGGCAGATATATCTCAAAACGTTTTCTCAGGTATCATCCAATCTCTGCATAAAGTTTTTATTGTTCGCCTCAACTCGGCAACACAACAGATCGAGACTCTATTTTGGCAAAGGATCAATTAGTTCAGAGTGTCCAAATAAGGAAATTCCCTGAGTTCTACGAATTATTGGTCTTGGTTTCCCTGCATATCTACGAATCTGTAAATATTTGTACAGTTGAGAACCATGCAAAGGGTTTGAGACTATATTCTGTGCATTGATGTCACTCTTGACCTACGTCATAATTTGGCTGGCTCAACACAGCGTTGTTCACAGGTTTTGCATTGGTATATTGATATCTCCATGAGGTGAGTTCTTGGCATCGGTTTTCTGCCGTCATCTGTGCATTCACTTGTGCATGAATCTTTTTTATTAGTTGATTTTGACAACTCAAAACTGTGGTGTGACTAAGATATCACATGCCTGTAGATCTCACCATTTTGGCATCCAATTGCATGTGTTTTCCTCCAAAACATCAAGATCATAAGTAAAGAAAAGTTACCCAAAGCTCTGCCAGATCTTATCAAAACTGCAAACCTGAAAAAGCATGGCAGATCTCTCCTCAGACTCGACTCAGTTGTAATCTTGCCCTATTGTGCACTTGGGTCGTATCAACATATCTAAATCTTTAAAATATTTATTTTTTAAAAATGTTGTTTGTGTCTGTGTAGGTTTGGCTTTATTCATTTCACTTAAAGCCTAATTGCATTAAATATAGTCTTGGGTCGATTAAGTGTTGGTCTAAGTTAATTACAGGTTGGGAAAGAATTTCAACGAGTCTTCACCCTATGTCTTCCACTTGTACCTTCGAGTCGAATAGTATATTTATAAAAGATTGGTAAGTCAATATGTTAGTGTATAAGTTCAAAGTGGTGTATGGTTAAATCTATTACGTGTCTTCTTCAAGTAAGTTTTCGTAAGTCTTTATTATCATTTTCTTCATCTATCAAATTGAAGTATTCATTTATTTGTTATTTATAATAAATTCATTTGTTCGTGTCTAGTCAATTTTAATGTAGAGTCCTCTTGTCTAAGTCTATGTCGTCATCAATTGGAGTCTTGTCAAAAAGTTCCAAAATAATAATAATAATAACAATAATAAATTGCCTCACAGATGTATTTTCGGTGTTACCCGACGTCCGAAAAATAAAGTGTTTCACATTGCGGGAGGGAAGAAAAGAATAAACCCAATGTGGAAAAATATGAGATTCACATCTACATCAGATGAGTAAGTGACTTCTTACACTGGAGGATAGAGGCAACAGAGGCTGGAGGTCAGATAGCGATATCTTGTCAACCATCAACGACGGGGCCACACTTTTGGTATGATGGCATTTGTTTCAGTTGTGTTTTTTAGTGTGGTGTGAAAATAAGAACAAATGATGTAAATTCCTATTCACTTGTGTCTATTCCTCATGTAACCCCTTTTGTAGAAACATTTTAGAATATTGATCAAAATGTATTGTAGCAATCATGATGTGAAGGTTATTGGTAAACCAGAAAACCAATTGTGTAAGATTTTTGGTGAGTCTGTAAAACTAATTGTGTAAGGTTTTTGGTGAGCCTGTAAAACCAATTGTGAAAGGTTATTGGTACACCTACAAAATCAATTGGGTAAGGTTTTTGGTAGAAGCCGGAGAAAACCATCAATGGAAGAAATGTGTGTTGGCACATGTGCGAGTTTTGTGCATGCCTGATGTTACACAGTTGAGAAGTTGATCATGAACACACAAAGGTGGCAGGCTATAATCAAAGAATGAGATATGTTTTACCATGTAAAAACTAAGGGGGGATGTTAGGAATTAGTTTTTATATTGGGTATATTTGTATTTTGTTGTTATTGTATTCTTGTAGGTTTGTTGTTTCTTGTGCCAATAACCAGGTTTATTGTTCCTATTTATTAGGATATGGTTGAGATTTCTATAATGTATAATAGCCTAATGTATTACACGAGATAAGAAATAGTAAATATAATCTAGAATGATTGTTATTTGTTAATATTATTGCATTGTATTTTCCTCTACTGTCCGAATCTCCAAATTTTCCCAATAGATAATAGTGTAATATAAAGAAAGAATGAAAAGGGAAAGAGGAATGAATATAACTTAATGATATATGATCTATGTTGATCTTTGAAATGTGTGCTATTATAGTGGATAAGAAATGACATGGATCCCCAGTGATCCTTCTAATTAGATAAATTGATCTTTTTTTATTTCTTTCTTGTCCAAAGAAACAAAAAATGGCTTATCATGAATACAACATAGTGTGACTTTTAATAGCATAACCACCAGTAGGAAAATATCACTTCCTAGACAAAGAAGTATCACAATATCCTAGTGAAGGAAGAAATTTTCTAGAAAAAGAAATCTAGGATAGACTGGCTAAATAAAAGGGACAAGAACATAAAATTTTTCCATGTGGCAGCCCTAAAATGAAAATGTTCAAATAGGATTGTGAGCATTAAAGGGGAAAGTAATTATACCTTGACAAACTCAAAAGAGATTCAAAAAGCAGTGGTCTCCTTCTATAGCTCTCTTCTCTCTACCCAGCATTGCCTTAGAAGGGATAGGAAGAATCTTTTTCTGGATTGCATTCCCAAGATGGTATCTAATGAGGACAAATAAATGTTGGTCAAGATCCCATCCATTGAAGAAATTAAATTCATGGTGAAAATTTTGAGTCTTGATAAAGCTTTGGGTCTGGATGGTTTGCTTGCCCTATTTTTCCAATTTTTTGGGGATATTGTTAAAGGAGATGGTATTTCTTTTCATTCAATAATTCTTCAAAAACAAAAAGATGTTGAAGGACCTGAATTTCGCATTCTTAGCTCTTGTCCCAAAAAATCACAACGTTGAAGAATTCAAAAACTTTAGACCAATAATTTTTTACAATCATATCTATAAGATGTGTTCTAAGATCTTGGAACTGATGATTCAACTTCTTATATTGACGTTGATTTCAAACCAACAAGGATGGTTTTTGATAGGTAGAAAAATTCAGGACAACATTGTAACAATATAGGAGGCCCTCTATACTGTTAAGAAAAACAAGAAAGAAATCATGGTGATAAAGTTAGACATGGAGAAGGCCTATGATAGAGTCTCTTGGGACTTCTTGTACAAAGTGCCGGACATGTTTGGTTTCGATTCTAGCTTTATAAGTATGATTAAAATTTGTATTTCCTCGACCAAATTTTCAGTTCTTGTCAATGGTATCCCATGTGGTTTCTTCAACAGCTCTAGGGGATTGAGTTAGGGATATCCAATCTCCCCCTTCCTTTTCATTTTAATGTAGAATCCCTCAGTAGGGCGTTGAATCAAGAAAATAGGGAAGGAAGAATAAGGGGGGTTGCGCCTACTGAGAATTATGATAATGTGGTTCATAAACATTTTGTTGATGATACACTCTTGGTTAGTGAAGCCACATTTCCCGAAGAAAAATAATTTTAAAACATCTTGTTGTATTATGAAGATATTTCAAATCAAAAAATCACTTTTCGTAAGATCTCTTTGTTTTTTTCAATACTCTGAAGAAAAGAAGCCAAAATATTTCTCAAATGATAGGCTATGAGAGAGAATATTTCCCCTCTATATCTTTGGGTATGCTGATTGGGACTTAGAAGCTCAAAAATTCTAATTGGAACTTTTTGATTGATAGATTTATCAAAAAAATTATCAGGGTGGAAAGTAATTCTTTTATCTCAGGTAGGAAAGGCTAATTTACTTAAACACTCCCTTCAAAATATGTCAGTTTACTCTATGATAGTTTTTACAATCCTAGTGGAAGTTGCAAATAAATTAGAAAGCATTTAAAAAATATTCCTTTGGAGCAAGACTGAGAAAAAAAATAGGATACCTCTTATGACATGGGACAAGATATGCAAGCCTAAGAAGATGGTGGGTCTAGGGATAAAATATTAGGATAAAATGAATAAATAACTCCTATCTAAAATTTCTTGAAGATTGATGAAAGAGGATAGTGTTTGGACTACTATCCTAAGAAACATGTATTGGACTAATCCCATAGTTGATGATTGGTTCTTTAGCATTCCAGTCTTTGAAGGGTCCCTTTTTTTGAAAGTTTTTAATTGGGATAAATCCTTATTGTATGAAGGATTTAAATGGAAAATATGAAATGCGAGAAGGGTGAAGTTCTAGCAAGATAGATGGATCAGAGACATTCCTCTTAAGGAACTTTCTACTAACTTGTAGTAGAATGCTATAAGTAAGCATATCTACTTTGTTGAAGATTACCTTGAAGTGGATGACCCCTATAAAATATGGAAAGAGATAAATATGGAAGGAAAAAATAAAAAATGACATGGAATCTAATAACTTATTGTGTGGGATGATTATGGTCAGGAAACAGGAACAAGACAACATATTTTGGTCAAAAGAAGAGAATGACATCTTCTCGGTAAAGATATCTTACAATGGTTTTTTTGAGGAAGTGTTGATTGATGAAAGCTTCAAATGGGACAGAGTTTTGATAAAGGAGGTTGCTCCTAAAGTAAATATATTTTGGTGGATGGATCTACATGAAAAATTCTTAACAGTGGATAATATGAACAAGAGAGGATTTCTTATGGTTAACAGGTGTGTGCTTTGTAAAAAAGAGGTGGAAAACACCACTCACCTTTTCCTTGAGTTCCCATTCTTGGTTGAGGTAAGAAACTCCCTACTCTCCCTCTTTAAAATAAATTGGATCTTTCCTTCTTCATTAAAAATTCCGTGAAATTAGTGGAGTTGCCCCTTAAGGAGCTAGGGACTAAAGCATTTATGGTCATTTACTCTTCTACACCTATTATGGGAAATATGGAAGGAAAGAAACAAAAGGATCTTTAAGGGGAAGTAGGAACCTGAAATAGAGTAGTGGCTAGATGTTGCAATGTCATTATTTCTAACTTCTCCATTATCCAAAAAAAAGACAAAAGGAATCACGGAGGCATAAATTAAAGTCTCTAGCAATTGGGGGTTGAATACGGGTCACAAAATTCCTCCCACCCCTAATCCAAGGCTGGTTGGATGGAAAAAACCTAGAGAGGATTGGATAAAGCTGAATTTTAATGGGGCATCGAAAGGGAATCTTGTTAAGGAAGGGATAAGAGGTGTTTTCCGCTATCACAATGGTAATTTCATTTTGGGATACTCTCATAATCTTGGTATTCAATCAAATCATATAGCTAAAGTTGATGTAACCTTTTGAGGATTAGTATTGTTGTTATAAGAAATATAAGGAATATAGAAATTGAAGGAGACTCCATGAATATTATAAACAACATCCTCAAAGTTTTTGCTACTTACATATCCATACAAGACTCTATTAAAGCTATAAGAAATACGGCTAGGATTTTTGAAAATATTACTTTTAAACATATATACAGGGAAGCTAACGGCATGGTAGACCTATTTTCTAACAAAGGGGTTTATGAAGATGGTATTAAATTCATAAAAAACTTCAAGGATTTGGAACCCCCCATGAAAGCCCAACTTAACAAGGATAATAATGATTCAAACAAGGATAAAAATGTGGTTACGTATTAGGTTCAAGGTGAGGTTATTTAGAAATGGAATTATGGATAGATAGGATCATGGTAATCAACACAAGTACCGGAAGGGTAATACTTGGAATGATGAAAAAATTAGGATTGAGACAAACCCTGTGGTTAATAATGATGTGTCAAACATCCCACCTAGTGTGTGTATTTATGAAAAGTTATGGAGGCAGGATTTAAGCCTTTATGCTTGGAACAAAGAGCCTTATTCGAAGGAAAGAGAGGAGAATGAGTGTGGTAGTATGTGGAGAGCATATTGCTGGTTCTTTTTCAAACATTCTGAGATTGAGAGTGAGAATGGGTGAGGACTTGGTACAAACTAAACCTAATGACATAAATAATATCAAACCCAATGTGTGGTCTATTTTTTAGAAGAAGGGTGTGGCATATTTTTCCAAACTCTTTGAAGGCTTCAACAAAGATCTCAACAAGTATTTTTCCAAATCTTGGAAAACCTCAAAAATTTGGATTTGTGGCCTAGTGGAAATCAAAGGAGTGAATATCGATATCACACTTGATACTATGTTGAATCTTATGAACATGAAGAAGGAGGGAAAGGAAATTTTCAAGCCTAAGAAAGACAATGTAGAGGATATGAAGACGTTTTTGAAAGGTAAGGAAAAATTAACTCCTCACTTTGCTAGGTTTCTTAGGGATTCAATTCCATAACCATTAAATTATGTAGCCATGAACCTTATTCAATACATCACTTTGTATGGGTGTCAAAATTCTATCTTCACATACCATATTCCATGGCTAAATTGTTTATGCCATGTGCACAGCTACAATTTTCCTTATTACATGCTTAGATATTTGTGTACCATTGTAGAACATTTTTAAAAGGGAAAAATATATGTCCTCGTACATTAGGGTCTTATCTTCACAATGGTTAAAAGGGTATCTATATATGTGACTAGTTTTGCCAAGTATCTAGGACTTTTTATTTAATCCTTGGTCGGGTCTGAGGATGAGAAATCAGTCAGTTTTGAGGACAAAGAGGATTCTAGTGAGTGTAATCCTTTAGCGCACCTAGGTGTTGATCCCAATGAGAATGTGGAAGTGGTGATGGGTGTTAAGAAGCTGAAAGATAAGATGAAAACCGTTGAACCGATTAGTGAGGAAAGAGGGAAGAAGAAGGGGCAAAGCTCTCAGAGTGATATGGTGGTGGATCAAGAGAGACTGGAGAATCTCAGGAGTGACACCGACTTAAATAAAATCATGTTGAAATTTATACTCAAAGATTGGAACTAAATGAAAAGAAGGTGGACAACATGGATCTCATTATGAACAATGATAGTATGGAAAGGTTACAAGATAATTTTAATTCTCTAGAAAATTAAGTGGAGCATTTAAAGGACGTACTCAAATAAGTGACAAATTGGAGTGTACTTCACATAAAGTTTCCTATCTAGCACCTCTACCTTTTGGCTCAATTTATCAGTGCTTACATATAAATAAAAAATGATGAGGCTTTAAAGAAAAAGAAGAGGGGTTTTAAAGAGGAAAATCTTTCTAATCTTGGTATTTCCATTGAAACTTTGGCTAAAGAATGGACCATCCTACTGGTTGATGTTGAGAAAGATGAGGATCCTAAATGACAATTGGTTTTTTAGTTTGGTGGATGTGGCTTATTGCTTCTGAAGAAATCTAATTGTTTGTTTCTACTTTTTTATTATGTTTGGCTATTAGTTTTTTGTATTTTAACTGTTAGTTTGAACTATGTTTAGTTGTTGGTTTTTACTTCTTGGTTTTATTTAACTAGTTATCTACACATTCGAGGAGATTTTTGTTTGGGGAAGGGACCCCTTAACCCTCTTTTACCCTTAATCAAAAAAATTAGTAAGAAATAAATATGAAAAGTCATGTAACCAATATAACACATTAAGGAGTCCCAAAATTTACCTTCCAATCGATAAGAATAGAAATTCCATTGAAGATGGAAAATCAAAAGGTATAACTTGGTAACGATGTTGGAAATTAGTTTGATTCATTGAAA
This sequence comes from Taxus chinensis, assembly GCA_019776745.2. NCBI lineage: Eukaryota > Viridiplantae > Streptophyta > Pinopsida > Cupressales > Taxaceae > Taxus > Taxus chinensis. The sequence goes on along the minus strand of CM034151.1, from coordinate 279,567,802 downwards.
AATTAATATTATCTTGATCTAATGTTGAATATGAACTATAAAAAAACATGAATAATATCTTTAAACTCATCCAAAAGAATGGATAATGTCTCTAGAATATTAATGTGATTTCTCAAAAGTATGGAAAATGCCTCTCGGAGCTATGTAGGAGAAGGATGCTTTAACTATCACTATATAAATCTTTATAATGATCTGATTATATGCCCTCTTTTTAATTGAATCTTTTTTATCTTGCATGACACTCATCTTAAAGTAAAAGGATTACATACATACTATATGTAAAATGTATATAAAATAAAGTAAGCAATCGGAAATAAAATAAGTAAAAAAAAACCATCATCAAAACACATAAATATCATAATATGTGTAATATGGCATGCGATATGGTAACAATGAAAAGAAATAAGTAATTAAGAGAAATGTGTAGCACATAATCCTTGTATAATATTGAGAATATACAATCATAGAAGATATATGGAGTAGTGATAGAAATGGTGGAGGTTGTCATGGAGGGGGGGTGTGATATGCCCCTTTAGAAGTATATCCATGGAATTTTGTTACTAGAGAAATGTCTCAATAATATTCCTTTGAATAGGTATATCGATGAGTAAAATCATTGAAGAATGAGAGGGGATAAAATGATATGTCTTTTCCTAGGTGTATCAAACATGAAAGAGATAATATCATAATGGAGAAAAGTAATATGTTCATTTGTAGAAATGATTAGGATGTGTATATGAACACAACAAATCATTAGCACATGTGTATATGTGTGCCTCAAAAGGGTGAGAATATCAATAAACAGATCATAACAAATTTTTGTCCCTAATTGGATAGTGTATATGGATAATGAAATATCATTGTCAAGACTAGGATATCATCATAAATGCTTAAGTATTAATGCATTGGAGTAAGTAGGTATGCATTAATAGTCATGTATAAATATGATTGACATTAATGATGATGAGATTACCATAGGAAATTGTTTCACCTTTTTCTTAGATTGTTTCTTTGAAGTGTTGACAAAACAGATAGGGTAACGGGCGTAGGAGGAATACCTGTTCAAATGTCGGTTGATGGGTTGTTGCCCGCGTATGACTTCTGAATCCACAGTTGATCGTGAGAGCTTCCTTTTGGCTAGGAGGAACTACCTGTAATGAAAACAAGACCACCAGAAGGAATTAAACAATATGGGCAGTGAACTGCCTAGCATATGCTAGATCCGAGAAGTATGATACTTCCTAGATGGCTGTCAGTCCACTGTTTAAAACAAATTAATGTTGTAAACAAAGTAAATCCTATTGTTATTTTGAAATGATTTAGGTATTTCACTTAAAACACAATAAGAATATAGATCTAATCTAACAGGCTAAGCTAAAATAGAATCCAAAGGTCAAATGATTAGTTCTAGGTCTTTGCAGGTCTGATAAAGGTCTCAGGTAGGTCACAGGTGAATGAGGGTGAGGTAAAATTAGGTGGGTAGGTCTCTGTTTAAGGCTGTGTGGGAAAACACAGAGACCGGTGTCGGTCAGGGGTGACCGACGGCAGTTAGGTATAACCGGTGCCGGTTACTGTGAGATCTGGAAATGTCACAAAACAGGGTTTTGGTCTCCTTTGTGATTACACAAAGGATTTTGGTTGGTCGGGATGAGGTATTGGGTGACTAGAGTAGGATTTTGCGAGGTTTTAATGGGTCTATGGAGGTGAAAATGTTGGAGAAGGTCAATAGGGAGCAAGATAAACAATGGGTGATAAAATAATGATGAAATGAAATAACCAGGAGAGTATGACGTTATACTTACTTGGATTTCATTCCTGAAGGTCTGTGTGTGAAGGATGGAGGTGTTGATGATGGGTTTGAAGGCTGCAAGTGATCACCAACTGAAGAAAAGCTTCTGCATGGGCTGCATGCACACTCCTCTTTGCTTGGATAGATTAGATCGTGGCTGGGATGGCTGTGCAGGAGAAGATGCTCAATCTCCTTCCTTGGATGTGAGTTTTTGCTGGAATTTTCTCTCTGAAGATGCGTTATCTCTCTGAGATTTGTTCTTGCTCGTCAACTTTCTTGCTTCCAACTTTCCAACTTCCAAGTTCCAACCTTGAGAATAAGGTTGTTTTGGGGTTAAAAGGGGTAACCGATGGCGGTCCGTCTTAACCGATGACGGTTAGGGGTAACCGACGTCGGTCAAGGCGGGATTTCCTAGGTTTACTAAACTAGGGAGATCCTCCTGATTTCCTTGGATCTCATGTCGTTATCCCATGGATTAGACTCAGAGCCTCTTGTGAGCATGCGGGAATGTGGTTAGAGGGAATGTAGGCATTGATTTTTAGGGTTTGGGTAAGTCTTAGTTAGTTATGGGAACTTGCTAAGAATAGGTCTTAGGTTGAGTTAGCTTGGTGAGGTGTCTAAGTGAACTATATGTGTAGATATTATTTAAATAAGATATTTAAATAATAAATATAGTGAGGATAATGCATTAATTTAATTAAATTAATTAAATTAATATTAGTGGGGTGAAGGGGTCATGGCTAGGTAAATGTAATAAAGGGTGCTTATATGTCGAGGGACAAAAGGGGAGTGTGACCTAATTTTAGTGTCTACATTTTGCCCCTTTTTGTTGCATAGCTTGTATTGGTAAGCGATGCTAACAAAAATAAGATGTGGTTGCCCCATGTGAGGGTGAAGGTGATCCCCCTCAAACCAGGAACTGACGAGGTAGCAGGCTGAAGCGGTGAGTGGTTTGATAAAAGGTAAATGTGAAGAAAAGGCAAATGGGTACAGGGGAAAAGGGGTGAAAGGTCTACTCAGGTGATCTAGGTAATGGGTCAGGGTCAAAGGTAGTAACAGTCAAACACATGCACACGTATAAACTGCAGCACGCTACCGGGTTGAAGAGCAGGAAAACTCTACATCGTCTAAGGTCGATAGGTTTATCCAAACAAGGTTGAAGTGAATCTGGTATCCAAGGTATAGGATAAGGTCAGGAAGCACAACGTAGGTTAGGTGCAGGAACGTTTAGGTATGTTCAGGTACACCAAAGGTAGGGTCAGGATAAATGGTCACGACAATAGGCTAGGTAAGGTCATTAGGTCAATCAACACAGGTAACAGTGCCACAAGGTATAGCGAACACATGAGGTCAAAGGTCACTAGCGATGGTCTAGGTCCAAATATCTAGGTCACGGCACGGGTAAGGCCGAGGTAGGGGTAAAATAATGAGTCCCCAAAGGAGGAAAATGGAGGTAGTAAATGATGAGGTCAGGAAAGGTAAGGTAATGGGTTGGGTAAAGGGTGGATGGGGTGAAGGAGCAAGGTAAAGGGTGGGGTAAAATGGAAAAGTAGGGGCAATGTGTAGGTAAGGGTGACCGATGGCGGTCATGGATAACCGACGTCGGTATAGGAAAACTGCTGACCTTAGGTAGAGGCACGAGACCGATGCCAGTCAGGAACCGATGACATCGGTTAGGTCGGGTTTGGTATAAATAGACAAAAAATCCTATCTTAGATTAGTACAGGGAATTTGTGACATTGTGGTCCAATGAGAAGATGAGATCCCACAACACATATTGTGGAGAGCACAGGAGATCAGGCAGGGTGAGCTCCACCACCACAGGGGTTAGGCCACCACAGGATTTTAGGGAGAGGTCCCCAATGCACAACGGGAGATAGGTGAGCCACCATAGACTGCATATCTAGGTTACGGGATGCCCTAGGTGAGGTGATGTACTATCAGGAACACATGGCAGGCCGAGGGTGTAGGTGACTCTTATAGAGATGGAGGACATCAGGGATCTAGTGAGATGTCTGATATGCGAGCACCCAATTTTGATGTATACTAGTGATTTATTTGATATATATGGACCAGCCTGTAGTGCACAAGATAGTTGTATTTTTGATCACATACCGGCCTGACTGAAAGATAGTGAGGATGTATATAGTGATTGTTGTTGTATATTTTGAGCATATACCAGCCTGCGTGCTGAATATTTTTTGTATTGATTCATTCATTCTTTGTTTATATATGAGACCGGCCTGCGTGCCGATGACATTTTGTATTGTATATCAGCCTATGTGCCGACATTTTTGAGATGATGGCCATGATGAGATAGGCATGTATTTTGAGATACACATTTATTGATTTATATGATGAGATTCATGGTATTTTGTGATGTGTTAATGTGTTTATGAGATATTGGTTTTATGGCTTGTGTTAGATGAGATATGGATGTGTTATTTTGATATGGATGGAAATTAGGTGAGTTAGGCATGATGGAGTCAGGTCAGTTTAGGCATGGATCGAGTCAGGTTATAGGCATGGATTGAGTCAGGTTATAGGCATGGTTGAGTCAGGTTATAGGCATGGATGAGTCAGGTTAGTTTAGGCATGGATTGAGTCAGGTTATAGGCATGGTTGAGTCAGTTTATAGGCATGGTTGAGTCAGGTTATAGGCATGGATTGAGTCAGGTTATAGGCATGGTTGGTGTTAGGTTATAGGTGGTTGAGTCAGGTTGGTTTGATTCATTATTTTTTGCAATGAATGATACTATGGGTCATATGTGAAATGTTGTATAATCTATGCATAGTGATGATAGAGGGATGGTAGGTGTAATAAATGTATAAAATGGTAAGCAACTTGTTATGTATGTGGCTTAATTTCCAATTTTGTTAGAAAAGGGGAACTAAGTGAAATGTGGGGTAAATGGTGAGTTAGGCATGGTTGAGGAATTGTTTAGGGTAGAGAATGGCCGAGCTAACCTCCAAGGGCCCCATGCCCTCAGAGTGTTGCCTACATAGTCCCAGGTGAAAAGGGACCTCAGGCCGATGTAGTTCTCCCATGAGCTAGGGAAGAATATGAAAATGAGTTGGTAGGTTTGTGGGCATGTAGTGGGTTTAGGTTTAATAGGTGTGGGTAGATTATAGGTAAAATGTTGTAGGTGAAGGTGATTATGGCGAAAGGGGAGGATACCCCAAAGGTAAGCGTCGAGGACCAAGTCCTATATAAGGTAATCAAAATGTCAACAAAGATGGTTAAAAGATAAGAGGGGGGCAATAAAGCCACCTAATTGGGTAGGATCATACCGAGTAGATCATACCTGAAGGGGGTGATGAACACAAGATCTAAAGGCATTGCATGATTAACTATTCTATGGTAAAAGTAGTCACAGGATCACCAAATGTCAAAATTCCAAGATGTCCCTTGAGGTAATTTAGGGAAAGTGGAAATGGTAAGGTGGGTGAAAGATAGTTAATTGTATATGTTTTGAGTGACAGGTCTTTTCGGCAAGAGGTCCGAGGTCACAATGGGCAAGTCCATGACTAAAAGGTTTTTTTGTTTTGATAGATTGATCGATGCGGGAAGTCTATATGGGATAAATAATATGGTACTCCTTGAGGTCTTCGTGAAGTTGATCGATGCGGGAAGCTTCAGTTTCTCTCATTTTTTTTTTTTTTTTCGAAGCTTCACATAGTTGTCCTTCAAGGGAGCAGTCTATTTATAGTAGCAATTTGGTCGAGAGGAAGATGTCCTTTTGAGGGAGTCATCTTTTTTATTAGAAGTTTGACTCAAGGAGTTTGGTCCCATTGGAGGTCTTTGAAATCATGGACAAGACCAAGGTGAAGGATAGGACTCTTGTTCAAAAGACAAGGTGGAACGACCATGGGATCTCATCTAAAGATAGATGAAAAGTATCCATGAGAATCATGTTATGTGCAGTGTCGTGGTACACATATTCAAGAGAAGATAACAAGTGATGGGTACTCACATGATTCTTGTTTAATCGTTAGGGAGGTGTATGAAGTGGATAGCGCTCAAGGGATGAGCCTATAAAGAGACAAAGGGTGAGGTAGGACAACGAGTCAACAATAGAATGGTCGAAGATGCAATGCGTTAAGGGGCTCAGGTTCGGGTTTACCCTCAAGTGAGGACAAATGATAGGCACCCGATCCATAGGTATGAGTTACGATGTATGGTCCAAGCCAATTAGGAGCGAATTTTCCCCATTATACTTTGAATTTTCCCCATTTACTTTTTTCTTTTGGTTATGTGTTGATTTTCTTTCAAGACAAGGTCACAAACTTGGAAGGTTTGTTCATGAACACGTTTTGTATAAGCACCTTTGATACGTTGTTGGTAAACTTGAAGGTGATCCAGAGCATTAAGACAATGTTCATCTAATAACTCTAGTTGTGCTAAGCGGTCCTGACGAAAGTCATCATCAGTAAGCATGTCATGGAGAGAAATGTGGAGTGAGGGGATCTAGACTTCGAGAGGTAGAACAACCTCTGTACCATAGACCAGCGAAAAGGGTGTGGCCACAGTGGAAGTGCGAATACTAGTGCAGTATGCCCATAGGGCAAAAGGAATGTGCGTATGCCAATCCTTCCCAGTATTGTCAACCACTTTCATGAGAATTTTGTTGAGGGTTTTGTTAGTGGATTCGGCTTGGTTGTTGGTTTGTGGGTAATAAGGTGACAAGAAACTAAGCTAAATGTCGAAAGCGTCGTAAAGTTTTTGCAGTGTTTTGTTTTTGACTTGTTTTATGTTGTCAGTGATGAGGCGATAAGGGACACCAAAGCAACAAATGATGTGATGGTTAATGAACTCACATATTTTCTTGGCTTTCGTGGAGATGAGTGGTATGGCTTCTACCCATTTTGTGTAGTATTTGGTAGTAGTTATGATCCATTGATGGCATTGGGAAGAATGAGGATTGATTTCTCTGACAAGATCCACACCCTGATTGTTAGAGAAGGGCCAAAGGTTACGAGCGACTGTGTAAGGCATGACTGGTGGTATGATGAAGGTTGGAATGTTATTGGCATTTTACACAATGTTTGACATAGTTGTAACAATCATGGTTAAGGGTCGGCCAGTAGTAGCCTACTGTGAAGAATACGCTTAGCAACAGCAAGGCCACTAAAGTGACCTCCACATATGCCATCATGAACCTCCTTAATGGTATAAGGAATTTCAGAACTTGTGAGGCATCATAAGATGAATACCATCAAAGTCGTGCTTATAGAGGAGTCCCCAATCATGGTTAAGGAGTAATAGAAATGGGAGACCTTTTTAAGGAAGGTGCTTTTTCCGTTAAGGTGAGATCAGGAGGTAAGATGGAGAGGGAAAGGTAGTCAGAGTATTGTTTATACCAAGGTCACTCGGGTCAGGGTGTCATTTCCGATTGAAAGTAAACATCATGAGGTAAATAAGAAGGTGAATGGAGGCATTAATACGGTGACGAAGGAATTTTGGAATTGTGTAGGGGAAGTGAGTATTTGGGAAGCGAAGCAGTCCATGGTATCAACAAATTTATTGGTTAAACGTGGGATGGTTTGAAGGGTGTAACGATCAAAAGTGGTCAAAAGTATGTCTACATGATGTTTATACTTTTGAAGTATCTCATTACGACATTGGTACATACCATTGACTTAGTTTATGACCAATTGTGAATCACCAAAGATGTGAATTGATTTGACATCTAAGGCATATTCGGCCTGGAGATCACATGAAAAAATGTAGAGTACGAGCGCTGATCGTAACTCGGCAGGAGACATTATAAGAAGTGCATTTAAAACTAACTGATGCACCAATTGAAGAACACCTGTCTTGCCACAAAGGCATGGGTTCTCCATCTAGATGGAATGAAGATAACACCAGCCCCACCCCCATGCTGACACTTAGAATTGTCAAAGATGCAATGTCACAAAGAGGGTAAGGGGGTTCTTCCAGAAAGATGTAACAATTGATCATCGGGAAAGTCAAAATTAGAAGGTTGGTCCCCAAAAATAGGTGTGTCAGCCAGATGGTCGGCAATAGCTTGAACCTTGATCCACCTACCAAAGTGAAGATGAATTCAAGGTCAAGAAACAAGCTAAAAGCATTTCCAAGCCATTGTGTGAAAGTGCACTGATTTTGAGTAAGGTTTGGCATATATGAGTGTAAAGGATCAGTGTTGGTCACGAATAGGTTTTGTGGTTGAGTAGGTAATGGCGGAGTCTAGGTGGCAGCGAAAACTAGGGCTAAGAACAAAGATTTTCTGGATGGTGTAGTCGGGTTTCATAGTCCAAAAGAGTATGACTTATGCAATAAACTTCCTGCTCCTTGTGTTGTTCATCTCAATGAGCGAATGGCTTCCAAGGAATGATCGGTAGCTGGATATAGGTGATCCTCGGATTTTTCCTAAAAATTTTCCCTAAACTTCCCTAAAATTGGATCCATGCTGAAGGGCTTATTGAATACCTTTCCACGGGTTGCTGAACTCCAGAAACAGAGTCCGTATGCAAATGTCTATGCCGGTCGAAGATGGGCCACCAAACGGGTCAACTCTGGTCATAGGTCAACTGTAGTGGACCAATGACAAGGTGACACGTGGCAGTTGGTGATGAGGTGTCAAATTGATTGTGTAATGTTTCAAAATCAGTTCCATGGTATAGAGCTCATCGCATTTCCGACGCATTTTGAATGTCGGACCAAATCTGAGTTTGTATGCGAAAGATATGCATTTTCAGTCAAAGTTGCGGTCAAATGATGACGAATTGGCCACTGTAACGGCAAATGAATATTATGGGCGATGACAGGTTGGCAGGTTTGTAGTGGATTTAGATTTTAAAATAATAATTTTAAAAATCTCATTGACCATTTTCCATGTGCAACAATTCAAATCCCATGGTATAAGGAGGATTTTGTGGCCAATAATAGCTATTTTAAGGCATCCATCTTAGTCAACATTTTCCCACCAAACGTGGGGTCAATGGCCAAATTGGGCTCCTTAATGGTATGGGGGATTTCAGAACCCTTTCCAAAATAGTAATCAGCCTTCCCAAGCTGCTATACTTATGTAGCAAGTGATAGAAACGGGAGACATTTTTAAGGAAGGCACGTTGTCTGTTGAAAAGGGTGAGATCAGCCAGGTAAGATTGAGAGGGACAAGGTAGTCGAGGCACTTATTTATACCAATTAGGTCACTTGGTGTAAGGGGTGTCATTTCTGATTGAGTAAACATCATGAGGTAAATAAGAAGGTGAATGGAGGTGTTGCATGAAGTGATATATATTTTTCGGTAGGGGAAGCGGGTATTTCGGAAGCTACAGCAGGCACAGGGTATCAGAAATATGTTGGTTGAACGTGTGATGGTTTGAAGGGTGTAACGATCAAAGGTGGTAAAAGTTATGTCTACATGTTGTTTATACTTTTAAAGTTTCTCATAACGACATTGGTACATACCATTGATCTATGGTTTACGACCAATTGTATATTTCAAGTTGAATCACCAAAGATGTGGATTGATTTGACATCTAGGGCATAGGCAGCCTAGAGATACTAGTACGAGCCACTTCATACTCGGGAATATTATTGGTGCATTCAAAGTCTAGTTTGAAAGACAAAGGCATGGGTTCTCCATCCAAAGGAATGAGGATAACACTAGCCCCACCCCCATATTGTGACACTTGGAACGTTTAAGAATCGAGTTCATTTGGTAATCCGGGTTCGTCCAGGGAAAGAGTAGCAATTGACTCATTTTGGGAAAGTCAAAATTAGAGGGTTGGTCCCCAGAAATAGGTGCATTATCCAGTTGGTTGGTGATAAGCTTGGCCCTTGATGGAATTTTGATGAATGAACTTCAGGTCAAGATCAGCTAAAAGCATAAGCCATCACACTTATCATCTGATTTCGATAAGGTTTGGCGTACATGAAGTGTAAAGGATCAGTGTTGGTCACGACATAGGTTTTGTGGTTAGAGTAGGTAATGGAAGAGTTTGGTGGTAATGAAAACTAAGGCTAAGCAAAGTTTTTTTGGATGGTTGTATCGGGTTTCATAGTCCAAAAGAGTACGGCTTATGTAATAAACTGCCTGCTCCCTGTGTTGTTCATCGCGATGAGTGAGCATGGCTCCCAAGGAATGATCGGTAGTGATATGTATAGGTAAAAAGGTTGATCATCTTTAGGTGGAATGAGTACGAGTGGTTGGAGAAGGTATTGTTTTAGGGCCTCAAAAGCTTTGTGACAGTCATCATCCCATTTAAAGGAGACATCCTTCCTAAGCAGATGATGAAATGGTTGACACCGATCAGATAATTGTGAAATGAAACGGTGAATGGACTGTAATTTACCTTGCAGGCTATGGAGTTGTTTAAGGTTAGTGGGCGGAGGCATTTCCAGAATGGCCTTGACTTTAGCAGGGTCAACTTCTATACCACGGAGGGAAACAATAAATCCCAGGAGTTTTCCTGAGAGAACCGCAAAGACGCACTTTTTAGGCTAAAGGCAGACGCATAATATTTAATGAGGCAGTCAAAGATGGTTTCAAGGATGGCGAGGTGCTCGGCACGACGTTTAGATTTGGCCAAGAGATCATCCACGTAATCTTCCAATATGTGATGCATGATATCATGGAAGATGTAAGTCATAACACGTTGATATGTAGCACCAGCATTTTTAAGGCCAAAAGGCATGACTCGATAGTAAAAGGTTCCCCAAGGGGTAATGAATGGTCTTGTGCTGATCTTCTGGGGAAAGAAAAATTTGGTTATAGCCTGAGAAGCCATCCATGAGTGAGAGCATCTCGTGACCAGTGGTAAGGTCAACCAGTTGATCAATACTGGGCAAGGGAAAGTCATCTTTCGGAAGGTGAGGTTGAGGTCACAAAAGTCCGTGCAAATGCAGAGTCCCCCTGTTGCTTTAGTAACAGGGACAATGTTAGAAATCCAACGAGGATAATCAATGGGTAAGATGAAGGAAATGGAAAGAAGGCGCTGAAGTTCTTCTTTGATGAGAAGAGCAATGCGAGGGTGCATTTTCCTCAGCTTTTGTTTGATAGGTTTGGCATCGGGAACGGTTATGATATTATGGACCACTATGGTGGGGTCAATACCAGGCATGTCTGCGTAAGACCAAGCAAAAGCGTGGTTATGATCTCGGAGAAAAGAAGTGATGGCTTCCTGTTCAGCAGCATCTAAAGATTGTCTGATCTTTAGGATGTGCGGGTCATCCTGAGTATGAATGTTGATCTCGATAGTCGATTCATTCAACATGGTTTGTGTCTCAGAGGGTAACGACTGATGAATATATGAGTCTTCTGCACCAAGGTAGGTGAGTATGGATTCATCATCCTGACATTGAACAACGTTAATGGTAGGTGTGTCATCATCGATCATCTCAGGATACAAGAATGGAAGAGTGGAAGGGGCCTCGCCTTCATGTTGATAAGTCAAAGGCCCCAAGGAAATGGTGTTTATGAAAAAAAAAGTTAGGAGGGATAGAGTCAGGATCCATCGACTCCGTCGGTGAGGGTGGTGATGAAGGTGGAGAAGGGCTAGGGTCCTCAATGAGTTCAATGCGGGCCTGTTTGGTAGGAGGTTCGGGAAAGCCGATACCACTATGGTCATTATGTTTGCGGGTGGTACATGGAATAACGGTATGGCGGCCTTGCTCATAAAATCCAAAACCAAAACCCTTCCATGCACAGTGGTGTAGGAAGGTGTGGGTGAAACAACGATTGGTAAGTGATTGGAAGTCAGCAGAAAATGGGTGGGGTTGTGATGGTGGTTCAGGTGTGTAAGTGGTAGTATCAAGTCCCCCATAGGTGAGACTAGTACGAAGATGAGGAGGACCATAAAGGAGGCATTCTCCTATACGGTGATCATAGCGAGGGTGTTGGTGAAGGCTTCCATACTCGTGCGGAGTAAGGAATGTGTTGACACTATATAGGTGGTACTCCCCCAGAGTGAGGCATTGAAAACACCTTCCAAGGGATCAGTGGTTAGTATGTAGGTAGCTGGTATGGATGATGTGTCAGAGGTCGATGTAGAGGTGGAGTTAACGGATTGGGAAGCTAATGGGTCAGCCATGGAGGTTATAGCAGTGGTAGGAATGGAGGAGGTATGTGCGGTGAAAGCAGTGGCTGTACTAGTAGGTGGAGGTGTAGGTGAAGCGGTATTGGTTGCGGAAGTAGACTGGCTTGACAGGTATGAGCACATCATTGAGTCGGTAAAGCATGTTTCATGTTTTGAAAGGTGATGGGTCAGTTGGAATGGTATAAGTGTGTCCTTCATGTTCAAACTTCACACAATAATGCAAAGTGGAAGGAACGTAACCCATGACATAGATCCAGGGTCTACCAAGCAACAAGTTATATTGGAATTCCCCCTCCAAAACATAAAACAATTCTGGAACAGTGCGGGGGCCCACGCAAACGTGAAGGATGACAGTGCCTAGTGTGGAGGTGATAGCATCATTGAATGAATGCAACATGACCAGATGTTTATGCATGTAATTGTCAGGTATGCACATTTGAGAAAATGCATGGGATGAAATGATGTTAATGCTAGCACCTCCATCAATCATCACATGGCGTACCCGTATGTCATCAATGTGGACAGAGATGAAGAGGGCTAGGTCTGGGTCATCATTTTGGTGTGGCACAATCTCCTCCTCTGAGAAGCTAAGGGAGGCCACTTGGTGGACAAGGTGAGGTGAGGATGAAGGTGGTAATTTGGTGAGAGAGGCTACATGATGGGGTGTGATAATGGAGGCTACGGGTGTAGGGTCATTGGGTAAAACCTCAATAGATTGAAGAACCTCCATGAGAGCTTGACGATGGGATTCTGAGGTTTGGATGAGGTTGTATAAGGACATTTTGAGGGGAGATTGGTGTAGTTGTTTGAGCATGGTGTGATGTGTGATGCCATTAGAAATGGGGTACATGGGGCCGCAGATAGTGATTTTAGGTATGGGTGCAGATGGTATGTTGGGTATAGGATTGGTTGGTGGGTCAGCTGCCTTTTCTTTTCCCTTCTGTGCACGTGTAGTGACATGTATCATGTTGATTCGAGGGAAGTTGGCAAATGGAGAAGGTGTAGGGTGAGTGGTATAATGACATGAAGGGAAAAAACCTATTGGAGGAGAAAATCCCTGTGAGGTCAGTTGGGCGCAACAACATTTGGGTGGTGGCGTGGAAAGTTCTCTGATGTGAACCATGTTAATTTCAAATTTTGAGGGTGGCTCTAGGAGCTGTGAGGGTGGAGGTTGTGGTTGTTGAGTGGGTAGTGTGGGAATGGGTGTTGGTGAAGCAGGATCCTCATCGAGAAGGTCATGTCATCATCAAAGTTGGTTTCTGGTGGACACAATTGGATAAGGACGGTTTTCAAGGCCTTGCAGTTCTCCACATCATGCCCTAGCACACGATGGTATGCGCAAATTTTAGTATCATCAAACCCTTTTGGCTTGGGTTTGAGGGGGTCGTAAGGTTGGAGTGGCGGTAATGTGATAACAGAAGTCTCGAGGAGGTTGGTTAAAATTTTGGCATAGGACCCTGCTAGTGGATCACAATGGGAAGTGAATGTAGGTTTGGGTGTAGGTGTGGTTGGTTGTCGAGGAATTGTTTTTGGAAGTGTAGGAATGGGTCGAGCTATGGGTTTAGGTGCCGGTGTGGTTTGAGGTATCAGTCAGGTTCGTTTGGGTAGGGGTACAGTAGATGGACGGGTAGGAGGGTGTGGGGTTGTTTTGACTACCTTGTTGTGGGGTAGTGGGGTTTTGTTTTTGGGTTGCACCTTCTTGGGTAAAGGTGATGTGGGTGTACGAGGTCTAGAAGGAAAAGTAGATGGAGGAAGAGGGTGAGTTACCCATGGGGATAATGGGGGTGCTGTGAAGGTAGATGACGCGGGTCGTACTTGGGGTGTGAGGGACAATGACTGAAGTGTAGTGGGTAGTGAAGCAATAGCTGAAGGTATTGGAGGTATTGGTGGTAAAGAGACTGTAGGTGTGGGTATAAGTCATGTTGTGTGCCTGGGTAGGTTAGAGGTTTGTGAGGAAGGAATGGGTTGTTGTGTTATTGGTTTATGGATGGGTGAAGGGTGCTTGACCATGTTGGGAAGCTGAGGTCTTAAGGCAGATGGGACAAGTGTGGGTGTGATTGGTGTGGTTGGGGTATGAGGTCGATGAGTTTGTTTCTTTGGTTTGGGTGTCAGAGTAGGTGTGGTATTGACGTTGGAGGATGTAGCTAAATCTAGTTTAATAGGTGGATGAGTGAGGCTGGTGGTCGGGGTGACCCCTAAAGTGGTAATAGGTTTAGTGGAAAAAAATGTTGTGGGTATGGGTTTGGGTTTAGATATAGGTCAGGTTATGGGTAAGGGTGTGGTGTGAGTGCTAACGGTATCGTGGAAGGGGTTGCGACATCAGTGGTTGTATTTGGTTTGATGGGTGGAAATGTGTTTGGGTAGATAGTGGAGGTGTCATCGAGGGATCTCTGCATCTGTGTTGAGACAGGGAGTAAGAGGCACCCCCATAGTAAAGCCCTATCCACATAATCTAAGTGATCGGCCAAACGTGAGAACGACACGTCTGTGGGTGGAGTTGGTGAGGACCTAATGGGAATTCCCATAAAATGCATCTTAGAGATGGGGAATTGGCCAGCCTCAGCTTCTGTGGGTAAGAGAGCTGAAAGTAGGTCTGTTGGATGTTGGGTAGCCAATGGAGAATGCTCACCAAGAGGCAAAGGTATCTCCACTGGGTCTATGATGGGTGGAAGAGATGATGGGAGCTCCTCTATAAGTGGAGGAATGGATAGGTGCTCCTCTGTGGGTGGAGGAGGTAGTGGGTGCTCCTCTATGGGTGGAGGAGGTAATGGGAGCTCCTCTATGGGTGGAGGAGGTATGGTAGGTAAAGGCTCTCTAAGTGGTGAAGCTAGGGGTGAGAGGGGCTCGATGTTAGTGGAAGACTCCTCCATTGGTGATGAAGGAGATGAAAGGTGTTCCTCTATTGGTGAAGGAACAATGGAGGTTGGTTCTAATGTGGAAGGAGGATTTCGGGCTAGGATTTCCTCTATGGAAGGGATGTGAGGTAATTGAGAGGTGACAGGTACCTCATTAAAGATTGCATGAACCTCACGGGTATGGGTATCATGAGTGGATGTCTCACCAGTTTGATTGGATGAAGGGGCATGGTTGGGAAATGGTTTTTTGAAGATTTGTAGATTTTGGTTAGGGGTGGCATTGGGATTATCCACAGTTAACTCACCTTTCTCAAGCATTTCTTGGACAATATTCTTGAAAGTGATGTAGTTTCCATCACTATGACCCTTTACTCAGTGATAGTTACAGAAATCATGCTCTTTATACCATGTGGGCATGGGGCGAGCAGGGTCAAAACCAGTGTGTGGTTTTATGGGTGGAAGGGTGATGGCTCCAGCTTTGATAAGATTTTCTAAAATAGAAGAGTAAGGTTCCCCAATTGGGGTATATTTTCACTGCTCTTGTCTAAATCGAAAAGCCTGGATAGGTGATAGATTAGATGAGGGTGTAGCCTGATTGGATGGATGAGTTGGGCCGGCCTTGAGTACCACTGCATTAGCGGTACCCTTAGCCTTTGAATAATTGGTTGGTGGTTTGGAAGAAGAAGAGGTTTCATTCGACTTGAATGCTGAATTCTTATTTCGTAATTGGATTTTCTTCTCTTCAATGGCCCAAATCTCTAACTTTCATGCCATAGTGAATGCCTCATCGAATGTTTGGAAAGTTTGGACCTACAAGGTCAGGGAGATATGTCTGGCACAAGCTCGTGTGAAGAGCTCGATGAGTTCAGTTTGTGGCAGTTGGAAGGTAAGTTGATTGATCAGGTTGCGCCAGCGAGTGACAAAATCTGCGATAGATTCATCCTCGTACTGACATGTGGAATATAGATCGGTCATGGTAACCTTCTTGGCGATATTGATAGAGAAATGATCCAAGAAAGCTTGGGCTACCTGATTGAATGAGAATATAGAGTGTTTGGGTAACCCACTATACCAATCTAATGCAGGTCCAGTGAGGGACATGGGAAAGGTTCTCAAAAGTAGGGCATCATCATGAGTGATCAGATAACACCCGTGTTTGAATGAGCACAAATGTTGTTGTGGGTCTTCCTTGCTATTGAAGCGGTTGAATTTAGGCATTTCCCAATGCACAGGGTATGAACGGATGGGAATGGATGGGTGAATAGGCTCGTTGTAAATCTCGTTCGTAGGTGAGAGTGTTGCGGGAGCCGGAAACTGATGCCTCCAGTGTCTGCATCTTGTCCAACATCAATTTAATTAGGTCATTGGTGGGTTGTGATGATTGGATGCCTCCTACAGCATGAAGAGGTTGGTTTTGGGTATATAATGGGGGTGGAATTCCAGTGTATGGGGCTGCCATGTAAGGTGGTGAAGAAGAAGGTAGTGAAATAGGGGGTACATACCCAGAATGAATAATAGATGAAATAGGCGGTTGTTGGTAGTATGTATATGGGGGTGGAAGGGTCGTGGTAACCCTAGTGGCAATAGGGGCTAATGATTATGGAATGGAAAGAACCACGTTCTGAAATGGGGTAGGAGTCACCAACGTTGGAGGTGGGAATGTAGCTATAGGTATGTGTGAGACATGAGGGTAGATGAGGTTGTGTTTGGGGTAGTTGTCGAGGGTATGGTGGATGTGATAGGTGCCACAGAGGTAACAGACATAGCAGTCATAGCGGGTATAGAACCTAACTGCGAAATGACTGGGGGTAAGGTGGATGCAGGGCAGCATGGAGCTAGATGAGGCCGATGTGGAAGTGGGTGTGAGAGTCGGGGGGATAGATACGGCATGCCATATATCAACTGACCTGAGGCATCTCGAGTGGACGAGTGGGAGAGGTAAAACTGCAAGGCGGCAGGGTTCTGGTCAAGGAGTCGTGTGAACTCCTCATCTCCGGTAGCGATAGTAGTAGGCTGGATGGGATCCATGGCTGGTGATAAAATAGAAGGTGGTGAAGGACTAGGTGGGAGTGGTTGGCAACTGGTGTGGAACACGAGGGCACTTGCTTGTCTTCGGGTCAGCACCATGTGAACCAGTATTGATCAGGTAGGGCTGCTTCTCTGTAAATGATACAAAGAACAGCAGGAACAGGTGAATCTGGTGATGAAAAGTGGATGAAGTAACAAATGGTGGCTTGGAATGTGAAAAAGGCTAACCAATGCCAGTTAGGGAAAACCAACGTCGGTCAGGGGTAACCACTGCTGGTCACTGTAGAAAATGGACAGTGAGTAAACAATGAGGCAGAAGGTAAAATCTGACAGGTATGTCAAATCTGAGGACATTTAAAATGTCAATGAGAATAATGACAGTGACAGAGACCATGGAAAGTGGAAGAAAGTGAAGTGAAATGTCCTTTTGAGTAGGTTAGTAAAAGGACCTGGAACCGATGTCGGTTGGGTATAACCGATGGCGGTCAGAGGTAACCGATGACGGTTACTGTGAAATTGAAACAGTGATGAAAGAAAGTGGTTGTGAATTAAAATCTGATGTAGAATCAGACCCAGAATTTTGGGAATGATGATGATATGGCCCAGGCACACTCAGGTGAAGCTGGAATACACCAGCTATGATGAGGAGCGTGCAAGGATGAACAAAAAAAAGTGATGAACGTGATCTTTCACCTCAAAACGCAAGCCAAGCAGAAACACTAAGAAAATGTGATCCTAGGAGTGCCTTTTCTATTATGTTTGTGTAGCTTATGCTATTTAGGGACTGACACATGAATTGTGAAATAGAGTTTTTGGTGAGGATGGCTTCCTACAAAGAAGGAGATCTAAAAGGTGAGGTTTCAGGTATGTTATGGTGGGGGCGGGCTTCACTCTGAAGTATGACTCGATAGAGCAGCGAGCTGGGTGCCCACTGTGCCATGATCGTGTGATCACCTACAACTTCTTCCAGGTAGGATGTTGTTTAAGAATGTATGTATTTTGAATTTTTGTGTGGTTTGGTAAGACTCAGAGAAAGAGAAAAGGATAGAAGTGCTTTTCTACGATTCGTTTGTCAACCATCAGCTGGTCATGACTTCCAGCATATAGGTTGCCCTCAATTAATGTGAGCTAATGCAATAAATCAGAATGGAATGCAATTGTTTTTAAACCCAAATTGAAAATGTGAAATTGGATGACACAATAAGATGAAGAGGAAGAGGGATGCTCTTTCACTACAATGCAGAAAACATGAAGAAATGATTCTTTTTAATTACACCAAAAGAAAAGTTTCCTTTAGAGAAATAGAAAGAAGAAGTGGATTACCAGGGAAGAAAATTAGTGTGTACGCTTTTTAGAAGGGAAAAAAACACACAATTTTTTCCTAGGAATGAATGAAATGCAAGGAACCCCGGATGGGTCCCACCAGGCATGCCAAAATGTTTCACCCTTTTCTTAGATTATTTCTTTGAAGTGTTGACAAAATAGATAGGGTAACGGGCATAGGAGGAATACCTGTTCAAATGTTGCTTGATGGGTTGTTGCGTGCGTATGACTTCCGAATCCACAGCTGATCATGAGAGCTTCCTTTTGGCTAGGAGGAACTACCTGTAATGAAAACAAGACCACCAGAAGGAATCAAACAATATGGGCAGTGAACTGCCTAGCGTATGCTAGATCTGGGAAGTATGGTACTTCCTAGATGGCTATCAGTCCACTGTTTTAAACAAATTAATGTTGTAAACAAAGTAAATCCTATTGTTATTTTGAAATGATTTAGGTATCTCACTTAAAACACAATAAGAAAATAGATCTAATCTAACAGGCTAAGCTAGAATAGAATCCAAAGGTCAAATGATTGGTTCTGGGTCTCTGCAGGTCTGATAAAGGTCTCGGGTAGGTCACAGGTGAATGAGGGTGAGGTAAAATTAGGTGGGTAGGTCTCTGTTTAAGGCTGTGTGGGCACACACAGAGACCGGTGTCGGTCAGGGGTGACTGACGGTGGTTAGATATAACCGGTGCCAGTTACTGTGAGATCTGGAAATGTCACAGAATAGGGTTTTGGTCTCCTTTGTGATTGTACAAAGGATTTTGGTTGGTCAGGACGAGGTATTGGGTGACTGGAGTAGGATTTTGTGAGGTTTTAATGGGTCTATGGAGGTGAAAATGTTGGAGAAGGTCAATAGGGAGCAAGATAAACAATGGGTGATAAAGTAATGATGAAATGAAATAACCAGGAAAGTATGATGTTGTACTTACTTGGATTTCATTCCTGAAGGCCTGTGTGTGAAGGACGGAGGTGCTGATGATGGGTTTGAAGGCTGCAAGTGATCACCAACTGAAGAAAAGCTTCTGCATGGGCTGCATGCACACTCCTCTTTGCTTGGATAGATCAGATCGTGGCTGGGATGGCTGTGCAGGAGAAGATGCTCAATCTCCTTCCTTGGATGTGAGTTTTTCGCTGGAATTTTCTCTCTGAAGATGCGTTATCTCTCTGAGATTTGTTCTTGCTCGTCAACTTTCTCCCAATGTTTTCCAACTTCCAAGTTCTAACCTTGAGAATAAGGTTATTTTGGGGTTAAAAGGGGTAACCGACGGTGGTCCAGCTTAACCAGTGACAGTTAGGGGTAACCGACATCGGTCAAGGTGGGATTTCCTAGGTTTACTAAACTAGGGAGATCCTCCTGATTTCCTTAGATCTCGTGTCGTTATCCCACGGATTAGACTGAGAGCTTCTTGTGAGCATGCAGGAATGTGGTTAGAGGGAATGTAGGCATTGATTTTTAGGGTTTGGGTAAGTCTTAGTTAGTTATGGTAACTTGCTAAGAATAGGTCTTAGGTTGAGTTGGCTTGGTGAGGTGTCTAAGTGAACTATATGTGTAGATATTATTTAAATAAGATATTTAAATAATGAATATAGTGAGGATAATGCATTAATTTAATTAATTAATTAAATTAATATTAGTGGGGTGAAGGGGGTCATGGCTAGGTAAATGTAATAAAGGGTGCTTATATGTCGAGGGATAAAAGGGGAGTGTGACCTAATTTTAGTGTCTACAGAAATATACTCATGGATATAGGGATTATATTTTTTAGTGTAACTCTCATTTTATATATGCTTAATCAAATAAGGAATAACAAATGTAGAGTGTCATGTAGTCTTTTTTAAATTACTAAAAAAAGTTCCCTCACCTATAGGGTAAAAAATACAAATAAGGTATGCATTGTGATAAAACCAAACTCGTGAATGACTTTTGTACATGGACAAACAATAATGTCATTTCCAAGATTTTGAGTATCACACAAAATATATATCATTGTAGATTCATGACACATGTGCATTGCATGTTGTTTATAATAGTCAAGATATCCAATAAGAAAAATAGGATATGTATGTAATAAATGATGTGTAATAATGGTAAATGTGTAATATAATATGATCGTTTGGAAGGATAGGATACACGTGTTCCAATTCATATTATAATATGTGAAACAGACCAACAAGGCATGAGATATCATCATTTCTATGTATAAATAGTACATGAAACCCAAAGTATAGAAAATATATGAAGGCATTAAATATGTTAGATTTTTATTTTCAAAAAACTTTACATTTGTACTCTTTTAAATTTTGAGCTCTAAATATTTGATATGTTGAATCATTGCATTGTTACTTCATCTCTATTAGACAAAATTCGCTAGTGCTTAAAGGTTAAGAGACCAATAGGTTTTCTATGAATCGAAAAACTTAACTTTTTTACTCCATTTTTTAGTCCTTTGAAAATTTTAGATTTTGCATTTTATGTGACTTTTTATGCAATTTAGGATAGTTTAATAGTTTATCAATAACGCCCCTAAAGTACGAGGATTGTCTTACCCTTTTTCATTTATGTCCCTATCACTACCAATTATGTATAATGAGTTTCCTTTAGATAACTATAGTGTACTACGTATTCCAAAATTACAATGTGATGTTTAGTAATTCATATTTCTATATTTATTATATCATGTGTTTATTTTGAATTATGTTTATGTTCATTCATGTTTGTAGGTGTATATACATATACATTAGTTCCACCATGGGTTTGATATAAAAAAAATTGTGTGGCCAATGATTATCTAATATTAATCAAGCCATCATGGATTTCTATATTTGGTTATGTTGGCTAGTTAGGGAATATTACTTATGATGTGCACCTTATGAATATTTTAGGTAAGCAATGTAACCCAAATACATCAACCATTTGGTTAGACAAGGGAGAGATGATCATGAACTTGGAGGATGTATGGTAGAAAATGAAATTTCAAGAGATAATTACGATGGTCACCCTTTAAAATCTATGAGGATCATCTCCAAAGGGAGTAGCATGTATATTCACAATAGGAAATGCTCATGGCTATAGATATAAGCTATCAAATTCTACTATATTGTTAGATATTTTACTTTTTTATGTTTCGTAGTTGTATAAGTACTTATGTGTTATTCTAGCTTCATTTGTTGTATTTAACACTAGTGGTGTGGCTATATCCTATTGGATGGGTAGTAATTTTTAGGATATTGAGATGCAAAACACTTTGAATCTATAGGAACATGCCATGTTGGAACACTTATACCAATATGCATTTCACATTATACATAACCCACATGTTGGTGTAATTTCTTTAGCAACGAGCTTATAAAATTTTCCCATATTTTATCCAAAAAAAAAATTGTTAGACATGTGGACCCTATATGTGAATAAAGAGTGGCCCAATAACAATTTCCTTCATCTCTCTATATGGGGGTACTCTATACTAGAATATTATAGTGGCATCAAACTAGCTCCTAGTCATAATATGATGATAATGAGACTATAAATATGATTTTAATCATGGTAGTATAAGATATAATAGGTTATTCACAAGGATTATAATATAGGCCAAATATATTGTAGATAAATATCAAGGGTTGTGCAAGAATTGTAAGGTAAGAATCAATAGAATAGACAATTTAATAAAAAATAGATATGTTACCCTATCTTAATCTATACATGACTAAATATACAACATAAATATACGAAATGATATTAAAGGAACAAGAGAGGTTAGATATACTTACCTGCACAAATACATCACTAGAGAATTAACTTCCTCCCAAGGTCAGCACCACCACATGAGATATATTTGATGTGGAGGGCCATAAAAAAATGGAAGAAGACCTAGGGAAAATCTTGATTAAAGACTCAAATGAATCTAAAGTCTTGGTATACCATGTAAAGTGTAACTCTTGTGTTTGTATATCATAAGTACACAATGCTCTAAGTGTGGACTCCAAAGATGAAAAATAATACAAACTTAAATTTCTTCTAATATTTTAGAGAAATTTTTGTGAGCATTAGTATACTGAATGTGTGATGGATGAGATTGTAAAATGAATCTCAAGAACCTATTAAAAATATTGTTATGAATCCATTTATGCTTTACGTTATCCGAAGGTTTCAATCATGGTCAATTTCATTGGAAAGGTAAATCTATTGAACATATGCCATTGACCACGGACGATGTCATTTGATAGGGAAATGCAAGCATGATAAATTCAATAAGATGATGTTGAAAGTATGTGTAAGAGTGGAAAAAACAAGATAATAATATGATGTCGTATAGATAATGTAAAAGACACTTACAAAGGATATAAAAAATGACTGCAAAGAGTTTGAAAACATGTGAAATATGTGATACAATAGGAGTACATATAAAAATTATCTGGTAAGAGAAATATCCATTGTTAAACATCCTAATGTAACTTGAACGCTACACATATCCATTCTGGTTACTCCCCGATTGTTTCTCTAATTTACCTTATCTTAATAATGTACATGAAAGACCGATTCAACACTAGGTACCCTATGAAGTAACATCTATGTACAATCATATCACATAAAAGGCTCACCTTGTACACTCACATAAAGAATAAGATAATACTATATTTTTGGAAGTAAAATGGACTGGGTGGGTGAATCAGTCATTCAAAAAATATATTTCAATTAATTCAACTTATGTGACCCATTAACATTCAAGCCTTCATCATTGTGTGTTTATTAACATGAAAAAACATTCATAATAACATTCAATAAGAGAGAACTTAAGAACACAAGATGTAAATTGGGAAAACCTCAAGGGGATAAAACCCACTAAAACTTATGATTATATTACACAAACCAAAATATTTACAAGAATATGACACATCACACAATATTTGTTTAGTGAAGCACCAAATTCACAGGGAGCACACACCCCTAGAAACCCTTGTTCATATTACTCACAAAAGAGAACTTGTATGAATATTACTCATCACACAAGTTTTGAATAGAATACCACTGATGATATGCTGCCAACAGATTTGATAGTGATCACAATTTCAGATCATACACCTCAAAACCTTCTTTAAAACCAAACTCTTCAACTTAGCTCAATATTTCTCTTTAATAGGTTGATTTGGAAAATTTCCATTACACCCTAGCTCTTAAAAACTCCTCATAAATTCACACACTCTCTCAACTCTATCTTGATTCCCTCATACCTCTTTCACACTCACACCTAGCTCACACTTTTTCCCTCTCACTACACTAGTCACAAATGACCAAACACATGCACTTTTATATTTATCATACACCTTAAGTGACCATAGGTCAAGTAATACCATTAAGGTAAGTCATACCAAACATAAAACACACAAATACACTCATATAAATCAACATGAAATACCCATATGGGTTGGTAATGCACTAAGACAACCAACAAGCACAACTAGGCCTAAAAGGCTAGTTTCTCCATCACCAAGCACTCCAAGACCTCTAAGGGATTCATCTAGATTTGACATGCCTCTAAATGATCCACAAATTAAAAACACATCCTCTCAACATCATCAACTAGATCAAGTACCTCTACATCATTCATTTTCTTCAAGTGACCACCAAGTAGAATTGTTTCTTACTCAAATAAGGCACCTCCAGGAACCAGTCTCTAACAATGAAGTCCAAGATGACACCGGAAAAAATCAACCATGGAATGTAAATACTCAATGTAAATCCAATGACCATAATATCATCACCAAGAATGTTATACCTCATGAATCAACCATCAAAGAAAATATATCAATTTATCCTCTTCAGTAACTTGAGCTACCCAGAAACCATTTTTTACAAACTCAACCTTATTGCACCCTCACTAATACTTTAAATATCTCAAAATGCATGAAATTTGATAAAAATGCATCCTTATTCACTCTTGAATTGATATCCATCATCATATAATCCAAAATATTGGTATTTCATACCAATCTTTAGATCAAACCCTTGATGTCATGAACTAGTCAAACTAGGTCAAATTATAACCTTAGTTATGCCATCTCATCTAACTTTGAGAGCTCAAAAAAATCATCCAACACATCATATGAGATGTATAAAACACCTCAAATCCTATCAAAATTCATCACAATATCCACAAGTTCCCAAGATCACTCATTCTCCATGACTGCTAAAACTACCTTTTTAGCCTAAAAACCAGTCAACCTATTTTGACCTGTGCATGTAATAAAATGGCCTCACCAAGATCTAAAATGGCTCCAAAAATTTATCATTTATCCTCAACAACTCATATAACCAATTTAGTCATAGAGTCTAATGGCAAACCTGAGAGAAAAGCCTTATTTTCTAGAAACTAGCATATTTGAGTGGGTTCCACTAACTATCATGACCTAAAACTAGATGGAAGAGTCCTATTCATAATTCAATCATCACATTTGATTATTCAATCTATCCTAGGCTCAAATAAATAATTATTCCGCCATTGCTATCAAACTAGGTTTTAAGAAGGGTTTTGACCTTCTTACCTTCTTAACATTTATTCATAAAAAATAGAGCCTCATTTGATCTCATTCCAACTCTGAGATATTTTTAATACCATGATTCAACATCATTGGAAGGATCATGGTCCTATGTATACTTTACATGTGTCATCCAAGTTAATTTCTCTCACATCGAGCTGGAAAACATGCATTCTAGAACTCGGTAGGACCAAAATCATCATAACTTACAAAATATTCATCATGCAACCCTGAAATGTTACCTACATCACCATGACAACCTCTACTAACATCTCCAATGCTCACATTTTCATAAATAAATATGCATATTCTCAACCACCGGGACTTACCCAACTAGGTCTTATGTTTTTACATAGTTTAGGTCACAACCAAGTGTTATAACATAATAACCATGCATAAAACCACTACAAACTTCATCTACATGATGAATATAGTATGACATAACTTCTTGAGTATCTCCAACAACTCACACACTTCTAAAAATGGTTATCATGAACCAATAAGCCACCAAGCACTATAATTGAGTCTATTTTAGACCTATACCAAGTAGATAAACATCATACATATGCTTCCAAGTTCTCCAAAAGGAACTAAAAAAATTGATACAACATGTCTCACACCTCTACATGCTTCTACGAGCTCATATACCTCTGCACCTCACTCTCATGCTCAATTTTTCCTTTAAATGCCTAAACTAGGTCTAGATGATCACCTGCAGACCATGCTCAGACTTGTACCTACACTCTGAGACACATGAGTTTCTCAAAACACTCCAATCATGATCTTCATGCCTCTAAAATTATTCTTAAACAACCAAGCAACTCAAATCATCATGCTCTATCAAGTAGGCTAACTAGGTCTCTAGATTATTCCTACTAGGCCAAGCCATTCTCATTGTCTTCACCCTTGTAACCAAGCGACACCTTATCTTACGATGTCATCATCATAAAATAATTCATCTAGCACTCATAGACCTCATATACCTTTTTCATTGATTTTTATATATCTTTTACATCAATGACAACACTAACTCACTCACGCCAACATAGAACCCATCAGTTTTAGTTGTGTCAAAATGTCTAAGCTAAACTATCTATTTATTTCATGTGCAACCATTAATAACACACTAAACACATACAAAGGAAAGATAATATGATCGGTTTATTACTATCCATACATATTAGATTAATGTGTATTATTGTTTGTAAACATGAATAAATATTCATTAATCTTTGATAGAAGCATAATATTGGTCAATAATAAACATCTCACATTGATTCCTCTAATAACAACACTATTATCCCAAAAAATGTTTCTTCTTATCAAATTACCAAGGGCTACTTATATTAATGGTTCATTTCCCTTCATCAACTTATCTAATAGTTATATTTTCCCTTAGGTACTAATTTACAATGACTTAACTAGTAGTCTTAAGTTGGTGCACATGCAGGGTAATAATAGACTTTGGCATGCCAAAATGCACCCATACATTAGCAAAGAAAATATCTGATGCCTCATGTGCTTTTACTATATTTTTACACACCATAAGAATACACATCTTACCGAATCTATCAACAAAAACATAGAGATATTCATCGCCATGTTTAGAAATAGGTAATCCTCCTACAAATTCCAAAGAAATGTCCTCCCACGGACGAGTAGGTATTGGCAAAGGCATGTACAAACCCTCCTTCCTAGTCTTAGGCTTTCTAGTACAACAAAGTTTACATCCACGTATAAATTTTGATACATATTCTTGCATATTAGGCCAATACACGTCCCTTTGCAAGTGGGCTAGGGTCTTACCAACACTGAAATGTCCCACTACTTTTAAGGTATGTGCTTCCCTCATCAACAAAAGTATTTCTTATTTAGGCACACAAAACTTCCCCCATTGGTAGAGTAGACCTTCCTGGAGACAAAAATCTTCAATCCCCATCCTTTCATCCCCTTGGGACTGCAACTACTGAAATTTCACCCCAAAGTCTATGTCCTGGGAATATGCCTCTCTATAAGCTTCCTTTGTGAAGGGATTTATCTAAGAGATAGTGGCCAGGACTGATATTTTTTCCTATGTAAATGGCCTACACAACATTTCTACCACCAATTTTTTACTACCCTTCTTGTATTTGATCACCAGATGGAACTGCTAAAGGAATCCCATCTATTTTTAGTGTCTTTCCCACTACAATTTAGACTGTGCTTGAACATACTGGAGAGGTTTGTAGTCAGTTTTCACAATATTTTCTTTACCCAACAAATAATGCTTCCATTTGTTAATTTCCTGAACTAGTGTATAAATTTCCTTATTATATACTGAATATCCTTTAACAACTGAAGTAAAAGTTTCAAAATGATAGCATATGGATTTACCTCCATAAAGTAACATTGCACCCATAGCATAATCATTGGAATCTGTCTCTACTTCAAAGGGTTACTACAAATTAGGAAGAGAAAGTACTAGATCATGACTAATCTTTTATTTCAATAACTCAAAGATTTATATTGTTCCTTACCCTAGTCAAAACCCTTACTCTTTGTGGCCACTATGTGTAGAGGTGCTACGATCGTGGAGAAGCCCTGAATAAAATTCTGCATGTACTGCACTACTCCCACAAAAATCCTAGTCTCGGTGGCTCATGTTGGTGATGGATTCCACCTTCTTTGGATCCACTCGTAGCTCTCCTCCTCCAACCACATGCCCAAGATAGACAAGTGAATTTTTGATAAATTCACATTTATTCATATTACAAGTTAGAAGACTGTTAGATGTTCCTCCCTTGTGGCACTAAAAATCAAGATATCATCCAGATAAATAATGACACATGAATCTATGAAATCCTACAATACATCATCCACCAATCTCATAAATGTAGTGGGTATATTACATAAACCAAATGGAAGTACTAACCACTCATACAAACATTGTTTTTTAGGAAGAACGTCTTCCATATATGCTCCTCCTTCATTTTGAATTGGTGATAACCTGACTTGAGATCCAACTTCATCAATAATTTGGCATGTTGAAGCCGGTCCAAGAGATCGTCTATGTGGGGAAGTTGATATTTTTTCTTTATGGTGATCTTGTTCAAATCACGGTAGTCAATGCATATTCTCCAAGAACCATCCGTCTTCGGCACCATCATAATAGGTGAACCATATGGTGAGGTGCTCAAACGTATCACACCCTAGTCTAGCAGTTCCTGGAGTTGTTTCTTTACTTTAGTACTCTCCAACAAGGATTGCCTATACAACCTGATGTTCAGTAGAGGGGACTCTGAAAATAGTTGAAGCTCATGCTCTACTTCATGTTTTGGTGGTAACCCACTATGAGCCTGAAAAACTTCCTAAAAAGACTAAATAATACTATCCAAATCCTTTTTTCCCTAGTTAGAAATATCTAAAAATTATACCCCATCTTGTTTATCCTTTAACAAAAGTAAACAAAATTGATTATGATTTTCCTAAATAAGTCATTTTCCTTCATTAGCACTCACCATAGTAACCCATTGTTTACGTTGGTGTTCCTGGATGTTATAGCTAATCCCTTTCTTAACCCATTTGTATCGATTCTCCATTCTCATGAATATAGCATCCCTGATATACAAGGACTTCTAAAAACAACATCAAATGCATCAAGTGGGATAACATAAGCCTCCAATACATCAATATATTGGGAATTTATCCCAAACTTGACCTTACATCTTTTTATTACCTGAATTTCAACACCTTTCTTCACCCAACCCAAAGGAAAAGGGTGTGGGTGCTCATAAGTCTCAAGACCAATATTCTTTACAATTGCTTCATAAATCAAGTTAGACTGAGAACTGGTTTTAACCAAAGCATTTACCTTAGTTCTTTTGATCTAGAATAGTCTTTTCATCTCCTCTTCTTGGCTGTCTATGTTGGTGGCTATGCATACAAGCCTCTTGTCTACATCAGATTCATCTTTGATCTCCACCTCCCTTTTTGTCTTTACACCTATCATGTAATTCTTTGATTCCTTGGTTCGGTTCATTGGATGTAACTTCAAGTAAAACTTCCAACATGTAGCATTAGTATGACCATTGATATCACAGTTATTGCAAAAATTCTTTGGATCTTTACAAGTATTTAAAGTAGTGGCAGCATTTTTAGCTTTTCCTTTCCACTTACCTTTGTTACTTGTTTTCCCATGTTCTTTCTTTTGCTGATTTTTTGACTTCGTTTCCCTTGGCTCTTCTTCTCCTTGCTTCTTTTCATCATCTATATAGTATGCCTACACACATGCCTCATTGAGATCTTTGGGCTTTGTGGAGATGATGTTTCTTCAAAGGTGAGTGTGAAGTCCTCTCAAGTACTTAGTTGGAATATCCTCATCCTTCAAGTCCATGTTTAGTAATAGAGAATGCCTCTAAAACTCTGTAGTATAGTCATACACACTTTGACCACTACCTTGTCTAAAATATTGCAATTTAATCATTTGGTCAGTCTTGTGGCCAATAGGATAGAAGTTAGCTCTAAGTAATTCTTTGAATTCTTTCCAAGATTTCACAATAGTACATTTATTCTTTTCACAAGTGGCTAGATGGGTTTCCCACCAAACAAGAGCATGTCCCTCTATTTTGATATGTGCAAAGGTGATCCTCTATGCCTTAATGACATTATGGATGCTAAAGTAGAATTCCAATTGTTTTAACCATTTATCAAGAAATTTTACATCTACTTGTCCTTTAAATATTTTAATTTCAACTTTCGTCTCAACTTTAAAAGGATCATTATTAGATTTTACCTTCTCTCTTGCATTTGAAGTCTCTTCTTCAGACTCTTCCCCATATTATTCCTCATTGTGGCTCCTCCCCATGCCAAATTTTTTAGCTAAGCCTCAAACCTTGAGTCTATGGATTCTTGTTTAATAGAAGCAATCTTCTGCAAATCTACAAGTTATTCTTATGTTCTAAACATCCTATCCATCATGGTCTCCAGCATCTCGATTCTACGGACCAAGTTTTCTTCCTCTATTTGTCCCTAAATTCTTTATTTCCACTTCCTTGTATGATCAGGGGATCATTTTTTATATCAAAAGTTCCCTAAAAATCCCTAAATTGTTTCACCGTAGAATATATTTTTGAGAGCTTTCCGATGACTATAGGAATGCGACAAACAGACATTGGGAGCTCTAATTATGTTCAGTCAATGAGAAAGTCAACTCTAGTCAACAAGGCAATAGTGGACCAATGGCATTATGACATGTGGCAAAAAGGAAAAATTGATGGTCTTTTAATGTTTCAAAATCAGTTCCATGGTATAAATCTCATCACAAGCTTTCCAACGCATTTTGAATGGACCAAATCTGAGTTCGTATGCGAAAGATATGCATAGTCAAAGTTATGGTCAAATGATGACGTGGCACACTCTGACATGGACAAATGGCATATTATGGCCATGACACTTGGCAAGTTTATAGTGGATTTGTATTTAAAATAATAAAAATAATCTATTTAATCCATTTCACGTGAATAATCCTAAATCCCATGGGATAAGGAGGATTTTGTGGCCAAAAAGCTATTTAAAGGCTTATCCTATGCCTTTCCCACCAAATGTGGGGTCAATGGCTAAATTGGGCACCTAAACCTATGGAAGGGGGATTTAAACCCTTGACCTAAGCTAAAATACTTATCAGCCTTACCAACCTGCCACTTTTTAGCAAGTGATAGAATATGAGATCACTTCTATTTAAAGGGACCTTTTGGTAGGTTTGTGAAGGGACATCGAAGGACCAGTTTGTAGATATCACCATTTTGTAGGCACTTACAGTCTGAGTTTTGCAATGGTGTAAAAATAAAATTTGTTCATAATTCCAAGATATTTCTAGAAATGTAAATTTTGTTACAGTAAGTGCTTTATATTTTCCTTTGTAGGTGGTTTTCCATCGGAGTTTCATAGATCAAGCACAAGGAGCAGGCAGAGATCTGTATTTTCCAACCACTTCTGGTTTGAATTAGGCCATGGAGTAAAAAGGGAAGTTTTCATGATTTCCTCTAGTTTCCATAAATTTAAACCTATTTTATGTAGTTGTTTTAATTTTAAATTTGTAGATGCTTTTCAGACGTAATTGCATAGGAAACAAACAGAAAAAGTACTCTAGGAGCCAAGGATGAACTTGGGAACATTTCTGGGAAATTACAAAGTTCCAAGAGGTCTGAATCAGCTCAATTGTAGGTATAAAGGTTTGTTAAGTCAATAGCGAAGGGATATTGTACTTCATTGGATGTTAATAGATTGATTCACGATTACGTGGATCCGAAGACGTAGGCATTCTACCGAACTCCGTTATCAAGTTCTTGTGTTGTGGATTTGATTTCAGTTTGTTTAGAAGCTTTTGATCAAATAAAAACAATAAAGTTAGTTTATTTGATTAATTATTTAAGAAAGCATAAAATTGGATTATTTGGATTGAATTCACATTTTCAATATCCATAACCCATAACAGAAAGGGAATTGCACATTTCATATTTGGAATCAAGAATTCAATTTGAGTGCATTTTAAAATCAACTGTGAATTTTTAAATGGATTTGTAATAGATTCAGTATATTTACTTAAGTTGAAAATTAAAGATAATTGATTTATCTGGAAGATTTTAAGGATTTGGGTTTCAAGAATTCCCAAAATTGCTAATACTCTTAATCAGTTATCAAGTTTTTTAAATCTGAGAATTTTCTAAGTATGACTTCAAAAAAAATTAGTACCATTTTCAGATCATTGTAGAAATATCTGGATCACAAAGTAAAGCCTCTTCAAATTTAGATCTCATCATTGTCATACAAAACTAAGAATGAATACCACAGTTCTAGATACTTGTTAGCTCTGATACCAAAATGATCTATAAACTATCTACTTTGGAATTCATTCACAAAATCAAAATTATATTATTGTTCTACTTTCAAATAGAAAATGATAGTTGAGCTTTTGATTGAATTGTTTATGCCTTAGAACTGAAATTTGCAAAGAGAAATGAATTAACACACACGCATACACCAAGGATTTTTATCCTAGAAACTTCCAAAGGAGGAAAACTAGTCGAGAAGGGAAAACATCTCTTTCTTCCCTTTTTATCTTATTGGCCAATTCAAATAAAGAGATACAGACTTTACAATAAGTGAGAAAGGAAATTGACAATGTCTCCCACTTCCTCCCAATTACTTGACTACTCTATTCTCAAAATCTTTCTTCTAACAACTCAATTCCAACACTTTAGAACTCTTGCACTTACTCCCATGAAGTCTCTTGCTTCTGATTATCCATTCCTTTGTTCTCCCCAAGTATTTATATCCTTCCCCATGTCCTCACTTGCACTGGAGAATGGGAAAGGTCATGGTAGGGAAGGGAGAAAGTTGGATGCTCCAAATTTTCATCCATTCATGCTCCATTTTATTTTATTTCCAAAAGTGGTATGACCACCACCTAACATAGATCGGAAGTCATAGAACCGCCACCCTGGCTAGGCACAGGTTCTGTAACCGCCACTCTACACATAGTGGCGGTTCTGTTATAATGCAAACAGAACCTCCGTTTCTTTATTTTACTTATTTTTTGTTGGCTAATCTAGTGAAGTAGAGTTATTTTGGATCTCTATGGATCACCCAAAATCACCCCATCCTAATTTGGTTTTCTATCCTCGGGAAACATTTATTGGGTTATCTTCAAATAATTCAGGCACTTCATTTTGCAACTTGTCTTTATGCGCTTCCCATTTATTTATTGTTGCTTTAATATAACTCTATAATGATTTTGTTGAACCATGAAATGTATTTGACCCTAATTATGAGCATTATATGTAGTTTTTCTACTTAATTTTTCAAATCCTAACGTGTGGCTCCAAGCTCTATTTCCTTTGCATCACTAACCTTTCTCAACTTTGTCAAGAATTGTTTCATGTTTTCCTTCTTTACCATGATCTACTCACTAACCACTTTAGATTATTCCATTATTTTACTACAGTTATCTCGGTCTAAGGATTCATCATCAAGTTAGTCTTCAAATTCCACTATTTTATTCGCCAACTCTT
The DNA here is from genome assembly GCA_019776745.2 of Taxus chinensis. Taxonomy (NCBI): domain Eukaryota; kingdom Viridiplantae; phylum Streptophyta; class Pinopsida; order Cupressales; family Taxaceae; genus Taxus; species Taxus chinensis. The sequence continues at coordinate 279,535,156 of CM034151.1, read as the reverse complement.
TTATACGCATGTTGATTATCTAGGGTTGCTTATACAACCCCTTAAGCAGTTTTTCACCTTTTTTTGACTTAGCCTCCAATCGTTTAGTGATTTCTTTACAATATGTGAGATTCTTGTTGCAAACAATGTGGATTTTTCTGTTGTTTCCCCCTTGTATTTTTTATCTCTCATGATCCTTCTCCATTTCCTTAAATAGGAAATTCATTACCTGCTTAAGTTCCTCTATTGATTCACTGGGTATGAGTGAATTATATTTTTAGAATTTTAGCTCATTGTGCACCACCAACTCCTTGATAGTTTCAACTTTTGACTCCACACGTAAGTATTTTTCTTAGAGACCTTTGTTTTCGTGTTGAATTTTACACAACTGATGTTTTGTTTTTTCCATATCCTCCTCTATATTTCTTGTATTTTCTCTATATACTCTTGCCTCATTGTTGTTTTGTATATTTTTTTGCACCACTTCTCTAACAATCTGTAAAAATGCCTACCCGGCTTGAGTCTCAGACATGCTATAGTGGTTGTGTTGATTAGAGGACACTTGACAGAAAACACACAAGAATTCCGCGTGGGAAAACAAGTCATATTCAAAGGCACAAATGGATAGGGAGAACACGCATGTGGAACAGAAGTTCAAATTTATGGGACTTATCCGTTTTCACTCATGAAGGTCTATTTTTAGAGATAATGTGCAGGGCACACAAACAAGGTAGAGACATGCATGCCACACATTGGCTATTCTTGGAGGAGCGGATATGAAGCACTTTGCATGGACACAGGCTGGAAATAGATCTACTACTGTCAGTTAACTACCAGTAGTCTATTGTTAGTGCACTTGCATGTGTGGCTAGTTTTGTAAAGGCGCGTAGCTAGTAGTGGCATGCGACCTATTTTTGGAATGGATAAGTGGTGAAGGGAAAGTCCCCACCCTTATATATATGTAGTAAACTATGTAATAGAGAGAGGAGATATATACAGAGATATGTTGTTAAATCTGTTACACGCATACTAATGTTATTGTAATGAAGCTTCTATATACTTATTGCATTGAATATAATGGAGGATATTGGTTGAATCTAAGTGTTATTTTGTGTTATCTGAATCTAGTATGTTTTTTATCTCATTATGGTTAGTACTTAATTATTTTCTCCCTTAGGTATAGATCTGGTATGCTCTGTGGAATGATGTGTTAGTAATAGAACTACATGTGCTAAGTCTTCATCATGCTAACAACCTGCAACAACAACCCTAAAGAGGGACCTGGTACCTTTGCGTGCTTCAGGTGAGCACTCAGTTTAGGCTGAGTGATGTGACAGTGTGTCTAGGGTCTTATTGGATTTGTATCACTAAATTCTAGGCTGCATCATTGGTTCCATTGTTGGGACCTCTTTTTCGGTTGTTTTCAGGATGGTTCGCGATGAAGACATACCAGTTGACCTTAGCAAGTGTTGAAGAATGGATACATGATCTGGAAGAAGAATATGCATGGTGATTCAACACTAGATTTGAGTTTAACACATGCATGTGGGTGGAACAAAATCTACATGACAGTTTATATGAGATATTTTTCACTATCTTTCCAGTAGAATTGTATGAGTGGCTGATTGCTTATGCATCTAAGTGGAATTGGAGGTATCACACACTTTTTTGGATGCATGAAGAATTCCAGGCCCTTTATGATGTTGATCTAATTTGGACTCGAGCTGTGGATACGTGGTTCTATGGTGCCTTAAATAGTTATATTTTAGAATACTCAATTTCCACTTATTTGTGTCCAGAAGTAGCTGAATTCTAGTTCTTACAATATCCAAGGGGATCTTACCTATAAGGCATTCCTCTGGCGATCAAGATCCTGATGGTAACGTTGAATCTGGAGAGTAAACCAATGGCTAATTAAACATCACCGTGCACGAGGAAAGGAGTAGGATTGGTGAAAGATGGAAGACCTAGCGGCATAAAGGTAAAGACAGGAAAGGCAGATTAAGTATAATGAGGCATGTGAGAGGGAGATAAAGAAGCATCATACCATTGCAGAAATTATGGCATTGAGGAGAGAGATGGCTCGTGAAGGATTTTAAGCTCACGTAGAAGACGTGGAGCCAGAGCATTAGGAACTCCCCCATCTTGGAAATCATGATAGGGATCCCCCCTCGGCCTCACAAAGAAGTGCGCCAACAGAGACTACCTGGGCCGCGGTTGCTCATCTGAATCCACCTGGTAACCTAGCCCTTTTGCTTGGATTTCCATTATCTAGTATGACAAGTAATCAACAAGCAATCACATCAATGGCAGGGAAGATGGATTCATTGTTATTTAGAGGTGTGTTTTTAGGTGCATCGTCTGCACAGAACATGAGCGCACAAAATGTTGGATTCACCTATGGAAGTGGAACTAATTCACAGCCCATAGGGGTTCAATATAGTACTACTATTGGAGCACAAGGGAGTACATCTACAAGACCTATTCCAGCTATAGGTTTGGGATCAGGAGGCATAGGTAGCTCTGGTTCAGGTGGATCTGGAGGTTCTGGAGGTAGGGGAAATAAAGGAGGTTCTGGATCAGGTGGGCAAGGTCCGCACCAACCCCAGAATATTTACATGGAAATGTCCCTTTGTCTTCCAGAGTATAGGGGCATAGAAGATGTTGTTGAACATGTGCACATGTGTGAAATATTGTGGCACGCAAAAGGGATCATGGCTTCTGAGCATAGGGAAATCCAATTTTCTACTACGTTAAAAGGGCACGTACATAGCTGGTACAAAAATTTTGAACCTGATCAAACTTTCATAGAATATACAGCTTTAAAGGATGCATTCCTTAAAGAGTTTCATATCCCTGAGTTTGAGTAGAAGAGTATAAGTGCACTCAAGGATATTAAGAAAGGCACTACTGAAAGTGTTAGAGAGTATGATGCATGGTTTAAAACATTGTTATCAAAGCTTTCTTATGACATACATGCAAGCCAACATGCACAATGGTTCATTGGGGGCTTGATTACCCCTTTTAGGAGGGAATTATCACATAAGATGTACACTGATCCGCGCAAAGCACTTGAAGTAGCCTTGCACGCTGAGGTAGTTGGAAGCATAGATATCAGGGTGAGCCCATTTTTAGAAGCACAAATAGCAGCAATGGAAAACAAGTTGGAGAAACTATCAAAAATTCAGCTCATGAGATGCACATAGGGATTTGGTGCACAGATTGTGAAGTAGAAGGTCACACAAAGGATAGTTTCCCTCACAAAATAGTACTCATTGCTGATGGATTGTGAAATATGCCAACTAAACCATGATGCTAGTCATTTCCCATTATTACAATGCATGATAAGGAAGAATGTTTCAAGCTACTGTAAAAGTTGTAGGTCCACAACTCATGACACAGAGGACTACCAGTTGATTGGATAGATCCATGATGCTATAGATATTGGTGTACGAAAAATAAGAGTTTCAGATAACTCTAAGGGCAAGAATGAGCATCAGACTGGTAGCACAATTAGGTGTGCTATGATTGGAATGAGGGGTGTTTTGAATGCAGTCGTGACAGAGGTCGAGGATACCGCATTTGATTCGGAGGATGAGGCCATGGTGGTGGAAGAAGTGAGTTTCGGCACATGTTATACATGTGGATCTCCTGACCACTATAGGTGTGAGTGTCCTCAGAATATTACATGTTCTTTCTATGGAAAGAACCATAGCTATGAAGAGTGCCCAGACTTATATGAGCATCTGAGTAAGCAACATAAACAAGAAAACAAAGGCACAGGGATGGTTAGGATACAATGTGTGGTGGACAATCAATGGATGCCCAAGATGGAAGTAGAATCTAAGGCACTACAAGTAAAGATCACAACCCGCACTGAGGCAACACATGATAAGGAAGCATTGCAGTAGAATCCTACCATCACTAAAGATGAGGTTCTCCATGCATGGTACCCAGATCCTACCTATCAGAAGGAGGTTTATCAGGAAACCATGGAAGTTCTAAGGAATCTTTAGGGTGAGATACAATACTTAAAGGAGTAGAAGAAAGCATCAGAGATGGTCCAAACTGATGTAGATGACTTGAGAGAAGTGTGTAAAATGTTGTGCCAGGAGAACATCATTCCACTGTTAGGGAATTGGTTAAAAGGGAACACTCCGTGTGCAAGTACTAAGACTGGATGGCAGATCCTGCATGCAAATATCCCTCCTCATAGCCTAGATTATGACAAGGAAATCACTCTGAATGCTATTGTGGATGGGTGGCTATTGAGTAATATACTGATTGATACAGGCGCAGAGGTCAATGTTCTTACCTTGGATGCATGGGTACAAATGGGAAGACCCCCATTGCAGCCATCCTCTAATGTATTATTCATGGCTAATCAGACTAAGGCCACTCCCATAGGAGTTTTGAAAGATGCATCCATTACCATATAAGGAGCAAAGTTCACTAGAGACTTTGAAGTTTTAGCGCTAGCAGAGTCAGATAGCTTTCCATCTCTATTGGGGCATCCTTGGTGCTATGTAAATAATGCTGATCTTTAGTTCAACAAGGGCTATATCAGTTTTGAAAATAAAGAGGAAAGGGTTATTATCCCTTTAACAGATGGAAATTCCATGCCTTATGTTGAGCCCTTAAGTGAAGAATATCTGAATAGGATTTATGTACACGCCATCTGAGATCTAGAGATGATTGAACCAACTAAAGAAGGACTAATTCAGTGGGAGGATGAAAAGTCCATTAGTGATACTACGAGTGTTGCATGTGATAATTGGGCTCATAACACTTATGAGTTAGTAGGGCATGAAGTAAAGAGCATATTCCCTCAAGGCACAAAACCACATTATGTCAGGAGGATAGGTAACAACTCGGTACCTTGTTACACAGGAGAAGGGGATCCCATAGAATTCCTATGTGCCATGGAAGAAAAATGGATAGATCCACTAGAGAGAAGAAATATGCTCACATATACACTACGTGGGACAACAACATTGGTGGGTGGTCCACAGGGATAATCTGGTCGAATGGAATGAAATTGGGATTGCTCTTACTACTAGGTTCTTTAGGAGTAATGCACCTACACAAATTTGTAATTATCACGGTAATCAACCTATTCAGCACCACATTCAGAAGTGTGAGAGACTCTGGATAGAAGGGCAGGAAGATTTACCACCTTCACTATGGGTGCACCAGTTTTATTCCACTTTACAAGGTTGTGCGCGTGCTTGGTATGTATATGCAGAACTCCATAGAGAAACTAGAAATTGGTAGAATTTAATTATAGGAATGGTCCAGATGTTTGACTTCTTCTCTACAAATCCTCCGGTGGAAGAAGCATTAAAAGTTATCAAGTGCTTAACTATGGGGGATAGTGCCAAGGCTGAAGAACTCCTTCAGGAATTATTAGATAAAGAGGACTCAGGAGCATGTCTTGATAAAGAACTAGAGGCTGATGCAACATTACTTCAATGCACTTTCCTTGAGAGAGAGAAAGGAAAAATGGTCTACTTAGTAGATGACGAAGAAGTAGATAATCTGGATGTAAACCATTCAACAGGAAGGCATGAGGTATTGGATAGTGTGGATAAGACCACGATGCCTATCATGAACCTATGAAGACAAAGCGGGTGAATATTGGAACACATACTGAGCCTAAGGAAGCCATAATTGGAGACTATTGGTCAGACTCTGAAGTGGAAAAAATCATAGAGTTACTAAGGGATTACCAGGACCTATTTCCTAGGGGGTACCATGAACTTAAAGGCATGCATGAATCATTAGGGGAGATGAAGATAAATCTTAAAGAGGGTGTGCACCCAGTTAGAAAGAGACCTTACAGAATGAAACCCAATTTACATGAAAAGGTTAAAGAAGAGATTGATAACATGTTGAAGTCTGGAATTATCAAGCCCCTTGATGATTCAGAATGGGTTAGTCCAATGGTGATCAGTATCAAGAAGGATGGATGGATTAGAATATGTGTGGACTACAGGGAGCTGAATGTTGCATGTGTAACTGATCCATTCCCTACGCCATTCACTGAGGAAATACTAGAAGGAGTTGCAGGGCACGAAATATATTCATTTACAGATGGGTTCTCTGGGTATCATCAGGTTTGAATTACCTAGGAGGATCAGGAAAAGACTACATTTACTACTGAATGGGGTAGCTTCACCTATACTGTCATGCCTTTTGGTCTGAAAAATGTGCCTGTTGTATTTTCATGCATAGTTGTCCAAGCATTTAAGGAATTTATTCACAACTTCTTACAGGTATATTTAGACGATTGGATGGTGTATGGATTAGTTAAGGATCATTGTGACAATTTGTGCTTGATGTTTGAATGGTGTAGATAGTTGAGTATTTATTTGAACATCAAGAAGTGCATATTTTCTACACTATTTGGGATACTTTTAGGACACATAATCTGCAAGGAGGGTTTGTTGGTTGATCCAGCAAAGGTTGTAGTCATTATAGGCCTAAGGGAGCCTACCAGTCAAAGTGAGGTGCACAGATTTTTGGGTCATACAGGATATTACAGAAATTTTATCAAAGGCTATGCCAAAGTTTTCACACCCTTAGAAGAGTTACTGAAAGGGAAAGGTACGTTCTACTAGGGAGAACAACAACAACATGCATTCGAGACATTAAAGGAGAAACTTACTACCACACCTATTCTATGTTTTCCTTCATGGGAAAAACCATTTCATGTACATGTTGACACCTCTGGCATGGCCATTGGCATGGTGTTAGCCCAACCTAGAGAAGGTATTGTAGATCATCCTATCTATTTTACTAGTAGAAAGTTGACTCATGCAGAACAAAATTACACAACTACAAAGCGCGAAGCTTTGTCAATGATCTATGTGCTGCATAAATTCTACTAGTACCTACTAGCTACACCATTCATATTTTATACAGATCACATGGCATTGAAGTATTTAGTAAATAAACCTATTTTACAAGGGCACATATGTCGATGGGTGCTCTTATTTCAAGAATTTGATTTCACAGTTGTGGTAAAACTAGGAAAAAGTAATTCTAGACCAGACCATCTATCAAGAATATAGTCAGGAGAAGAAGCACAGGAAATTAAGGATACCATGCCAGATGCACAGTTATATAGGTTACAATGTGCACCATCAGAACTAGAGGACATTGTTGTCTTTCTACGCACAGGGATGGCACCAGAAGGAATGAAATCCTTGGAGAAGAAACAACTTGCTATACGTGTCGCACCTTATATGTTAATCAGTGGTGACTTGTACAAATTGGGTCACAATGAGGTATTGCACCATTGTGTATTGGAACATGAGTGCACAGGCATTATGGAAGAAGCTCATAGTGGAATTGTAGGTGGCCACTATGTCGGTGATGCCATAACACACAAGATTCTACTCATTGGATTATGGTGGGAGACCCTATATAAATATTGTAAGGAATTTTGCAAGGCATGTGATCATTTTCAACGTCTTGGAAGACCAAGTCAGTGAGATGAAATGCCTCTGAGACCTATTGCTAGTGCAGAACCATTTGAGAAATGGGCTATAGATTTTTTGGGTCCTATTTCACCAGTTGCATGTAGAACTGGATCGCACCACATCATAACTTGCACAGACTATCTGACAAGATGGGAAGAAGCAACACCTACAAAGGATTGTACAGCTATTACAAAAACTTGATTTCTATGGGAAAATATTATTACAAGGTATGGATGTCCTTTGAGTTTGACCAGTGATAGAGGCACACATTTTCTTAATGAGACAATCAAAATTTTATTGGATGAGTTCATGATTGCACACCATAAGACTACACCCTATCATCCTCAGGAAAATGGAACTGCTGAAGCTTTCAACAAAATTTTGGGCCAGACATTGACAAAAATATGTGATGTTGGAAGAAAGGATTGGGATGATAAAGTATCTACAGTACTTTGGGCATATCAAACAACATATAAAAGGTTGAACAAAGCAACACCATTTCAGTTAGTGTTTGGCACAGAAGCCATTCTTCCTATGGAATTTATGTTACCTTCTTTGCGTATTGTGCACTGGAGGTCTAGCTGATGAGAAAGCTTTAGAAGAATGGATTGAAAAGATAATTCAATTGGATGAATGAAGAGCCATAGCACGTTGGAGTCAGAAGCAAGAAAATGCCAGGCAGAAAGCATGGCATGACAGAAACATAAGGGACAAGAAGTTTGAGATTGGAAAAATGGTACTTCTCTATGACTCTAAGTTTTTACACCATCCAAGAAAACTTAAGGTACATTGGTTGGGGCCATATGTTATCACTTACATCCTTGAAATAGGCGCTTTCCAGTTAGAAGCACTTGATGGAACACAACTACCCAGTTACTTCAACAGGAGTAGGCTGAAGCCCTACTATAAATAAGTCTTCTTGGTGTTTGTAATAAGGTAGTATTGCCATTTAGATTAGGTTTTCAATTATGTATTTCCTTAATGTGTTTCCTTCTTTGTTGCTATGCTTTGGAAATTTAGTTGGTGTGTTGTGTAATAAGTGCACTTGCGCGCATGAAGCTAATTACTATATGAAGCATGTTTATGTGTAGAGGACTGCACATACTTTTAGTGTGGGGTGGATTGTCGATATTTAGGTACAAAATCATGGGAATTGAAAAGTGAAAGGAATAAGCATCTACGGGTGCTCATCAAGTCAAAGGATTGCTTCTAAAAAGTGACCAAAGATGGAGATGAATGAAGGGATGAGTATAACGCGAGGTAAGCAGAGGCCATAACAACTACCAGTAGAAGGTGCAGTGATGAGGTACTCAGGTGCAAGGAAGCGTGCTAAAGAGAATTCTGTGACCAGAGGGTAGGAAGGTGCGCTAGAAGGTTATAGCTGGGGCATGAAGATGTAACATGCAGAAAGGATGGAATTGGTCAATTAATGAGAGGATATTTGGTAGGTGAAGGAGAAATGAATGCATCAAAAATTTGAAAATCTATATAAGGATGGGATGTGAATTCATTTTTACCGTTGCGATTAAGAGTATTTGAAAAAGAGCTAAGTGTGAAGAGCCAAGTGATTGAATTGAGGTGCGAGAGGTGTGTAACCATTCATGACGAAGAGATCTGTGTGCAGAAAGAGCTTGTGTCCTTGGTGGTGAAGGGTTTGAGCAAATAAAGGTGACAGAGAGGAGTGAGGGCACGTGATTTCACCTAGGGCATGCTGAATCGAGCTAGGGTTTGATTCACATATTGTAGAATTCAAGAGGTGAGTATCTACAAAGGATTTACAAGGTAGAAATGGCACCCAAGAAAGTAGTTATAGCAGGAGTGAAGGGAAAGAAGAAGGTGGTCAAAGAAGAAGAGGAGATGGCTCCCAAAAGTAATTTTTCTTGAAATGCAATATCCAGAGGGGGTTATCGTAGGCCAAGAGTGGGATTCTCACATAAGAAAAAGGAAGGTGAGTGAGTACAACCATTGTACCACAAAGAATAAGAAGGAGCTTGATGCCTTGCTAAACACAAAGACAAATAAACACATGGCAGAAGACATGTCGATGTATGATGATGCTGGCGAGAATCTCTTGAAGAAGATAGGAGTTTACCAGCTATACAAACTCCCTTACTTTGGGAAATATGAGCCCTTGTACCAGTGGCTCATGAGTAGAGTGCACAAAGATTTTTTCTACTTTGCAGGACGCAAAGCCATAATTTCAGCTGCGCTCATCTCCATAGTAACGGGATTGAAAGGCACAGGAGAAGATTTCTGAGATGATCTAATAGACAAGGCCACAACATTGGAGACCAAAAAGGAGTTAGGGTATATGAAGGGTCCACACGGTATGGACATTGATAAAGTGAAGAAGTATCCATTTTTGTAAGCAGCCGCACATCTTGTTACAAAGTTAAATGACCAGGAAAGGTGGTCACAAGTGAATACCATGTGGCTACACATTTCTAAAAAGATGTCTGAGGGGGTAGTTTACAGCATTTCACGTTACATTGCAGAAATTATCATTGAGGAAGAGCAAATAGGAGGAAGGATTAGCTTTGGATTTTTTTTGTTGTCGCTGGTGTTCATGGAGATCGGAGTACCTAATGGACCAAAAGAGAAGATATGGGAGTATCCCATGGAGCACAAGTCACCTATAGAATGCTTCAAAAATTACTTGTGTGAAGGATCCATGACATAACAGGTCAAGAAAAGGGCTAAGAAGTGGTACAATAGGCTCTGCATGGCCTTTGAAGAAGAATGCCACATCCCCAAGGACTTGCCTTTAGTGGTTGGAAAGGCAATTCGGTTCCCTGTATACTAGAATTTATGTATAGCATGGTTCCCCATGAAGGATGGAGCATGGAGCCCTTGGTGTAAGTTACCATATGTCTTCATAGCAAGGTACTTCCATGCATTAGTACATAGGTTCTCAGATGCACAGAACCTCATGTTCAATGCAGATAAGGTATATTGTGACTACCACACGCTAAGGAAGAAGAATGTGTATCCAAAGTAGGGTGTATATATTGAAAGGATCATTTCAGATGTATTTATCATTAAACCAGTAAGCTTGCTTGTGGGAGATATTGGGGCAGCACTGGTTTACCTCCAACTAAATCCCAAGTTGGAGAATAACAAGTATGTGGAAGATGAGTTCGCATTTCCAGCACCATTAAAGGGTAAGCACACGATGGAGAACATCCCATTACCTAAGCCTACAGATCCAATTGAAGTGGAGGATGAGGAGGATGAGCACAAGGATAGTGGTGGTTTATAGTATAGAGATAGAAGACATCCTACGAACAAGGGTGAAGCAAAGTGCACCACTACACCACCTCAGCCATAAGAGTGGGGATGATGAGGACTTGGATGCAGTCCAAGGAGAGCACAAATTTAAGAGAGTGTTCAGGAGAACAAGAACCCAAGGTGCTACTCCACAAATAGTGCGCAAATCACCCATACTCTCTCCACAAAAGGAGACAACCGCGAAAAGGAGAAGGAAACTGAATTTGAATGAGGAGGTGGAAGAATCAGAGGAAAGCGTGCCTAATTCTCCTACACCTCCAGAGAACGTAGAAGAATAGAAAGATGAAGAAATGAAGCAAGGAGAAGAGGAGGAAAAGGGAACATATGAGATAGTTACAGAGACTGCTTAGGACATGGAGGCACAAGTCCCAAATCTAGAGGCTCAAGTTCCTAAGCAACCAAGATCTAGAAGAACAAGTGGAGAGCACATTCCACCAACCATGGGTTATGTAGAGGACGTAGGTAAAATTTTCCACGCCTGTTTCCAGAGCACACTGTCACAAAAGGACTTATATGGTTGGGAGTTAATGGATGAAGATATGGCTACAGTGTGCACAAGGAAGTAGTTATCATGGTCTATGCACACACACATGGATGAGCCAAATTTTGATGTGTGTGAGGAGTCATGCGTATCAAGGAGGTTGAAGAAGACACCTCAGGCTAGACACATGACAATAAAGCCTACTGTCATGTCAGATGAATAGGTAAGCAATGCATTGGTGAAAGTCTTAACAGAGGTGGCGAGGTAGAATATGGATAAGGCTGCCACAATTAGGGTGCTCAAGGAAGAGATTAAAACTAAGGATGGGGAAATAGTGTGCCTAACACAAGAAAAATACTTAGTGCAAAAAAATAACTCTGTATTTATCAATATCACAAAGGAAATTGGTGATAATATCATAAGAGCTAGGCCACACTTAGAGCCAAAGGTACCAAATACATTTCCTTCAGTAATACACTATGTAGGTACATTAGTGGACATAGTGCTTGAAGATGAACCTTTGCGCATGCCAATGCCAAAATATCCAACACAAGAGGCAGAGCATGAAAAGGATTTAGTGATGCGGAAAATTACATCATATGAAGGACTGCTACAAGCACTACAAGAAGAACTAAAGAAAGCAAACCAAGCCTTGAACATCTACATAGCTCTAAAGGCACTCATTAACATAAAAACCCTGGAAGATAACACTGAGGTCCAAAAAGTGATGAAGGATGAAACACTGGACCGCATAGAAAGATTATCAATGGTTAAACATAAGCATGAGGCCCTAGCAGTAGCCCAAGAACCACACAAGAACTCAGTTGGAGGAGCTTGGCAAGCTCATTGTGTAGAAGAGGGATTTACTAGAGGGAAGGATGACTGCAATTTCTAGCATTGTGTTGGTCTTGTAAAATGAGAAAAGAGAGATCACGAAAGATGAACTAGAGTCCATTATTGTGAACATTCCAGGAAAGAGAAAAGGAAGCACTTGTTGAGTGGTAAACCTTGGAGGCCAAAATAAAATAGGAATATCCTAAATTAGTTGTTCAGGTTGCAGAAGAAGAGACTGCAGAGTAAAAACATTCTTTCATTCTTTCCATTCTTTTATTCTTTACTTCTTTCCATTCTTTAATTATTTACTTCAGTTTTGGAGATGACCATTGTCAAGTGTGATAATGAAATTAGTGTGGGGTGATGTTGATCAGAGGAACACTTGACAGATAATCACACAAGAAGTCCGCACAGGAAAATAGGTCATATTCAAAAGTGCGAATGCATAGGGAGAACACACGCGTGGAACAGAAGTTCACCTTTGTGGAACTTAGCCATTTTCACTCATAAAGGTCTATTTTTATAGATATGGTGTGCAAAGCACACAAACGATGCAAAGGCGTGTGCACCACGCATTGGCTATTCTTGGAGGATTGGATATGAAGCACTTTGCATGGACACAGGCCAGAAATAGATCTACTACTATTAGTTAACTACCAGTAGTCTATTGTTAGTGCACTTGCATGTGTAGCTACTTTTGTAAAGGCACGTAGTTAAGTAGTGGCATGCAACCTATTATTGGAAATGATAAGCGGTGAAGGGAAATTCCCACCCTTATATATATGTAGTAAACTGTGTAATAGAGAGAATAGAGATATATACAGAGATATGCTGTTAAATACGGTGTTATGCTGCTGCACATACTAATGTTATTGATAATGAAGCTTCTGTATACTTATTGCATTGAATATAATGGAGGATATTGGCTGAATTTAAGTGTTAGTTTTGTGTGTATCTAAATCTAGTATGTTTTTTATCTCATCATGGTTAGTACTTAATTATGTTTTCCCTTAGGTATAGATATGGTATGCTTTGTAAAATGATGTGTTAGTAATGGAACTGCATGTATTAAGTCTTCACCATGCTAACATCCTGCAACAACAACCCTAAAGAGGGACTTGGTACCTGTATGCGCTTTGGGTGAGCACTCAGTCTATGTTGAGTGATGTGCCAATGTGTATAGGGTTTTCATTGGGTTTATGTCACTGAATTCTAGGTTGCATCATGAATGTGAAAGAGATTGGATCTCCATCCTAATAAAAAAAAGTGTCTTAATGATTGTACCTTGGAAATGGTAATGAAACATTATTTAATTATTATAAATCCAACTAATTATAATGGATAATGGTAAGAATGAGAGTGCTCATTTGCCATGCGTGTTGTTGCATATAAGTTTCATTGCAATAATTCAGAATTTAGGTGTCTACATTTGCCCCTGTTTGTAGGTGAAGTAAGTACACATTCACTTCACATATACCGTAGACAAACATATATTTTTATAAATTCTTCTTCCTCATCTGAACCTAGTTAGTTAGAATGATATTGGCCACTTCCCCCTCAAGTGTTGATGGGGTTGATGGATCTTGAAGTCTTCTTCGATCATCGAAAATTTTCTCCATGACCTTCCTAAATCTTGTGCTCTGTCCAGAAATAAGACAGGAATAAACATTGATTGTTTATTGCACCTTCGGTGTAATTTGGAATAAAAAATAATAGTGATTAAGAAATGATAATGGAGAACATGAATATGTTCACTTGGCCCTTTCTCATTGCTTTCCTAGATGGGAGATTGTGGCATTGGGACTTCAAAATTCACTTCATTTAGGCATTGTTCTTAAGTAGGTTCTACAATGTTTACCATGGACCTTTATGTAAAATAAATGCAAAAGTGTAAAATAACTATGAAAATGCCTTGGATATTACTATTCATCTCTTTGTCATGTTGTTAAAAATAGTGTTCACGTCCATGCTTTCGTACATAATGCATGTGTAATACAAGAAATTAAATTGAGCTAACACTAACATTGAGAAATAAGTACAATCTATGGGCATAATCAATTTCAAACAACGTTTAAGATAGTTGCACCAATTGTTTCTTCCTTGTTATCAAGCTTCAGTTTCTGAATGTTCGATGTTGATAACATAAAAGGGTTTGATATGCGCTTCATTTCAAAGCACTATAGATACCCACTCGGTGAGGGGACATAATGGATGTGACATAAGTAGTCCATCATGTGAAAGAATATCATGATGCTTGTACATTATGACACAGTCTCTAGCATTTCCTCATCTACCATTTGTGCATGGGAGTACCGAAATAGTTTAGCAAGCCTTGACTTCGTTTGACAAATCAGAGGTAGTAATCCATCGATGATCTGCATAGGGTCAGTTTGAGCCCAAGGTGTCAAGATTCATAAGAAATCCTGTTTTATCCTTAGGAAAAATTTTGATGTTTGATGGACAATGCATTTGATACATGCTTCAACTGCGTGCATGTCATTTACTAATTTTTGAAAAAAAATGAAATTTTGCAATTTTTTGGATTTTTAATGATTTTTTTAATTTCTATAGAATAAAATATTATATAAGAAATAAAAAATACGTGAGACATTGTTTGGAGACGTCACTTGTAAGGAAAGAATTATTTGCCCCAGAGACTAGTTTAGAAAGAGGTTGTCGGGAAGAGAATTCCTTCATAACATGCCCTAACGTGGCCAAAATGGGTGCAAAAACAATTATTTCATTAAAAATAATTCATCACAATCGAGTTTCTAGAGGAATCTTGTTCGAAGAACTGCGATAGATATAGAGGTTTTCTCTAGGGGGTTTTCAGAAACACATCACTTTGGGGTAAACTCTGGGTATATAACTCCATCGTGAGCTAATTAATTTGGGACCACATTGTACTTGGACCTATTTACTTTCAGAGTGAGCTCTAACCTACGAGAGAAGATGGCAAGGGTGCAAAACCAAAGACTTTCATGCGAGATTTCATTCAGAGAGACTACATGAGACTCCCCGAGGATTTTGGCCCACAAGTACACAAAGCTCAGTGATTCTTTTCAGAACTTTGTACTTTTATAGTATTTTGGAAGGTTTTCTTTCAGGTTTTCAGAATTTCTACAACTTCAGCTTAGGGAATGAAATAGGGCTTGATGTTTGCTTCCACTTCAAAGGGAAATGCGCAATACGCGGTACTCATTTCTTGGGGTTGCACCTCATGCTCATAGTGTATCTTCTGACTTAGGGAATGATAGGGGACACTGACCTAAGACCCGTTTATTTTCAGTGCATTAAGAGGGGTGCTTATGTAAAATTTTCCAAGAGGCATAGGCGCATGCACACCTACGCAAGGAGAAATGCACCTATGTAAATGATAGGGTTTGGAGAAAAAAATGAGTGCGCCTATGTATGGATGGGGTGCATTGGCGCTACCTAGGAATTGGTAGTGTTAAAGACTCCATTTCAGTCATAAATAGTTATTAAAAGAAAATGGCAAGGTCCATTTAAGAAACCCTAGATTTCTAAAAATAGATCTTCTTAGACTTAAAAAAATAGAAGATTATGCCATGATAGATCTAGAGTTAGCAATGGAATATTGTGGATATAGAAAGAATAAGATATGCTCAATAAATTATTTGATTGAAAACTTATTTGGCAGATAGACCTTCACCAGGTATTACCCAGAACGTATGCATCAGTCAGATTTTATTCAGGAAGCTCTGGCGATCTACGATTGTGGCTATTGAGGACAGTTTCGGGAGAAAATTCCTTCTATAAAGGAGATTCACACTGGAGGTGACTAGTTTATCTCACATTGCAGCTCATCATGTTAAATAGATTAGTTTATCTGATCAGGGGAGCTTATTCTATAGCTCTTATTTGAGAGCAATTGGCGTAGAGTGTCAAGATTCAAATACGTTCTACATGACATCCTTACCTGGTGAGATGTAGCATCACTGCTTACAGGGAGATGTTGCTGGAAGAATCTTATCCCCAGTTCACTCTGGATCGAGGGAAGCACTTAATTTCACATCATGATGGTCACCTGGATGCATATTAAGTCGATGTCATCCTCTGAGATCGTTTAGAGTGGTAGAACTATACCCTACTAGGAGTATTTCTAATGAGTATTTCCATTAGGAGGTGCGAGAATGGTCGATCAATCTACTTTTAGTTTCCTACATTCATCTACATCCGGATTATGTGTTGGTCATAGGTGCCCCAAGAAAATTTCCAAGGTACCCCACTTTGGATTCTATTGAAGAGCAACAGTCAGGGGACAAGAAGTCCCTCCTCTTTAATGGGAGAGGTTCCCTTATTCAGAAACGAACTTATTTACAAATGTACAGAACATTGTTTTATGGTCAAACTTGGATTTTACGAAAGTGTTTTCCACAAGGATCATCAATTACACAAGGACTGAGGAAAGGGAATAAGGAGATGAGCAGAATAGCAACATTCAGAATTATAGATAGCAGAATAATTCCTCGTGTATGCGAAGCTTCAAAGAATTTAAGACAAGATCATTTGCGTTGGCTGAATGAGATTAAATTTAAAGACACAAAGTTCTATAAATAACCTTCTTCAGATTTATTAATCAAGGACACAAAGTTCCTTCTTGGTTGTACAAGATCACTGTATTTGCAAAACTGAACAGTATGCAATCAGAGAGACTAATGAGTTAGGAACAAAATGATCTCCACAATATTAAAGGAAAACACAGAGATAACAAGAATTAGATAGACAAAGAATGGAAAAGCCCTTTTGTATTGATTTCTTTAAGATCTATTTACACTTTCAGCAAATATGCCAAGTTCTTCCTCCTCTCAAAATGGCGTGGAAAGGCCATTATATAGCTTACAAATCAGTTACTCTTCGTAACTACTTCTTTTAACTAAATATTAGTTAAGGATTGCCAATTGCAATACCTCAACTAATTACAATGAATATGAGAAGAAAGAATTAGAAAAGAAGAGAAGAAAAGGGGAAGGAGACAGGTGGCCAGCTACTGGGAGGGACCCACTGACTTCAGAATTCACTGCCTGAATTTCTTTAATGACTCAGCTATATCTCTGCCACGAGGGACTGACGTGTTAGGCTGTAGACTGAGTCCAAAATCCCAGACACTTCTCCATCTCTTTATCAAACTCGACATGAGTATGATAATCTTTGTTTGCTTCTTCAATGGCAGATTGAAGAGAGCAAATTTCCTTCATCTTTCTCCTTGGAGATGGAGCTTTCCTTGAATAGATTATCTTTGACAAAAGCTCTGAATTGAGCTTTGATTTCTTGCAAGGACAAGGGAAGCACCAGAGTTTTCATCTTGAAGATGACAATGTATATCTTTGAAAGCAGCAGCTGCCAGTGTCTTGAAAGCTTCTCCCTTCTGCCAGCTGTTCTTCATTTCTCCCACAAGCCTCCTCCAAGACTTTGATCTTCCACTCCACGCTGTAGACCCAGGATTTTGATAGATTATCTTTTGCATCATCGAAAATCTTATTCACCAACAAAATGTTCTCATCTGTCTGTCCCATGAGGCGAAGGTCTACTATGCAACTGCTCCAGAGTTTGAGCTCTTTATCCTATGATAACCCCAATAGCAGAGGAGAGCTTCTGTTGCAAATTGTCTCACCTTTCCATGGAGTTTGAAAGCTTCATCGATGAAGTTTAATCCCAGCAACAAGCATGTCATCTACCATGGCTTCAATAGCTCTGCCATAAACAGAATACTTGTGCATATCTTTGATACTTTGCACTTCATCTTGGCTTAGAATCACAGGAGGTGGTAGAGTAGTCAATGGGGGTAGGGTCCAAAACTTTGTCCTTAGACAAAAGAGACTTGATGAAACCTGTGAGAACTTGGGCTTGTTCTTCCAACTGTTCAATAGTTTGTTGCCCTTTCTCTACCCTCCCAATGACTCTTGTGACTGTTTCCTGGAGGTTGTGAATTTCACCTTCAGGAGTAGACTCTCCCATTGGGATTCTTGAGAGCTCTAAGTCAGATGTCTTGCAAGTCCTGCTTCTGATTTGTCTACTGTAGGCTTAGCAATCTCCAGGAATTGCTGACCTTGAGCATCAGACACTATTCTGGAGGTGGTTCTGGATTTCTTGGCACGAGAAGGAGTGGTGCCCAACAAGGCTGCTACAGCATCAAAATTTGGTCCCTGAGCTTTGAGAGGAGGATTTCCTCTTCCTTTTGTCAACCAAAGGTTGCACCCACGCAAAAGAGGAAGAGGAATCTGCAGGAGGGGCAAGGGGACCAAGAGACAGAGAGCTCATGACACTCAAGGTCTGCGCAGCTGTTGACTCAAGCTGAGACGTGAGTGGGGCACTGGAGGCAATTGCAGTAGAAGAATCAATAGCACCTGGAAGTTCAGTGCTCTGGACCTCTTTATCTTTATCAGCTGGATCTTCAGGAACATTTGTAGGAGTGGGCATCTTCACTTTCTTCACTTTCACTGAGAACAATGATGTTCTCTGGTCCCTATAGGCAACTCTACCTGCTTTTCTTTGAGGATCATTCTCCACAGGTTCCTTCTTAACCTCTTTGAGTTTCTTCTGGTACACTTGAGTGGATGAAGAAGGAGTAGATTCTGTAGGTCCTTGAGCTGATGAGGCAGGAGGGGTTTTCACTGGTGTTCCTGACTCTGGAACTGATGCTTCTCTTATGGGTGTTGAATCATCCTTGGAAGCTAGGATTCTCCTGAGTGCCTCTTGAATTCTCGGATCTTCTTACTGAACCAGACCTTAGTCCTGACTAAGACTGGAGCAAGGATCTCAGCCAGATCATCTCTCTCTTTCCTGTTCCAATCCAGGTCCTCCAAAGGAGTGTGCTTAATCACATTTTCATACTCATATGAGTATAGATCAGAATTGTCATCCTGGAGACCTTCAGGAACTTGGTACAGACCGAGTTCTTGGATCAATTGCAGGGAGAACCTGCCACAATGCCTTCTTCTGGCTTCAAAATCATCTGCACAGTCAGCCCAGTAATCTTCTGTATCTGCCCTATGATGATAGATTATCTTGATGTTCTGTTCAATGAAACTTCTTCAAGTCAAAACAGGTTCTTGGCTTGAAGAAATGAACAGTGATAGGGACCAGGGCTCTTTCTATGTTCTGAGCATCCAGAGCTGTTTTACAAGTGTAATTTCCCAGAGAGATGGGAAAGTGCAAACCAGAAATCTTCTTGTCTCTGCAGGTTCTGTGCAACTTGTCTAGTTGCCTGCATACTTCTATCAAAGCCATCTTATCATTGCAGAACATGGGAAGCCGCAGAGGGGTGCTCTCATAGCCAGCAAGCCTGATATAGGAAAATTTCCTGAATTGGATGAAATAAACACCATATTGCGATATCAGGTTCATGGCTTCATCTTAAAACCTTCTAGCAGTATCACCCTTGAGCAATCTGACCACGTACATGGTGAAAGCATCATTGACCCTTCTGAAATTGCCGATTGCTGGTCTCCAGGGTGAACTGCGGGCAATAGGCATATACTGGATCATCTTTGTGTGCATCTATGTAGGAGAAAAACCAAACCATTGCCTGGATGCTGCCAGGGTATACATCAGGTACGAAGTCATATAGAACTTCTTCGTTTGCTGGACATTGGACAGCTGCTCCGTCAAATTCATGCTGATGATCTCTGCCCAGTTGATATTTTGTGTTCCCTCGCACACCATGCTGATGAGCGGGCACATCCAGAAATGAAACTCGTTGGTAGAGGGAAAACCCATAACCCGAGCCAGTAGGATTATGAAGTCTGACAACTCTTCATTGAAATCTGCTCGGAAGAGGGTCTTGGTTAGACGAGAAGCTCCTTTCTTAGGGTTCTTCAAGCCAAGATTTCGCCACTCACGCGTCTTATATTTGTCACTGTCTTGGTCGAACAGAGCCTGTGCTTGATCCCGGGAAACGACTATGGCATTGTCCATCTCCCCGGAATCCTCAGAGCAGTGCTAATGGTGGCAGCATCTAGCTTGGCAATGAGTTCCCCATGTACATTGGTCAATTCACTCAAACGCGGGGTCGAAGTGAGCTCCGCATGAAAGCACTGTATCAGCACACTGTACTGAGATATCGGGAATAGACCTCTAGCGCAAAGGTCCAAACCGCTATCGTGAATCATCTGACGCCATTGGTGTAGGGTTTGCATCCGCCATTCTTGCCCAAAAATCACCGAAATCAAGATGACGAGCTTCGCTGTCCCCAAAACATTGCTAACGGCAGACTCAAGTGGAGAAATTTGTCCTGTCCCTGAAATCTTTGATCTTCATATTGATAGTAATTAGGATAGACAGACGCGCAATAGGCCTAGACTTACCTGGAAAGGAATTATAGAGGCAAATGGAGGGGATACACGCGCAGGTTTTCAATTGCAAGGGTTCGAGCAAAAGATAGCATGGAAGCAGTGTGAAAAATGCAAAGGGGAATTCGCTCGTTATATAGCCAATTAGGAGAGAGTCAATAGACCTTAATGCGCATTCAATAGGCACTTAATGACGCACCAATTGGGGGACAATGTAAGTGCATCACAACCTCCTGAGTGATTTTACATTGAAAAACGAACAAAACTCAAATGTAGTCTTCAACAACGGACTTTGTCACGCATGCCGACTATGCGTAAAAATCTATGTCATCGCGAATGTCGTGCAAACCATCGGCTTGTCGCGCATCAATAACTTACCCCCTTGGGCGACTATTAATTTGGGAAATACATGATTGTTGAAAATGCATTGAAGTAGAAGTGTTCTACCTGGATGAAAAATATAGCATTTATATAGGCGGATATTTTTACTAAGGGGTAGTTTTGGCCGACCCCTAATTGGAATTAAAGTGCCCGTTTTTTAGGCGAACAGGTCACTGGCCAATGTTTATTCGCCATTTCAAAATTTTCAAAATTTGTATTCGCCATATATACAGAATATTCGTGACTAAAACTTATACCATGGTCGAACATAGCATGTGCTTGATCCCGGGAGACGACTTATAGCATTGTCCATGTTCAAAAATCCTCAGAGCAGCGCCAATGGCAGTAGCGTCTATTTTGGCAATGAGTTCCCCATGTACATGGTGGGCAATTCACTCGGAGCGGGGTGCGAAGTGAGCTCCACATGAAAGCACTGTTTTCAGCACCACTGTACTCAGATTGGGAAAAAATCCGGCATAAAGCTAAACCACTATCATTAATCATCTGTACCATTGGTGTAGGGTTTGCAAATACTGTCAATCTTGCCCAAAAATCATCCCAAGTCGAGATAGACGAGCTTCGCTGTCCCCTAAACTTGCTAACACCAGACTCAGGTGGAGAAAATATATATCTCCTGTTTTTGGAACATCCATCTTCATATGTGGGCATAATCTCGGAGCTATAATCTTATCAGCGTCTGGAAGGAATTTGCAAAAAAAGGGGGGAATACGCAAGTCATTGAATTTACAAGAGTGTTCGAGCAAAAGATAGCATGGAATCAATGTTCGATTTTTTACAAAGGGGAATGCTCGTTATTTTAGCCGTTTGGAGAGAGGAATGACTTTAATGCGCATTGAATACACATTCACCAATTTGAATATAATTTTGTCATAATTTTGAGTGTATGTATTGTTAATAATCCCTACAAGTGTGATATTAAACTTGTTACGCTTTGGGACATATGATGTCCACGTGAATGACGCTATATTTGTCGGCATCAACCGGTTCCTGCGAAACTTACCCTTTAGGATGCACAAATGCCATTTTGGAACATAATGGGATGAAAATGCGCGGAGTACGCGGTTCGGGTGTTTCGGCACGAAATGGGAACAAAGGGCCCGTTTGGACTTGGGACATTCGGGACAAAAAGTTCCGAAGTACGCGACTTGACCGGCTCGGCCGAAATTGGGAAAGCTCGCACTTTTTAGAAATGGGGCAGTTGGGACAAAATTGCGTGAAGGAGCGGTTCGGGCAAATCGGCTGAAAATGGGAAAGCTCGCACTTTTTAACCTGGGGACATTTGGGACAGGAAAGTGCGAAGTACGCGGGAAGGATGATTCGGCCGAAATTGGAACAACATGCAAAATAAGTTTTGGGACACTTGGGACAAAACTCTCCGACGGGCCCGAAAATGGGACAGCTTCAGGGATTTCGGCCGGTCGGGTAACAGAATGCACTTTTGTACTTGGGACAGATGGGACAAAAAGTTCCGACAGGCCCGAAAATCACACAAAATGACCCAAAACACAGATTTTTTCAATTTCACGACTTAGGCACCTCAGAGAAAAACACTAAAACTCAAAATTTATGAAAATTTTACTCTTACCAGAGCAGGGGAATTTTGAGTGGACAACAGTTGGCTCCTTCTGGGGATGACTTGGTATAAATTCATCGGAATGAGACAAGGAAAGAACTTAGAAAAACTCGGTGAAGCAGACCAGTGCCTTATCCATTGGGAAAAGGAGTCAAAAACAAACCAATACAGAGGGCAACACACACAACAACAGAAGGAAAACACACCGAAAGCAGGAAAGAAAAAACACTATACAGAATATACAAAGGGACTCCCTAGTCACCTAGGAACTTGAACAACTTCAAATACTGCCCAATATAAGGAAGTGGGAGGGGGGGAACCATCCATGTAATCAAGATAGAAAGAGTTCTTACCAGCAAAGTGTCTTATCTTGAATGGTCCGAGCCACAGGGAATCAAATTTTCCATGACTGCCACGAGGTTCATGTCTTTTTGTCCCATAACAACATGGTATCTCCAACTTGGAACTCTCTGAACCTAGCTTTCTTGTCAAACAGAGATCTTTACCTTCTGCTGGTGAACAGATATCCTGTCAGCAACCTCCAATCTGTCCTCGTTCAGTTTGTGCAGGTACATGATTCTTTTTATCCAGAGCATCACTGAAACTAGTATCTTCAATGGCCTTCATCAGGTGCAAGGCTGGCAGTTCCACTGTCACTGGCAATTGAGCTTCTACTCCATACACCACTTGAAAAGGAGACATTCCAATGGCTCTTTTAGGTGTGATCTTGTCCACCCAAAGAGCATCATAAAGCTTCTTATGCCAGTTTCGCTGAGACTCATTGACCAACTTCCTTATGATAGTCACCAGATTTTTGTTGGTGGATTCTGCTTGTCCATTCCCCTGGGGATAATAATCTAAAGAATGAGCTAGAGAGATGCCATACCTGTAGCAGAAATCCATGATCTCAGTTGAGGAGAAGTTTGAAGCATTATCTGTTTACAATCTTGTTAGGTACACCATACCTTACCAAGATGTTCTCCTTGATGAAGTTGCATACAACTTCAGAAGTAGTGCTCTTGACTGGAATAGCTTCCACCCATTTGGTGAAGTAATCAGTGGCAGTTAGCACATGCGTGTGACCAGCACTAGAAACAGGATTCAATGTACCAATGAAGTCTAGACCCCATTGTTGAAATGGTTCCTCGATCACAACTGGCTTGAGAGGTAAAGATGCCAATTTAGGTCTTCCCACAAAGGTCTGACAAGCTTCACATTTATCCACCCACTTGGATGCATCTCTGAACAAGGAAGGCCAGTAATATCCTCCTCGGAGTATCTTGTGAGCTGTGACTGTTGATGAATAGTGCCCTCCACATGCCTGATCATGGAAAGCTGAGAGCAACTTTCTCTGCTGCTCTTTGTCCACACACTTCAGAAATCTCCCATCTAAACCACGCTTGAACAAGGCATTTTCCCACAGTACATATTGCGCTTGATCTCAATTTAACAGTCCTCTTTTCCTTGGTAGTTAGATGAGAGGGGCATTCCCCATAGGTGAGAAAATGGGCGATGTTAGAATACCATTCATCAACTGAACTAAGGAATAGAACAGTAGGAATGTCAGCTTTCTCCTCCAGCAACTCATGTTTGGCTCCTTCAGCAATGAGCTCACAAAGACCTTTTCCACGAACCAGCTTGGTCGGTTTGATATCAACGTCATACTCCTGGACTTTAGCCACCCAGTTTCCTCTCTTGGACCCAAATTCTTGCTGTGTAAGAATTGACTTGACAGTTGTATCTGGAACCAGCACCATAGAGTGAGAGTTGAGGATATAGAAACAGAACTGCTTGACAGCTTTGACTACTGTAAAAGCATGCTTCTCCATCATGGTGTATTTCAGCTCATGATTCTTTAGGATATAGCTCATGAAGGAAATTGGTAGCTCATGTCCATCAGAGTCTTCTTGGGTTAAGACAGCAGCCAGGGTATTATCTGTAGCATAGCAATAGATGATGAAATCTTTGCTGAAGTCAGGACAGGCCAAAACTGGAGTTTTAGCAATAGCTTTCTTGATACCCTCAAAGGATTCCTTTCCTTCAGAAGACCAACCAAACATTTTCTTCCCTTTCATCATCTGAGAGATGTTCAAAGTTAATTCAGCAAAATCAGGGATGAATCTTCTTAAAAAATTGATCTTACCGAAAAAGGAATGCACACCTTTTTTACTGGTTGGGAGAGGAATTTGCTGGATGGCTTGAACTCGTTCAGGATCAATCTTAATACCATCCCTGGAGACGATGTGCCCTAATAGTTTTCCTTCTGTAACACAGAAGACAGATTTTTTAGGATTTAAAGAAATCCCATGCTCTCGGCATCTTTGCAGAACTGTTTCCAGGTGGTCGAAGTGATCTGCTCTTGTCTTTGAAAACACTGTCAGATCATCAAGGTATATGACAATACATTTCCCTTTCAAGCTTCCAAAAGCCAAATCCATAGCTCTCTGGAAAGTGGCACCAGCATTAATCAGCCCAAAAGGCATTCTCTTGTAGGCAAAGGTACCCCAAGGAGTGGTGAAGGCTGTCTTGTGTTGATCTGCAGTATCAACCTCTACCTGATTGTATCCCAAGAACCCATCAAGCATAGATAACATTTCAGATCCTGTTACTGCTTGCAATATTTGATCCATCATAGGCAGAGGGTAGTTATCTTTCAGAGAAGCCTGATTCAGGTTCCTGAAATCAACACAGATGCGGATCTCACCATTCTTCTTCCTAACAGGCACAATGTTTGCAATCCATGTTGAATGGTGAATGGGAAAAATGATTTTAGCCTTCAACAATTTCTGAATCTCCTGAAATATAGTGTCAGCTATTTTGGGATTATACTGCCTTTGTTTTTGCTTGAAAGGCTTGATTCCTGGTTTGAGAGGGATAGAGTGCTGCATGTCTTTTGGCTTGAAGGCTTTTAGATCCTCATAAGAATATGCAAGAACATCCTTATACTTCCTTAGAAGATCAATTGCTCTTCTCCTCTCGTCGGTTGTGCAACATTTCCCAATATTTACCAGCTTGGGATCAGTAGAACTCCCTATATCAATCTTATCATACTCAGCTGATTGCTGAGGTCCAGTAGAAGCTTTAGATTTTACATATCTGTCATGTTTATCAAACAACTCCTCCAAACTCACCAAACCTTTGGGAATCTTGTTTCCTTTGAGTTTAATGCACCCTTCCTGATCTGTTTCTTCTCCTTGGGTGACAGCTTGGTCAGAGGACACACTCTCACGAGGCAGGTTGTCACTTCCCTCAAAATATAGTTGTTCGAAATTCCCCTTGAGTTCCAGGAAGGAAAGCAAATGCTGGTCATCGTTGAAAACTTGCCAGTTATTGGTATTGTCAGGTACACTAGGCCGGTGGACCATTTCAATAGTGAACTTATCCTGAGAGAACTCAGGATGGGGAATCAGTAATGACCCCGAGACAGCCAGTGAATCAGCCCTGCTGTTCTTTTCTCTGGGTATTGCTTCAATGGAGAAAGCATCAAGGAATTCAATTGAATCCCAAACCTGATTCCGGTAATGCTTCAGCCTCCCATTTTTTACCTGAAAAAGGCTTCTGACTTGCTTCACAATCAGCTCTGCATCACCACGAGCCAGAAGATTTTTTACACCTCGTTCTTTGGCTACTTGCAGTCCAAGAAGGAGAGCCTCATACTCTGCCGTGTTGTTGGTGTTCTTGAACTGCAACTTAAATGAAAAAGGGTGCAGGCAGCCTTCAGGTGATACTATCAAGACGCCAGCTCCAGAACTAGCCGAGGAACAACTTCCATCAAATTCTAAAGTCCAGACGCCGTTAGGATCTTTTAGTGATACTTTAGAGGGTTGGATTTCATCAGGGGATAAAATCATGTAATTACCATGGCCCCTGTCCTCATAGAGTATTTGTGCCTTAGGATCATCAGTCTTCTACACAATATACTCGGACTACTTCTCAGGTAGTAACTTCTTCATTTGTCCATTGACAGGTATGAGTGCATGTGACCAATCCATTTGAATCTCTCCACCCACATCTTTACAGAAGTTCCTACTTAGCAACATTCCATAGGAAGGAGGAATGTCTGCTACTAGGATGGTAGCCAAGACCTTCTTCTCAGGTAAAGCAGCAAAAGCCACTTGTGCATCTTTAATCCTTCCAACTAAAGGTACTTCCTTACTTTCCATGGAGTAGCAAGATCCATAAGTGCGAGTAAGGGTCAAGCCTAAAGCATGAGCTACCTTAGCAGGCATCACATTATCAGAGGCTCCGGAATCTATGACACAGTTACTGAGCCTATGGCCAGCTATAAGAAGTGTTACATAAAAAGGCTTGATTTTGTCTCCAGGTGAGGTGACAGCAGCTACCAGACTAGGTTGTGGTGCAGAAGGAGGCGTGGGAAAAAGGCCTTTAGAGGTGGTCTTGGAATGGGAATTTACAAATTGGATCATCTTGGCAAAAGCTTTAGGATGGGTTTGGTAGTATTCAGCTTCTGAAATTTGAACTTTAGTCCTTTTAAGATGATCAACAATATCAAAGGATCCAGAGGTGGATGGGCCATCATCATTTGAAATTCTAGGCCTATCAACTTTGGGAGAAAAAGAAGAAGAAGAAGCAACTTTGGGAGCAGAATTGACAGTACTTACCTTTGGTGCAGATGAGGTAGGGATAGGAGATCCTCTTCTGGAAATTACAGGGATAGTTGCCGGCTGCTCCTTAGATTTCTTTAGGGGTTGTGTCACCTTCTCCTTCTGCCTTGTCTGTTCTCGAGTCATGGCAGTAAATGATTCACTGTTCATGTTTGCTACCACTTCATCATAGTCATCTCCATCATCAATGCCTTCAGTGGTAAAGAAATTGACTCGAGATCCTTCGAGTTCTTCTGTCTCATCATCGAATTCCTCCAGGAACTCCTCACAAGCTTCATTATCCACATCATCATCTGGCTCTTCAACCTCACAAGTTGCATTCACCGGAACTTTGATAGGAGGTCCTTCAAGTGCCAGTCTTGTGTGGGGAGCTGGCAAACGAGTTTCTGGGTTGGAAATTTCTTCTCGGAATGTCTGCATATGGTGCATGCTGGGCTAATTGTTTCTTTATAGCCACTAGATCATTTGCAAGTTTCTAGACTAATGGATCAGTATTGGGTCCAAAGGTGGAAGAGGAAGAAGCAGCAGATTTAGATTTAGGAGGATCTCTCTCTCAACTTCCCTGACATGATCAGGTCATCCTCGACACTAACAGCCAGTTCTTGATCTAGAATTAACGTTCCGAGATTAACCCTTCTTAGAGCATAACTGACTTTAGGCGTTTGGGCATTCAAAAAGAAACATTTCTGAATTTGATCAACCTGTCGAGTATTTACAGGAATTTTGTTGATCAATCTATTGAACCGAGCCACAAATTCTCTCATAGGTTCTGATGGATCTTTCTTTATCTGAGAAATCTGGGCAAGCAGGGCATGCACATCTTCTGTCTGGCTTGAAACGGATTTCAAATTGAGTTCTCATTGTATTCCAGTCGGTGATGGCACCAGCCGGAAGGTGATAGAACCAGTCAGCAGCATTATCCTGTAACATCTCAACGAACAGTCTTACTGAGACGTCTTCATGTTCAACCCCCAAGACTCCACATGTAACTATGAATGCTACAATATGTTCATCAGGGTGAATTTTTCCATCTCCTTTAAACTTGGGGAAGTTCTTTCAGTTACCTCTAGGTAACTCATTGCAAAGGCTGCGCAAGAGCCAGGGGCCCGACACGCTGACCCCATGGTAATTGTGCCATTCATTCTTGGGAATACGGCTTCGGAAGAGGAACTGTAACACCAGCAAGGATCAAAGCTTGTAGATTGGGACTAGCAGGCTCTGAAGGAATACCACCCGTAGGACTTCTTTCTTGGACAGGTGGAGTGCTCATCGAACGAGTTCTTCTATTGGAAGGGAAAGGAAAACCCTGTTGCTCCAAAAGCTGAAACTGAGAATCTTCAATACCAAGGGCCCTTCTCCCTCGAGTGAAACGTGGAGTCGCCAGATCAAAGGATGATCGAAAAATTGCAGTACTGGAATGCGATTTTCCCCAGCGGAGCTGGAATGCAAATTTCCTCCCCAGCGGAGTCGCCAAAAACTGTTGGTTTTCAAATAGGACTTTTTAGAAGAGCAACAGTCAGGGGACAAAAATTCCCTCCTCTTTAATGGGAGAGGTTCCCTTATTCTGAAACGAACTTATTTACAAAAGTACAGAACATTATTTTATGGTCGAACTTGGATATTACGAAAGTGTTCTTTCCACAAGGATTATCAGTTACGCCAGGACTGAGGAAGGGGAATAAGAAGATGAGCAGAATAGCAACATTCAGAATTATAGATAGCAGAATAATTCTTCGTGTATGTGAAGCTTCAAAGGATTTAAGACAAGATCATTTGCATTAGCTGAATGGGATTAAATTTAAAGACACAAAGTTCCATAAATAACCTTCTTCAGATTTGTTAATCAAGGACACAAAGTTCCTTCTTGGTTGTACAAGATCACTGTACTTGCAAAACTAAACAGTATGCAATCAGAGAGACTAAACGAGTTAGGAACAAAATGATCTTCACAATATTAAAGGAAAACAAAGAGACAACAAGAATCAGATAGAAAAAGAACGGAAAGCCATTTTTGTATTGATTTCTTTTAAGATCTATTTACACTTTCAGTAAATATTCCAAGTTCTTCCTCTTTGTAAAATGGTGTGGAAGGGCCATTATATAGCTTACAAGATCAGTTACTCTTCGTAACCGTTTCTTTTAACTAAAGAATAGTTAGGGAATGCTAATCACAATACCTTAACTGATTACAAAGAATACGAAGAGAAAGGGAAGAAGAGAAAAGAAAGGGGAAGGAGACAGGTGTCCAGTTACTGAGAAGGACCCACTATCTTCAGAAACCGCTGCTTGAATCTCTTCTAATGTCTCAGCTCTGTCTCTACCACGTGGAACTGACGTGTTCATCTTGAGGATGACAATGAGTGTCTTTGAAAACTGATGCACGCAGCATCTTGAGAGCTTCATCTCTTCTGCCAGCTGTCCTTGAAATTTGATCTTCGAGTATTGATAGCATCAGAGTTTGCAACTTAAATGGCATATTTTGAAGAGAACAACATATTCGTATCGAGCGGGAAAAACTTAGAGATGTGAATGACACTTAGTACGCTTGGGACAGGTGAGATGCGAATGCTTTGACGAAACAGCGCGGAACTCGAGCTTTGATTTCAGGCAAGGACATAGGGAGAAGACACACAAAGTGTTCATCTTGGGACAAATGGGACGAATGTATATGTTTGAAAGTACGCAGATTCGGGTGTCTTCGGCCGAAAGCTTGGAACAACGGGCCCGTTTGGACTTGGGACATTTCGGGACAAAAAGCTTCCGAAGTACAGCGACTTTGATTTTCCGGCTCGGCACTGAAATAGGGAAAGCTCAGTACTTTTGATAAATGGTCTTTGGCAGTCATGGGACAAATCTTATTCACGCAGTAAGATGTTCTCATCTGTCGGGTCCCATGAGGTGAACCGGCCGAAAATGGAACTACTCCAGAGCAATTTGGAAGCTCGGGACAGTTGGGATCAATAATCGGGCGAATCGGCCGAAAATGGAACAACAGGTCCGTTGCGAACTTGTCTACATTTCCATGTACGTTTAAAAGCTTCATGGAGTACGCGGTTTCGGCCGGTTCGGGCGACAAGCATGGAATCGACCATCGCATTTTTTAGCTCTGGGACATTCGGGACAGGAATACTTGTGCGAAGTATGCGGGAAGGACTTTGCACTTCATCTTGGCCGAGAATGGAACAGATTGCGGGTTTTGAGCTTTCAAGGGGCACTTGGGACAAAAACTTTGTCCTTAGACAAAAGTGCCTTGATAAAACTGGTGACAAATTCGGAGGTTGTTCGGCCGATCGGTTCAACAGTTTGCTGCACTTTCTCTACCCTTGGGACATGACTCTTGTGACAAAAAGTTTCCTGACAGGCCCGAAAATCACACAAAACGACCCAGAACACAGATTTTTCCAACTTCACGGATCCTTACGCAGCTCTCAGAGTAAGAACTCTTCAAGCTCAAAATTTTGAAAATTGTCTACTGTAGGCTTATCAGAGCTCCAGGAAATTGCTGACCTTGGACAACAAACAGGAATTCTGGAGGTGAATCTGGTCTATGTAGTAGATGGCATGAAGAAATGGAAAGTTTGGATACCCAACCATTCTGCTACAGGTACTCACGAATTTGGTCCCATAGACAATGTTGATGAGTGAGCACGTGCCTACCATGATCCCTTTGAAAAAAAGAAAAGGTTAACATTGGCACAAGCAAATAGAGGAATAAGGAAGCTATCAGGAGGGGACTATTGGTGGAGAAAAAAGTTTCAAAGATCATTGATCTGTTGCACAAATTCCAGAATTTTTTTCCCATGCAGGTATTGTTAACTCAAGTTGAGACCTACCCAGAAGAAGGCTATATGTTAGACTAATGTTTTTAGAAGAAGTCCCTAGCACAATGGAATTTTTCTAAGTGCTCTGAGACCTCTGAATTTTCCTTATCATGCTGGATCTTCAGGAACATTTGCAGGAGTGGGCATCTCACTTTCTTCAGAGTTTTTAAGCTCAGAATTCAATGAATGTTCTTTTGAAGTATTTGAAAGTCTGACCTATTTTCTTGAAAGGTCCAAATTTTCTGGACTTACGGGTTTTTGAGTTTCAAATGTTTTTGAGCTTCATTTCATCTAAATCCCTGGGTCAGAATTCTAGAAGGAGTAAAAATCTGAAAGGTCCCTGAATTGTTCAGGCATTTTTGGGTTTTCACTGGTTTTCCAGAGTTCTCCAAGTCATGCCTCTCTTATGGATTTCGCACATGATTTTTTCTGAAGTCCAAATTTTCCTAAAGTGCCAAAATTTTCAGATTTTCAGGATCTTCTTACTGTTTCAGACCCTAGTCTCAATTAAGACTGGAGCATTAATCTTTTAGCCAGATCATCATCTCTCTTTCCTGAAGTCTGAAATACCAATTTTTCCAGAATTTTGGGATTAATCACAGTTTCGATAGCTTCAAAAGATTCTAAGCATCAATTAATTGTCCATCCTGGAGACCTCCAGGAACTTGATACATACTGAGTTCTTGGACCAATTGCAGGGAGAACCTGTCACAGATGCCTTCTATATAAGCTTCAAATTTTTACTTTATATTTTTAGCCCAGAAGTCTTTTGCACTTTTGCTCTAACATGATAGACTATCTTGTATGTTCTGTTCGGTGAACTTTTTCAAAGTCATGACAGGTTCTTGGTTTTAAGAAATGAACTTTGATAGGGACCAGGTCTTTTTCTATCCTCCTGAGCATCCCCATTTGGGTTTCCTTTTTTAATTTCCCAGAGAGATGGGAAAGTCGTAATGTCAGAAATCTTCTTATCTCACCATGTTTTGTTGTGTAAGCTTCTCCAGGTTTTCTACAGTATGTTCTATCAAAGTCCTTTTTAGGTCCCTGCATAACATGGGAATCCGTAGAGGAGTGCTTTCATAGCCAGCATTTCCTAACTATAGGAAAATTTCCTAACATTTATTTTGCAATTTTCTCCAAATTGCGATCATCAGGTTCATGACTTCATTTGGAAAACTCATCTCAGAGAGTATCACCTTCGAGAAAATCTGACAATTGGAGATTTTGGGTTTTTGAAAGCATCATTAGGGACCCTTCTGGAGAATTGGAGATTTCGGGTTTTCAGAGTGAACTGTCGGTTTTTGCAGATTTAGGCAGACATTGGATCATCTTTGTGTGCATCTATATCAGGAGAATTGGACCATTTCACTGTTTTCAGAGATTTCAGCTTTTGGGTTTACATCAGAGAACTGATTGTCATCATAGAACTTGGAGATGTTTGCTGGACGTTCGGAACCAGCTGACTTCTGCCAAACTTTTTTCAGATGATTTCTTTTTAGTTGATTTATTTCAGTGATTCCTTCGCAAAAAATGCTGATCGAGTTCAGGCATTTCCAGAGTTGAAACTTGCTTTGGTGGAGTTTTCATAATTTCTACAACTTTCAACTCCTAAAACAGTAGGTTTATGATGTCTGACAGTTCAACTTTGAAATCTGCTCGGAAAAGAGTTTTGATGAGGCGAGTAGCACATTTCTTGGGGTTGTTCAACCAAGATTTCACTACTTGACCTCTGATATTAGGAACTGTATTGGTCGAGGATAGCCTGTGCTTGATCCCGGGAGACGACTATAGCATTGATCCATCTCCGGAATGTTATAGGATTAGATGCTAAAGGCCCCAGCGTAAAAAGCTATGGCAATGTAAGTTCATCTATGTAGAGTGGTCAATTACCCTTGAAGCGGGGTCGATTTTAGCTCCACATTCATGCAATGCCTCAGCAGTTTTTCCTGAGATTGGGAATCATCCGGTAAAAGCTAAACCACTATCGATGAGGATCATCTATGTCGATAATAGATAGTGATGATAAGGTGGTGCATCTGTCATTCTGGACCCATATTTCTTCGAAGACTTGTTTACGAGCTTCCAAACATGTCCCCTATATATGCCAACGGCAGATCTCAAGCGGACAAATTTGCTCCTGTCCCTGGAACTTGATCTGGGATAGTGATAGTCTCGGAGCTGCAACCTATACTTCTGAAAGTTATGATGCAAATGGAGGGGGTATCGCTGACTAGGTAATTTCAAATTGCAAGGGTTCGCCCAAAACTATAGCATCGATTGGATTTCGATTAAGTAATTCAACGGGGATTGCTCGTTATATAGTTCATTTGGAGAGAGAGTTTTAGGTTTAATGCGCTTCTGTATACAGGAATTCCAAGAATTTGAAAAGCATCCTGTACATAGCGATTGAGTGGGAAGAACTAAGTGTGAATGAGTTTAGGTCCGATGGGGTGAACATATTGAGTACGCGAATGCATGAAACACGCGGCTCAGCCGGTTTGGGCAAAAGTAGTAAAAAAACTCACAAATGCGTTCTGGGACAAATGGGACGATCTTTTCTAGTATATGTGGCTGCTACTATCGGGATATTTTGGCTGAGGATTGAATACCAAGGGCCCGTTCGCAGTTGGGACATCCGGGACAATATACATGTTTTGAAGTCCGCGAACTTGACCGGCTAGGCCGAAATTGGAGAAAGCTCACACTTCCAAAGAATGGGGCAATAATGCTTTCTTCATTGTTGTCCTAGGATCACGGTTCGGGCAAATCGAGTTGATAATGGGAAAGCTCAGCAGGGTTTCCAATGAGGACATTTGGGACAGGAAAGTACGAAGAATGCGGGAAGCATGATTCGGCCGACTTTCAGTTTCACACATTCAAAATACAGTTTAGGGATTCTTGGGACAAAACTCTCCGATAGGTGCCCCAAGATGGGACAGTTTCCAAGGATTTCGGCCTATCGGGTAACAGAATGGGTTCTTCTGGAATTGGTTTGGCAGTTGTTGGGTTACCATAAAAGTTCCGACAGGCCCGAAAATAAGTGTCACAAGGACGGGGAATACAGATTCCCTGTTTCAATTTCACGACTTAGGCATTCTTACCCAAATATCACTTACAAGGCAAAGAATGTGGATGCAAAATTTTACTCTTATCAGAGCGGGGAATTTTGAGTGGACAACACATCCGCAGACTAATTTTGATTATTGAGGTAATTTTGGGGAAACAGGTCAGTCGAGTGCCCACGTGCCCCAATTAGAAGATAACTGGATTCATTGTTGGGATGAATACATCTCGTGACAAATGGATTATGAAAGATTAACCCTTGATGAGGTTTGGTCAATTTGGTTTGGCCAATGTGCCAAAGGACATGCAAGACAATGATGAGGTTTTGGATTCATCATATAAGGATGATAATGTTTCCAATCAACCACTGCCATGGATTGATTGGTATGTGAAAGAATGTAGTAGTATAAAGGAGAGGGGACCCATTTTAAAGAGGACTTTTAGTTGGTTGGCCACCTTGGGAATCTCACCCAAAGAAGAAAATCAACCTATAAATATAGGGGCTATACCAACAATAAGCCAACCAACACCCACTAAGGGGAAAAGGTCGACTCAAAAGGCTCCTACAATCCCAAAGAAGATTTCATTTGTTGTTGGTGGCTCATCTCTCTCCAAGGCTTCTACTCCCAAGATCACATCTCCTGCAGTGCCTGTGACAGAAGTGGTTGAAGTCAGTGACTCTCCTAGTATCATCCAAGATCCATCACACCTTCTTCTTCCTCCATTATCACTTCCAATATCAGTTCCTTCCACTTCCACAATCATTTCTTCCTTCCCATCCCCTTCTATGGCCCAAGTATTCTCATCACTTCCAGTTCTATCAGCTGGGGAAAATATTGGGTCACCCATTTCCTCTTCACTTTCTTTAACACTTCCATTTTCTTCAATCACAACCCCCAACATTGTTCTGTCAATTCCTATGGCTGTTCCTACATCCACACCTTCCATCATTACTACCTCTACTCAAATACTAGCTGGTATTTCTAGTGATCTTTCTTTAACCAATGTTTTAGGTATTGGATCTACAACCCCATCTTCATCAGCTCTAGCCATACCAGAATGGCTGTTTAGGAAAAATCCCAAGAAAAAGAAGAAGGTTCCTCTGGGAGATGTCATAGATCTCAACATATTGGAGCATATGCCCAAGAGACCGAGAACCGTGTCAAGTATGATGGTTAACCCATATGGAGAGTGTGTGATATAGGTTTTCAACCCTGTTGAGGGGAAAACTAAAGAAACTATCACAGTTGCAGATTACTAGATTTCAAAATTCTCATTGGGAAAGGCTACTCATGAAGGATCCAAGAAGTATGTGCACATTGCTCTTGGGGTCCTTTTGGAGAAATATGACAAAGATAAGGCCACCAAGGATGAGCTCAAAGCCAAGGTCGAGTAGCTCACTGCACTGTTGCGCAAAGTAACCCAACCCACTCCATCCACTGAAGTCTCAACTACTACAGCTATGAAAATTTCATCTACAATCGATGATATTTCTTATCACGAGCTCAAGAAGCTATGCCAGAAAGGGAGATCAATGAGTGGATGGATGGAGAGAATTTTGCAAGAATCCAATATTTAATCAAGGAATCAATTGAGATAAATAATGATCTACAGGTTGCAAAAACCGTTATTCTAAGATGGATGAGGCCTTCTCTGAAGATAATAATAATCTAAATTTAAATTTGGCAACATGGAGTGACATCAGAGAAGAGGATCCCAACTTGCTTCTTCAGGAAGAGGTGATCGATGATGTCTCTAAATTATTTGAATATCAAAAGGCCATGGAATTCTGGTGTCAAGTATTGCAGGATCTGATTAAGAAATTGGAGGAGAAACGAGTGGAGATCACAGATGCCCTGAATGACATCTCAGAGGAGTTTGATATCACCAATTGCAAATTCTTCAATGAAAATATCGATGCTCTTCCTGAGGATCAGATTAAGGGAAATTTCAAAGATTTGGTGAAGCGTGATGATGAGGTCACCAAGACTTTCAATAGTGACTCCATTGACTGATTGGTCTTATGTCAAAATTTCATAGGGAGACTAAAGAAAGTTACAAATAAACTTCAAAGATTTCCAGCCAGGATCACAAAAGAGATCGAGACAACAGATGTAGTGAATCACTACACATGTGGGCCTAGAGATGAAGAAATTCAGGGGATTATCAAGCACTTCATTGAGTACAAACACCAAATGGCTGTGTGGGAAGGGACAACAGAAACTTGTAGGTGAGGGAGGTGTAGCTGAACCAGGCCAAAGCTGAGCGGCCATGAAAGGACAAGTCCAAGCTTTGGATCGGTCAAAGTTGCAGGGTTGACTGAGTCAAACCCTTGCAAAAAATTTTCTATTTTCATGGGAGCATGTTCCCTTAATATTAATGACATTTCTATTTTTAGTTAAATGTTAGTTAAGGGCCCAACTGTAATGGCTCAGCCTAAGAACTTATAAATAGTCAAATGCTTCCAGTTAGTATATATAGATTATTTTTTAGAGGAGTTTCTCTTCAAGCTTGGAAGAGTGCTTCAGAGATTCTAAGATACCTTTTAATTATATTCAGAGTTACACCTTGCTGTTGAAAATCTGATTTATTGTGTTGAATGGTTAATCAGTGTTTACTTTGTGAATTTACAATTCCTTAGTGAGAGTGATTATCTTACCTTTATTTTAGGTTATCTATTTTCATGTTGTGAAGGAATAATACTACTATCTTTTATGTCAGTTGTGAAAACCTTATTTTCCTTCTGCATTAATTTTATGTCATTATTATCCCTAGTTGCAGAAATAGATGTTTGATATATGCATGTGTGGTTTCCTTATGATAAATTAATTGTGTGTTGAATCTGATTTGATCTACCCTTATGTACACTCAAGTTTAACAGAGGAACATCTGCATTGGTTTGTGGTATTTTGTGCCCTTTCTAGTTGCGATAGGTGAAGGTGGTCAGTGATGCAAGCATACCTCCCACATTAACCCTTCCAGATGTTGAACATCCCTTAATTTGGTGCATCACCACTTCTAGTATAGGTTTTATTTCCTTGCAAATCTCTTTCCCTAATCCCATGACATGTTAGCATAGGACTAGATAGCCCTTTTATCTTGCATTAGAAGTAGTGTTGTGTTTAGTTAGGAAGAGGAAGCCGGCCTTCTCTGGAGGTTCACCTCAAGCCCAAGTCCCACAACTTGAGAGGTGATCCCATGTGTCCCAATCACACCGAACGTCCTATTCACATTCTGGCCATTCAGAGGGTGCAGTGATTTGGTGACAACAGTTTTTGGCATGCCCAATGGGACAGAGTTGGTACTTCTCTTCTCATTCCATTAACCTAAAAGTACCTGGCGACTCCATCTCTCTAGATTTCAAAGTTCAGTACATCAACTTATGTGAAGAATTCACACAAGAGATTCTTCAAGGCAAGAAAATTATAAGCATACAAAGCTTTCCTTGTCTCCCCCAAGGAGAAGGGGAAGAAGTCTTTCAGCAGCACCAGCCGCCACTTTACCTCGTAGAGGGCATTCAACTCCTCCTGAGGGATGTTTTCCTCCACCGAGACACAACCAAATTTTGAATGTCATGGAAGCCAATGCTTGTCCTCCTTTCAATGCCAGCAGTCCTTTGCTGTTAGCACAAAGAGATGCCATACCGACAGATGCCTTAAAAAGTTTACCATTTTACACTGGGGAGACTAATGTTTCACCTCAGAGAGCACATACTAGATGTAGCTAGCATTTGTGTGGTACACAGTATTACAGAAGATAACGTGGCAGTTCAACTCCTTGCAACTTCATTCAAAGGTAGAGCACTTCAATGGTTCTGGAGTTTAACTTTTGGATCTATTACCACTTGGAATGAGTTAGGCATGAGACTTTGTGAGAAATTTGAGGAAAAAAGTGATAATATCTCACTTGTGGAACAATTCCACACTATCAAGCGGTCCCCTCAAGAGTATATGAGTGAATTCAACCTCCATTTTGACAAGACTTGGAAATGAATCCCAACACTCGTAAGGCCGTCTCCAGAGAGTGCATTTCTATATTACTTACGGGCATTGAATAGTGATGTCATTGTCATGATTCAATCCATGGGGGGTACCGTTATCCCTGATGCTTACGAAATCTTCTGTAAGAGCTGAAAATTGCTTAATTCAAGCAGGTACAATTTCTCCTAGACCTCCCATACCTGTATTTACAGAGCTTGTAGGAAAACAGCTAGTCATTGCCCCAGTTCAAGTAGCTTCTAGTCTGACGTCTATGCATGCATCCAATTCCTCAAATGATCTGGCTGAGGTAAAATCACTATTACAAACTTTTGGGAATGAACTCGTAGCAATGAAGAGGCAGCAGTCCCAGTATGCTCACCCCTTTCAACCCCAATATCAGATGATCCATCCTCCATTCCAAGGAAATAGTCAGTCACAAAATCAGGCCACAAGCCAAGCTGCAAATGTAAAACCTTTGAACTTTCAGAATCCTTCTACCACCAGCTCTTCCAGAGCTATAGTCCTGGTCCAGAACAACCTTATCCAAGACTATGAATGGTGCTACCCTTTTTCTCAGCCCCATAACCAGAATCTCTACCCAAATGGAGTTTTAAGTCAAGCCCTTATGGTCCAAAGCATATCCACTCTACCTGAATCATCTGTTGAACCATCCACTCCCGAAAGTCAAGACCAACCTCCTGATGAAACCACACTACTAAATTGGAAAGCAGAAGACTTTTGTGGTTTGAATACTGATGCCTCCACTATAGCATCCAACACACGTTCCAAGAAAAGGGAAATAGATCCACAGTCTTCCAATACTGATCAGGCATCTACTTCTTAGCCCCCAACACAAATACCAGATGATAAAGGCATGAAAAAGAAATCATCAGAAGTATCCATAGAGTAGTCTACAAAGAAGGAGGGGACTTCAAGTATCACAATGCCCAATAGGAATTTTCCAAAAGAGGACCCCAATGCCCCAAAAGGCATTAGCAAAGTGGGAACGATTCCATTCAACATCATGGAGCAAATGAAGAAGACCAATTTGAGTGTCACAATGTGGGATGCACTCTCTATTCCTTCTCAGAGGAACTTGCTACGGGAGGCTTTGAACAACTTTAACACTACTAATAGATCATCAGGTCAAGAAGTAGCGGTGGCAACTAGCTTATGCCAACCCGAAACAAAAATATATGCTAAGCCCAACAAACCTCCACCATTCTATATCTCGCTTATTATTGGTGACCATTTGGTACACAATTGTATGATTGATTCTGGAGCCAGTAGTTCCGTAATGCCCAAGCAGGTCACAGATGTACTGCAAATTCCATATACTCCAATTTTAAGAGGGTTTGTTCAACTAGATGGTACTGTAGTCCAAACTGTGGGGGTCATTAAGGGGCTTCAGCTTACTATCCACACATGTCCTAGCTTGACATTCACACAGGACATATCTGTCATTGATCTTCCTCCCCTCTTTTCCATTTTCTTATCACAGGATTTCACCACAAAAATGGGTGGTTATTTGTCATCAGACTGGTCACATATGATCCTGAGGACCCAATATGGGACTAAGGTAACTATAAGGGTAGAACCAATCTGTCACAATCACATGGAACCTTACACAGCCAAACCCATAAATGGTAACTACGCCATTTGTGACCCCAAAGATGAGGATGTAGATCATGAGCCAACTACTCTCGTAGAAGAGGTTCTGGATACAATTCTCGATGAGGTGAGTATAGATCATCAATATGACCCTTATGTTGATTTATTGGCAAATGAAGAATCTGGTCTGTTGTTTTTGGAAGAGACTGGATTAGGTACATATTGCATTCATGAAGAAGATGCCATCGTACCTCAACTGGTTAAGGCATCAAGTGATACAAACAGACTATGGCAGATGTTCTTTGATGGCTCACGAAGTAAAAATGGATCTGGTGTAGGGGTTATGTTAATTTCTCTAGAAGGAAACAAATATTTCTCTTCCTTTCGGTTGCAGTTCAGTTGCACTAATAATGTTGTTGAATATGAAGCTCTTATACAAGGAATTCAATTAGCCCAAAGAAGAGGAATCCAAGCCTTGATGGTCTTTGGAGATAGTGAATTGGTTTTGCACCAAGTTACAGCCCGTAGTGCATCAAAAAATGATCTACTGTAGTCATAAAAAAAACAGGTTTGAGATCTGATAGAAGATTTCGAGGATTTTGGAATTTATGCAATTCCTAGGTAGCAAAATTAAGATGCTGACAGGCTAGCTACTATTGGTTCTCATATGATGTACCTATGGATATCATGAAAGAAGAGTAGCAGACACTCAAAATGGTGGTCCATCCCACAGTACCAGATAATGTGAGTAGTTGGTAGGTGTTCGATAGTGATCAACAGATTGTTCTCTTCCTACAGCAAGAAGCAGAGTTCGCTGCCAAACATCAAGATAAACTTCAAAATTCTTACGGTGATCAAATTATACAGCTGAAAGGAAACAAGCTACCAAAAGGCCTAGTTATATTAGAATCTATCTTCAATTTGGATGATCAAGCCAAGAAGAGCACTAATATGGTGGTCAAGGAGGAGGATTTTGAAGAGGTCGAGGTGGCAAGTGAAAAGGTTCTAAAAATTGGTAAGGTATGCACTGCTCATGAAAAGAAATATTTCATCGAATTATGTCAGGAATATCATGATATCTTCACATGGAGCTACAAGGACTTGTGTGGTTTTGATCCCAACTTAGCTCAACATACTATTGAACTAGATCCAAACTCCAAGCCAGTTCATCAAAAATAGAGGCCAATCAATCCCAAAATTGAGCCTTTGATGAGGAAAGAGCTAACCAAGCTTATCGAGGCCTACATAATTTTTCCCATCAAGCATTCTTCATGGGTTGCCAATCTGGTGCCCATAAGGAAAAAGAATGGTGAAATCCGGTTGTGTGTAGATTTCAGGGATCTGAACCAAGCCTCATTGAAGGATCACTACCCTCTCCCTTTAATGGAGAAAATCCTCCAAATAGTGGCAGGGGCTCAAATATTTTCTTTACTTGATGGATATTTAGGATATAATCAGATTCTGGTTCAAGAATCTGATCAATTCAAAATGGCTTTCACCACCAAATGGGGCACATACGCTTACAACAAGATGCCCTTTTGATTATCTAATGCAGGGGCTACCTTTCAGAGAGCCATGGATATGGCATTTAAAGGACTCATCAATGATATGATCTTGGTTTACCTTGATGACATCACTATCTACTCCAAACATGTTGAGGATCATATCACTCATCTAAGGAAAGTTTTTCGAAGGTGTAGAGAATTTGGTGTCTCACTGAACCCAAAGAAGTGCATTTTCATAGTGCAGGAAGGAAAGTTTTTGGGGCATATTGTTTCAGCATAGGGGTTGTCTATCGACCCAACTAGGATTCAGTCAATTATGTCCTTATCCCTCCCAAGTCATAAAAAGGGTCTCCAGAGTTTTTTAGGAACTATAAATTTTGTTCAGAGATTCATTCCTCAGTTTACAACGTTGGCAAAACTGCTAACGGCCATGCTTAAAAATAATATTCCATTTTCATGGATGAAGGAGGGAAGAGAAAGCTTTGAAGCCATCAAGACAACTATTTCCCAAGCTCCCGACACTGGTGAATCCCCGGTTTGACAGGGATTTCATTCTCTATGCTTTCGCAGGTCAGGAAAGTATTTCAGGAATCCTCACCCAGCATAATGATGACCTGATGGAGCAGCCCATTGCCTTTTTTAGTCAGTCTCTTAAGGAATACGAACTCAAATATTCCTTCATTGAAAAGTAGGTCTTTGCAGTCATTCAAGCCCTAAAGAATTTTAGGCATATGTTGTCTAACAACAAAATCCATTTAATGGTTTCTCATCCTGGCGTCAAAGAATTTTTGTTGAATAAAGAGATGAATGAGAAACACGTTGGGTGGATTACGAAAGTAATGGAGTATGACGTACACATCAAGGTCACTAAGCTTGTCAGGGGCAAAGGGTTATGTCAGCAGCTGGCCACGGACATGGAGACCAAAGATACGAAAGATGTCATGCTTCTGAATGCTGATGAAGGAAATGATCAGATTGATTGGTCAACTAAGATGTAAAATTTCCTTCTTTCAGGGATATATCCTCCAAACATGGATAAAGTCCAAAGACGTACTTTCCATCTTCAGTCTATTCCATATGTCGTGATAGATAATGTTCTCTTCTGAAAGGATCTAAATGGTGTTCTTCTACGTTGCATCAAGCCAGAACAGGTGAACAAGGTATTAGAGGAATTCCACAATGGCCTATCCGGAGGACATTACTCTGCACAAACAACCACCACCAAGATCATGCAAGCTAGTTATTACTGGCTAGACTTGTTCAAAGACTCTCATATCTAGGTGAGGAAATGTAAGGAGTGTGCTCTTTTCATAGGAAAATAGAGACTGACAGCTCTCCCATTACACCTCGTTCAGGTGGATCAACCCTTCATTCAATGGGGATTAGATTTCATCGGGATGATCAATCCTCCATCCAGTGAGGGGCATAAATGGGTCCTTACTGCAACAGATTATTTCACTTGCTGGACAGAGGTAGTGGCCCTAAAGGAAAGTAATGAAAAGGTTGTTCTGGATTTTCTAGAAAATTTGATGACAAGGTTCGGTGTTCCTTTTACTGTTATCTCAGACAATGCTATGGCTTTCCTCGGGATGAAGATAAGTGAATGGGCCATCAAGAATGGAGTCTATCTCAAGACTTCATCTAACTATTACCCACAGGGGAACGGGTTGGCCGAATCCAGTAACAAGAATCTCATAAGAATCATCAAACACACGATGGAGGCCAATAAAAGAACCTGGCATACACAACTCAAGATCACCCTATGGGCTGATCAGATAACACCTAAAAATGCCATCGGGGTTTCTCCTTTCATGCTTGTATATGGAAGGGAAGAAAAACTTCCACTTTCCTTGGAGATACCTTCCCTGGACTTGGCTTATTGGCTTGAAGTTATGGAGGATGATGCCTTAACAGTGAGGTTTTCTGAACTCATGGAGCTGGAGGAAATTTGAAACACCGCCATGAATACGTTGACAGAACATCAGGCTCAAGTTAAGAAATCCTTCGACAAGAAATCCTCTGATAGGTTGTTCAGGGAGGGAGATTTGGTTCTAAAATGGGATGAAGATCATGCCAAACCTGGCAGGCACGCCAAGTTTGATGCTCTCTGGAGCGGGCCCTATGTTATTACAAGCTGCAAAGAGGTGAATTCATTTTGCCTATCTAGACTCAATGGAGAAGAATTTCCCATTCATGTGAATGGGATACACCTCAAAGCTTTCTTTTGAGGATGTTCCACCCTGTACAGTGTTCTTTGTCTTTTCCTCCAAGTGCTCTGCACATCGTTTTGTTTTCTTTTCTTTTGCTTGTGTGTTTTCTGTTTTAGTTTTTAGACTCCTTTGCCCAATGTTTTTCTTAAGGCTACTGGTCTGAAAGCTTAGCAGGAAAGCATTCCCTTGAGGTCACCAAAAATGTTAACCATTTAACCTACCTTGAAGGAAATATGTCAGACAATTTTTTTAGAAATTCCTCATACGATGAAATTCTCCAAGGCCGAAATCTGAAATTTTCAATCTTCGGACTTCAGAGATTTTCTCTTTCAGAGTTTTATTGCTCGGATTTGG
The DNA here is from genome assembly GCA_019776745.2 of Taxus chinensis. Lineage (NCBI taxonomy): Eukaryota > Viridiplantae > Streptophyta > Pinopsida > Cupressales > Taxaceae > Taxus > Taxus chinensis. The sequence continues at coordinate 279,491,634 of CM034151.1, read as the reverse complement.
GGTTGCTTTTTTGACTCTCCAAAGTCTGAAACCCCGAAAGTCTGAAATTTTGGACTTTCAGGCTTTCGGGTTTCAGAACTTTTGGCCCCATTTTGTTTAAATCCCTCTCGGACTTCTGAAGTCTGAAATTCTGAAAGTCTGAAATTTTAGACTTTTGGGCTTTCAGAATTCTCTGAGTCATTTTTAGGATTTTTACTTTAAAACTTCCAAAGTCCAAATGTCTGAAAGTCTGAATTTTTAGACTTTCAGGTTTTCAGGTTTCAGAATTTTCCATTGCCAATTCATTTTTTTTTCATCTCCCAATCTCCAAAGTCTGAAACCCCAAAATTCTAAATTTCAGGCTTTCAGGTTTCAAACTTTCAGAGGTCCTCCATGTAATTAATTTTTCACCTACCTCCATATGGATCAGATTTCTACCATTAATATCGGGTTTTCTATTTAAACTTGGTTTTTTACTCGTCATTTTTACCTGACACATTTTCTCTGACATTCTATTTCTTGTACTTTGCGACGTCTTTTTCAAGGTATGGTAATTTGTTTATTTTCTTTTTGGTTTAAGATCCTTTTCTTTGTTTCCCTCTCATTTTGTTTTCTCTTTGGTCTTCCTCTGTGTATTTTTTTGATGTCGCTCCCTTTGTTCACCATGTTTCACATTTTGAGTTTTCTTCAGGTATTCAGAGTTGTTCAAAGGATCCTCTTAGGCCTCCCATACTTCTTCTCATTTCTCATTTTTCAGAATTTGGGAGTTAGTGATTGTTTGGCAAGGTCCTTTTCCTTTATTTGGAGAGACTTGTTCAGGAATTTTCAGAAATTTAATAAGAGAAACTTGTTCAGGAGAATTTTCCTTCAGGGAGATTTTTCATAAACTTCTTTTGGAGAATCTTTTCAGGAATATTTTTCGAGGTTTTCTCTTTTGAAAATTCTTTTTTCGGAAAAACTCTTTCAAAATTTCTTTTTTGGAAATTTCTTTTAGAAAATTGTTCGGAAAAATTCTTTCAGAGATTTCCTTTAGAAAAATTTTTTTCAGAGATTCTCCTTCAGAAAATTTTGGAGATTTCAGTTCAGAACTTTTTTCAAAGAAATTTTTCAGAGATTTCAGTTCGGTGATTCCTTTCAGAACTTTTTTTCGGAAGTTCAGAAGTTTTTCTTTCAGGTTTTTAGAATTTCTACAACTTCAGCTTCCGAAACACAGGGCTTGATGTCTGCTTCCACTTCAAAGGGAAAGGAGAAGATGAAGTACTCATTTCTTGGGGTTGCTCCTCACTCCTTCCTATCTTCCGACTTAGGGAATATAGGGGACACTGACCTAGGACAAATTGATTTTCCAAATTTCTGGGAAAGATTAAAGGCTCCAAACAAGAAACCATGGATGCAGGCCATCTACGACAGTGGGCTTTCCCTTGCTGTCAGTTTTCCCACATCCATGCATTGCCCAAAATTTTTTTAGCTACAGCAGCCCACTTTGACAAAGACTCCATGTCAGTCAGAGATAGTGATGATAAGGTGGTAATCCATTTGGACCCAGACTTCTTTGAAGATCTGCTTAAACTTCCTGACGTTCAAGATTACACCACAATTTCACCAGAGTTAGTAGTGGAACATTGGGATAAGAAAGAGGAAGTATGCTCAAAAATCATGATGAAAACTTATCTGGCCAAGAACTTCACCAAATTACCCAAAACTATGCATCGATCGGATTTTATTCAGGAATTTCAGTGATCTTATTGTGCTGTTAAGAAGAGTTTCAGGTCTTCCTTCTACAAAGGAATTCTAGGAATGGATGTTTTTGTACATCACGACCATCAAGAAGAATGATGAGTTTATCTGATGGGGGGAGCATATTAGTAGCTCCATTTGCTATCAATTGGGTAGAGTGTCAGATATGAAGACTTTCTACATGACATCCTTCCTGGTGTATGTTGTTGCTGCTATGGGAGATTTTGTTGGTTTGAATACCAGGGGTGTTCACAGCACCTCCCAAATATATGAATTTTATCCCCAACTCACTCTGGATGAGGGAAGCAGGCATTTCCACAGAGTCAACGATGCTTTCTTTGTTGTCATCCTCTATCATTTTGACAAAGAACTATATAATCAGAGGATTTCTGATGAGGCTTTCTAAGAAGTGTGAGAATGGGGAGAAATCTACTTTCAGTTTCCTACATTCACCTACATCCAGATTCTGGGTTTCATAGGTGCCCCAAGAAAATTGCCAAGGTGCCCCACTGACAAATGGATTCTATTGGAATTAGTTTGGTAGTTGTTGGATTATCATCGAATCCAAAATAAGCGTCACAAAGTGGGAATGCATTTCCCTATTTCAATTGGCAGGTACTCTTGCCCAAATATTCACAAGGCAAAAAATGTTGATGCAGAAATGGCCGAGGTAACCCTGCAGACCTTTCATCCATGGACTAATTTTGATTATTGGGGTAAGTTTGGGGAAACAGGTCGGTCCAGTGCCCACGTGCCCCAATTGGAAGATATATAGATTCATTTTTAGGATGAATACATCATGCGACAAAGGGATTATGAAAGATTAACCCTTGACGAGGTTCGGCAATTTGGTTTGGCCGATGTGCCAAAGGACATGCAAGACAATGATGAGGTTTTGGATTCATCATACAAGGATGATAATGTTGCCAATCAACTACTACCATGGATTGATTGGTATGTGGAAGAATGCAGCAATACAAAGGAGAGGGTGGACCCATTTTAAAGAGGACTTTCAGTTGGTTGGCCACCTTGGGAATCTCACCCAAAGGGGAAAATCAACCTACAAATATAGGAGCTATACCAACAATAAGCCAACCAACACCCACTAAGGGGAAAAGGTTGACTCAAAAGGCTCCTACAATCCCAAAGAATATTTCATTTGTTGTTGGTGGCTCATCTCTCTCCAAGGCTTCTACTCCCAAGATCACATCTCTTGCAGTGCCTGTGACAGAAGTGGTTGAAGTCAGTGACTCTCATCACACCTTCTTCTTCCTCCATTATCACTTCCAATATCAGTTCCTTCCACTTCCACAATCATTTCTTCCTTCCCATCCCCTTCTATGGCCCAAGTATTCTCATCACTTCCAGTTCTATCAGCTGGGGAAAATATTGGGTCACCCATTTCCTCTTCATTTTCTTTAACACTTCCATTTTCTTCAATCACAACCCCCAGCATTGTTCTATCAATTCCTATGGTTGTTCCTACATCCACGCCTTCCATCATTGCTACCTCTTCTCAAATACCAGCTAGTATTTCTAGTGATCTTTCTTTAACCAATGTTTCAGGTATTGGATCTGCAACCCCATCTTCATCAGCTCTAGCCATACCAGAATGGTTGTTTAGGAAAACTCCCAAGAAAAAGAAGAAGGTTCCTCTGGGAGATGTCATAGATCTCAGCATATTGGAGCATATGCCCAAGAGACAGGCCAAGAGACCGAGAACCATGTCAAGTCTGATGGTTAACCCATCTGGAGAACATGTGATAGAGGTTGCCACCCCCGTTGAGGGGAAAACTAAAGAAACTATCACAGCTGTGGATTACCAGATTTCAAAATTCTCATTGGGGAAGGCTACTCATGAAGGAGCCAAGCAAGATGTGCACACTACTCTTGGGGCCCTTTTGGAGAAATATGACAAAGATAAGGCCACCAAGGATGAGCTCAAAGCCAAGGTCGAGCAGCTCACTGCACTGCTGCGCAAAGTAACCCAACCCACTCCATCCACTGAAGTCTTAACTACTATGGCTATGAAAATTTCATCTACAATCAATGATATTTCTTATCACGAGCTCGAGAAGCTAGGCCAGAAAGGGAGATCAATGAGTGGATGGATGGAGAGAATTCTTGTAGGAAGCCAATCCTTTAATCAAGGAAGCAGTTGAGATATATAATGATCTACAGGTTGCAAAAACCACCATTTCCAAGATGGATGAGGCCTTCTCTGAAGATAATAATAATCTAAATTTAAATTTGGCAACATGGAGTGACATCAGAGAAGAGGATCCCGACTTGCTTCTTCAGGAAGAGGTGATCGATGATGTCTCTAAATTATTTGAATATCAAAAGGCCATGGAATTCTAGTGTCAAGTATTACAGGATCTGATTAAGAAATTGGAGGAGAAATGAGTGGAGATCACAGATGCCCTGAATGACATCTCAGAGGAGTTTGATATCGCCAATTGCAAATTCTTCAATGAAAATATCAATGCTCTTCCTGAGGATCAGATTAAGGGAAATTTCAAATATTTGGTGAAGCGTGATGATGAGGTCACCAAGACTTTCAATAGTGACTCCATTGACCGATTGGTCTTATGTCAAAATTTCATAGGGAGACTAAAGAAAGTTACGAATAAACTTTGAAGATTTCCAGCCAGGATCACAAAAGAGATCGAGACAGCAGGATGTAGTGAATCACTACACATGTGGGCCTAGAGATGAATAAATTTAGGGGATTATCAAGCACTTCATTGAGTACAAACACCGAATGGATGTGTGGGAAGAAGGACAGTAGAAACTTGTAGGTGAGGGAGGTGTAGCTGAACCAGGCCAAAGCTGAGTGGCCATGAAAGGACAAGTCCAAGCTCTGGATCGGTCAAAGTTGTAGGGTTGACTGAGTCAAACCCTTGCAACAAATTTTCTATTTTCATGGGAGCATGTTCCCTTAATATTAATGACATTTCTATTTTTAGTTAAATGTTAGTTAAGGGCCCAGCTATAATGGCTCAGCCTAAGAACTTATAAATAGTTAAATGCTTCCAGTTAGTAGATAGATTATTTTTTAGAGGAGTTGCTCGTCAAGCTTGGAAGAGTGCTTCAGAGATTCTAAGATACCTTTTAATTATATTCAGAGTTACACCTTGTTGTTGAAAATCTAATTTATTTGTTGAATGGTTAATCGGTGTTTACTTTGTGAATTTACAATTCCTTAGTGAGAGTGATTATCTCTACCTTTATTTCCTGAACCTTTATCTTATTTCATGTTGTGAAGGAATAATACTACTATCTTTTATGTCAGTTGTGGAAATCTTATTTTCCTTCTGCATTAATTTTATGTCATTATTATCCCTGGTTGCAGAAATAGATGTTTGATATATGCATGTGTGGTTTCCTTATGATGAATTAATTGTGTGTCGAATCTGATTTGATCTACCCTTATGTACACTCAAGTTTAACAGAGGAACGTCCACATTGGTTTGTGGTATTTTGCACCCTTTCTAGTTGCGATAGGTGAAGGTGGTCAGTGATGTAAGCATACCTCCCACATTAACCCTTCCAGATGTTGAACATCCCTTAATTTGGTGCATCACCACTTCTAGTATAGGTTTTATTTCCTTGCAAATATCTTTCCCTAATCCCATGAAATGTTAGCATAGGACTAGATAACCCTTTTATATTGCATTAGTAGTGTTGTGTTTAGTTAGGAAGAGGAAGCTGACCTTTTTCGGAGGTTCACCTCAAGCCCAAGAAGCAATGATATAAGGTGCTTGATTAAAGTGGTAATTTAGTAAGTTTAATTAGGAGATGTAAATAAAAGGTATAATACTTAGTATGAATTATTTTTTCAAGAGAATGAATAATTTTGTTTATAGGGTTTATAGAATGTATTATCATGGTAATTTTCTTGCGACTTCCTAGTAATTCCTTCTAAATATTTGTAAATAAAATATTCCATAATTTTCTACCTCTATACTTATTTGTTTCAAGTATTAAAATAATAGGGCCCGATGCTTGAAATATGAGAAATGGTTAGGTTTTGAGAGGTAAAATTATTGGGCATTACACTTGGTATTAAAGCATACGTTAAAACACTAGGACTTTGGGTAAAGTAGTTAATTGCAATTGTTTTTGTAAATGTTTATCACTTGATGAAGACAAAAATGAATTTAAAACCTCCACCAAATGCTAACTCTCACCTTGGTATGTGGAGGATGCACACAAGAATTCAGTAAGGGAGTGTTAATAAGAGAGTAACCACACCACCACCATAGCCACCAACACCACTAGCAGCACTAAATATAGAAACTATTGGGACATACATACTACATGCACTATAGGAGTTCACAATTGTTTTTAGGGAGAGGGCATTAGAGAGGCTAGATGAGAAGCTAGAGGTGGCACTACAGGGATTGCAGGGACCACCACCTATAGGTGACAGAGAGGTGGCTTCATGACATAGGGAGAGGACTACGAGTCCTTAGATATACAGAGATTTACCTAAGGAGAGGCCATGATTTTTTCATGTTGATCCCACAAAGAAAATTAGAGAGATACTAAAGATTCAACCACCCACATATTCTGGAAACACTCTTGGATTTCATAATGAGGCTTGGCTGGTGATTTTGAAGGGTTGCTTCAAAATCTTCCCTTTTATGAGAAATCCTTGAGCTTACGTTATCATTTACCTACATAGATTTTGAACATGAGTGTGGTGGAGTACAGAGGATCATAAGCTCCTTCTTGAATCTGAGAAGGTGACTTGGGAGATTTTTCAAAGCTCAATACATCTCCCGACATTTTATTCAGCATCACATTGATGATTTCCATGACCTATGACATTTTTCTTCGATAGTGACTAAGTATGAGGGGAGATTTTTGGAGTTATTGCAGTATGTAGACTACATGTAGGATGAGCCAATTCACATATATAGGTTTATCATAGGTCTAAACCTTGACATGGGTGGTTCCGTTAGGATTTATTTCCCATAGACACTTGTAGAGTCCATAAAGAAGGCCTATATATAAGAGGAGAACCAAGGGAAGATACAACAGGAACAAGATAATGCCAAATCATGCATTCAATAGCTACATGATAGTAGGTTGAGAGGGGCTCCACCTCCTCCACATGGTGGGTTTAGACCCACTCATTCAACCTCATGACTACTAGCACCACAACCACCACCACATCATTAAGCACTTCAGATATTCCAACCTAGGTATGATGCCCATAGGGGTAGGAGAATGGGGCCACATTAGAGAGGACATCAAAGGTTTTAGGGTTGGTAGAGATCTCATTTAGTAGGGGTCCACCCATAGCAATCCTATCATAAAGGACCCATGGATTCTTCTACTCGGGGTAGCAAGGGCCCATGAGGTATTTCAATACAATGTAGGCCACTAGGGGCTTGTTTTCGGTGCATAGACTCAAATCATCACTAGAGATATTTCCCTCAGAACCTCGTAGTTATAGCTAAGGGGAAATCCTGCACATCTAAGACCACAATTGGTGATATGGGTAGAGCACATAAATTCTATGCAATGGTTGAGAAATATTAGGTAGAGCATCTGTCTACAGTGATTGAGACCACATGTAGTATTCTTTGAGTTTTAGTATTTTTTTTGTTTGATTTTGGGTCATTAGATTCCTTTATTTCCACCTTTTTAGTGGATTGATGAGAACTGGTGCCAATTAGGTAGGGATAAAGGTGCGTTGTAAAGCTAGCTAATGGGCTAGATAGATAGTAAAATCATTATTAAAGGATTGTATTATTGATCTTGGGTCCTTCTCTACCTGAATTGACGTTCACATTCTACCTTTGGGGTATTACAAGGAGATCTTGGGGATGGATTGGCTTTCCACATAGTGAGTTAGAGTAGACTGCTACTAAATGATAATAGAGTGCTTTGATTATGGGGGCTAGGAGGTAGTTTTGACAAGGATTCAAAGACCCATATCCATTTGGACTATATCTGTAATGTAGCTAAAGTAGAGTATGTGGAAGGGATGTCAGGTTTTTTTCTATTACCATGAGTGATCAATTTGAGGATGGGGTAGTAAGACCTTCATTGGATGACCATCATATCCTTAGATATGTTATGGATGTTTTTCCTGAGGATATTCCAGGTATACCACCCCCTTGAGAGATAAATTTCCATATATACCTAGTACCAGGAGTAGATCCTATAACCCATGTGTCATTTAGGATAACAAGACCCTAGATATGTAATCTTAAGATGCAACTAGAGGGGATATTAGAAAATTTCCTTTTTTGACCTAATGTTTCACCTTGGGGAGCACCTGTCATCTTCGCTAAAAAGAAGGAATGATCATTGAGACTATGCATTGATTACATGAAGTTGAATAAGGTAATGGTGAAGAACCATTATCCCCTCCTGAGGATTGATAATTTGTTTGACCAAATGAGAGGAGTTATTATGTTTTAAAAGATTGAATTGAATTCAAGTTACCACTATTTGAGGATTTATGAGGTGGACATTCACAAAACCACCTTTTGTACATGTTATGGTTACTATGAGTTCATAGTGGTACCCTTTGGTTTGATTAATTCCCCCATGGTGTTCATGAGTCTCGTGAATGGGGTGTCTATTACCTTTCTAGACCATTTTTTCCTTATTTATTTGGTTGATATTATGATTTTCTCATGTACAATAGAAGAGAATGAGGAATACCTTTGGTAGGTATTACAGGGTCTTAGGGAGCACAGGTTATATGGGATCTTGGAGAAGTGCATTTTCTTTTATTTAGAGGTCCAGTATTTGGGACACATCATATCAGGTAATGGAATGATAATTGATTTCTCTAAGATCATATCCATTATGGATTATCCTGCACCCACTTGTGTCATAGAGGTTTGCAATTTTATGGGGCTAACACATTATTATCATAGTTTCATTCAAGACTTCTCACGTATTTCTCATCCCATTACTTCCCTACAACATAACGGGAAGAAATTTATTTGGTCATAGAAGTGTGAGTAGGCTTTATAGAAACTAAAGGAATGACTCACCACTACTCCCATTCTTACAATTCCATATCCACTTGGATATTTTTTGGTTTGTACAAATGCTTCATTAGCAGGCTTGGGTATTGTATTGATGGAGGAGGGCCAAGTTTTTACTTACGATTCATGGAATCTTAAGGACTATAAGATTAATTATCCCACACATGACTTAGAGTTAGCAGTATTGGTTCAAGCCTTGTTCAATGAAGGCACTTCCTTTTAAGATAGAGGTTCACATTGAGGACAGCCCATTTGAGTTTGTGACATCTCTTCACGTAGCCTAATCTGAATGCCCGTCAATGATGTTAGATGGATCATATATGTGACTATGATATGGAGATAGAGCATGTCAAGGGTAAGGAGAACATGGTTGAGGATGCCTTGAGCCACAAGATATACATTTTTATGACTACTACCATGAACACTAATTTACAGAACCATATCTTAGAGCACCTACCTTGAGATAGTTTCTACCTTTTCATCAGGAGGGAGATTAAGGCACAGAGGCCCTTAAGGGGAAATTTATCGGGTATCAACTATATGTAGATGCTCATCTGAGACATAAGGGTCATATTTATGTATCCATAGAGGCTAGACTTCATCTTGTAGTTCTATTTTAGGCCCATAGTGTACCCTATTCATCCCATCCTAGGATGAAGAAGATTCTCACTACCTTGAGATAGTTATATCATTGGGTCAGTTTGAGAGGAGACATTGTGATTTTTGTAGCATGTTGCCTTAAGTGTTAGAGGGTGAAGGTAAAACATCATCATATATCCATCCTTATCTATACACATGTCATTCTCGAGTAGAATTCAAATTCCATCGCTATGGATTGCATTATTAGGTTTCCTATGTCAACATGTCATAATTATGTTATTATGATCATAGTGGAAAATTTGACTAAAGTTTCTCATTTTTCACTAGTGAAGACTACCTACAATTTCATAGTAGTCATCTGATTATATTTAGATGATATGGTGAGACTCTATGGGATTCCGTAGAATATTATAGCTGACTGTGATCGACTCTACATATCCCACTTTTGGACCATCTTACAAGAGACTCTAGGAACTTAGCTAAATTTTAGACCTACCTATCACCCTAAGATAGATGGGAAGATGGAGAGAATGAATGATTTTTAGAGGAAATGCTTTGCATGTATGTCATGGATCAATAATCTAGGTAGGAAGAGTACCTATATTTGGTGGAGTTTTACTATAACAATAGCTTTCACAGTTCCATCGAATTGGAATCTTTTCATGCTTTCTATGGAAGGGAGTATAAGACACCCCTTAGTTGGGATTAAATTAAGGACTAAGTTTCCATTGGGCATAGGTTACTACATGAGATGGAACAGCAGGTTGGATTCATTTATAAATGGTTTCTTGAGGCACAAAACAGACAGAAGAAGTATGTTGATACGAAGAGGATTGATTGTAGTTTTTGAGGTTGGATTAAATTTATTTTTGAGATTCAAACACCATAATAGCCTTATTCACTACAGAAAAGGTTCCAAGATAGCACCATAGTTTTTCGGGCCTTTTGAAATCTTAGAGATATTTGTAAATGTCTTACCACCATGTTTGCCTCACATCCACGATGTTTTCCACATATCAGTTGTTCATAGATATGTACAGGATGCATCTCATGTACTAAAGTGGAGTTCCTTACAAGTATGGGAGGGAGGAAACTTGATGGTAGCCTATGTGCATTCTAGATGGCATGACCTTGGGCCTTTGGGCCATGATATTGATAACGTACGAGTACATTAGAACATATATGGTGAGCACTCAGTTACTTGGGAGGATGCTTCTACACTTTGAACCCAGTACCCTCACCTATTCTAGTGACTTCCAAGAGGAAAGCATGTTTAAGGGGAGGGGGATGTATTACCCACTTCCCTTACACATTGTTTATTGTTACTTCTTCAAGTGTTTTTCATTGTGATATGTGTTGATATTTAATATATTGTACTATATATTTGGATTGGAGACATTTTAGTTTGACTATGTAATTTGGGGAACAGGATGTCTAAAACAGTTCTATGAAAATTTTCTTTCGTTGATTAATACTAACCTTGTAGTGATATAATAGTTATATTATCATATTTCCCTTGATCATGTTATGCTAACCTTGCAGGGATTTTATGGAATTATATGTTTCTAACATCAATATGAATGTATCGCACATTATAGTTATGGAATATTTTGATGTGGTGATTATTATCAGGAATGGTTATGGAATATTTTGATCTGGTGACTATTTTTAGTAATTTGGATTTTAATTTTATGATTCGTAGAGTATAAATGAGAATTGGAAATTTCTATGATGTGGCATGTATGTGGTATATGGAATGAGTATGAAATGTCATTAAATTAATCATTTAAATTATGAATGGCTGTGATGAGATGCATAGAATACTAGGTTGTGAATGAAATTATATTATGTGTTGTTATTTATAGTTATTTGTTTCTTTGTGCGGGTATGATGCTTTGTGTGGAGTGTGCAGGTGACTTACATGTATACCCGCAAAAACTATGATAAAATAAGAAATCGAGATAGGGGAGACTAATAATCTAGGAATAACATGTGTTAAACATGGTCACCCTTTGATCTTGTGTGTGTGTGTGTGTTGTTAATGTATAAGTTACCTTTTTGTTATTTGATAATCTTTTATTTATTTTAACGATAGTGTGGTATGTTTTTCCCTATTTATTGTAACATTTTATTTTAGATTGATTAATAATTTATTCCCTTTTTATTTTTCTTTAAGTATGTGATTATGTAGAGTACCCCATTCCCCATTTTATTATTGTAACCCTTGTGACGTTAATCTAATGTTTTCATAGTTGTCTTATTTTTATTTAATTTTTTTTAAGTTAATGTCTTAACTTAATGTTTTAATCTTATGATTTCAAAGTATTTTCTTTAAATCAATGGTTGAAATTTCATTTATCATGACCTATGACCTTTTCATTAAGCATGAGCATTTAAGTTGATTTTGATCTTCAAAACTCGGATTTGGCCTTTGGAGCAATTTTAGGAAGTGTGTGGGAGAGAGTTATTTTGTCCCACACTCCCAAATTTTCCCCCAAGCACATACCTATTGGGTAGGTGGGTTTTTGAAATGCTAAATTTTATCTTTTTCCTTATTTTTGTAGAGATTTTCACCTCATTTTCACTCCATGTTTTAATTATGAATTTTAATTTTTAACTTTAGGAAGAGGATCCTTTTTGGGATGATGAAATTTTGATGAAACCTCCTTACATGTGAAATTATTTTTGAAAATAATTTCTTTTACTCCTCTTACACTTTCTTAATGGATCTTGGCTTGTGTGCACCTACCATTTTTTTAGTACACATGGGTTTTCCTTGTTGGAAATCCCTTGTGGATTCCACATCACCTTTCCTCTCAAGAATCAATAAATAAAAGAGCTTGGATGAGGAAAAGGGTTTCATGCTTTATGTTTTGGAATTTTTATTGGTTGTTGTTAGGAAATATTATTGATAACATTATTAAGTGTGTGAATAACAAAATACAAACTCATATTGAGTTGTATTTTATAGTTGTACGTGAGTTATAGTACAACTTACTGGAGCTATTCTAGGTGAGATATATTGGGGATGAGTATGAGAAAATAAAGGTTGAGAGATATGAGGAAGATAAGACTTGACTCCTAGTTTATAGGATCAAGTATTTGTATAAGAAGCTCACCAGGAAATGAATAAAATATCCCGGATGAATTCAGTTTGCATATTATAATATTTGGTGTTTATTCCTATATGTAACCTTCTGATGAAAAATATAGTGGGGAAGTAAAAAAACACATACAGACATGGATCTTGAAATGGTTCGTGGATATCCAGAAAACCACATAAGGTGAACAATAGAGTGGAGAATTGTTCATGTCCAGGTTGGTGGTAAACCTATTGTAAAACCATAGAAGGTTGAGCGTTGCTCCCTTCATTTATATCAAGGTCATGAGCTACAGGCGTGCCACAGGGGTTGGCATTCTGCTGAGATGTGAAAATGTTTTTATACCTTGTTCACATTAGGGGAGTGTATATTAGGAATTAATAATGTTAACAATAGGGGAGTGAATGTCAGGAAATATTATTGATAACATTATTAAGTGTGTGAATAATAAAATACAAACTCATATTGACTTGTATTTTATAGTTGTACGTGAGTTGTAGTACAACTTACTAGAGCTATTCTAGGTGAGATATATTGGGGATGAGTATGAGAAAATAAAGGTTGAGAGATATGAGGAAGATACTACTTGACTCCTAGTTTATAGGATCAAGTATTTGTATAAGAAGCTCACCAAGAAATGAATAAAATCTCCTGGATGAATTCAGTTTACATATTATAATATTCAGTGTTTATTTCTTATTGTGCAGTTTTTATCAATTGTTTTTGTCTTTGGGAGAGATTGGAAGGAGGACTTGAAGATTTTGATTGGTTTGAGAAGATTCTTTCAAGAGGACAAGATGCCTCCAAGGAAGGTCCTTAAATTTCTTTGTATTTTTTTGTTGTTTCTTGTGTTAAGTATGTGGTTGTGTTAAATGCTTGTGGGCTTATGGGTAGATTTTTGGCCATTAGGAAATGGTGTAAGGAGATGGATATCTATTCTTATTGTTGGAGTTAAAAGGATTAGGAAGTAAATAGGTTTTATGTATGGTTGGGGAGCTAAAAGGGTTTGAAATAGTCATAGTGACTAATTGTGCAAGGAGTGTGGGATGGGCCATAAGACTCGTGTTGGACTTAAAAGGGAAATCCATGTGGCTTGAGATTCATAAGGAATGGGTTATGTGATTTAAATGGATGATTGAGCTTATGGAAATACCATTTGGGAAGAATAATGAGAGCATAGCCTATTCCATTCTCCACGGGAAGCATTTTTTCGTCCAAGATGCGGTTTCTTATGTTTAACGATTTTTTTTTTTTTTGGGTTGATTTTTTTGTGCTCATTTTGAGTTAACTTGTGGTATTCCTTCCTTGTTGAGGCTCAGGGGTCAATGGGAATGGAAACCCTCTTCCCAATTAATTTTGGTTGGTTGGTGAGTGTTGCTCCCATATATTTTGGTTAAGAAAGCATGGAATCAAATGGAAGATCTATGTTGGAAGAATTTTTGTTCATGGGAGACATTGTGTATTATTTTCCCCTCATCGTAAACACTAACACTAACACTATACTCATTTCAAACCATTGTATTGCCCTATTTTATGATGAAAAGTTGGATTGTACGATACTAGAAAAAAATTAGTGGAAAGTGCAAAATGAGTGTCTTGATACAAGAAGATAGTCATAAATATAAAAGTTGACCTCATATAGAATGTAATATTACAACAAGAAAGAGGAATCATATTTTTTTGGAAATTAGTATGATTGAGTCAAGAAAATTTGTGTGATCTCGTCATCTCTATCTCCCCTTCTTTCTCTAGTTATTTTCATTATGAGCTTGTTTTATTGAAAAGGGTTGAAAAACATTATTGTATTATGAAATGTAGTAAATTAAGGGCTTCCTTACATTACTATAAACTTAAGCAAAGGTGTAAGAAAGATTACGAAATCAAGTTGTTCAGTGATTATTTTTCTTATCAAATATCTTGGTCAATCAAGAAATGTAAGGAAATCCTACTCTCTCCATATTCTCTATTCACGTGGTGTTGGATTTATGTTTTAAATAGTAATGCCAAAATAGCTAATTGAAACTTGCCAATACAAATATTGTATTGAGGGCTATAAGTGTAAGTGTAAGTGTGTGTGTGTGTGTGTGTGTCACATTAATATAAGTTTACTTTTACCACTAAATGAGATATATATATATATATATATTAATGATAATATATAGAATAATTATTGCTTAGTTTATAATATCTAATCTAATAGATGTTGAGTATTTAATAAATGAAAATTAATAGCTAATATAGTTAATAATATATATGGTAGATATAGTAATTATATATATATATATATATATATATAATACTTATTATATGTATTATAAATAATAGTAACTATTTAATAAATAAAGAAATTTATAAAAAAAGATAATATTAATAAATTAAAGGATAAAGAAAAGAAAAAAAAATTAAATGGGGGGCCATGTCCGACACGGGTCGTGACCCCAAAGCATTGTATTAAGAGAGGGTGGGCGGTCATGGCCGACCCATCACAACATATATAAATATATGGTGGGGTGGGTCGGTCATGGTCGCCCACCCCCAAATAAGGCCGAATTAAAGGTCGGGAGCGCCCTAGGCAATAGTTTGAGCAGGCACCCTCCCCAAAAATGTATTTAATATTTTTTCCCATAAAGTAAATAAATAAAATATGTTTATATTTTTGTATTTTTAAATTTACATCATGGTCATAATCAAATAATAATAAAAATATATTATTAAATTATCACGGAAGGATGAAAAATATTTTATGGATGGAAAAATTAATCGTATGAGATGCTCAAAAAGTAAAAAATACAATATTTATACAAGGCTTCTTACAAGTTTGATTTAGCCTTATCAAGGAGGTGACATGAACTCTATCCTGAAATAAAGAACCATTTTTTTGCAAA
Source organism: Taxus chinensis (assembly GCA_019776745.2). NCBI lineage: Eukaryota > Viridiplantae > Streptophyta > Pinopsida > Cupressales > Taxaceae > Taxus > Taxus chinensis. The sequence goes on along the minus strand of CM034151.1, from coordinate 279,476,313 downwards.
GAAACAAAAATGTTTATGTAGCTCCGATGGTTTTGTGAAGAGTCGTATTTGGACTAGGCCTACAAATTCCTCCATAACACAATAATAGAAACTTTCCCCAAAAAATTAAGAATAGAAAATTAAATGATTTTTTCCTTTAATTATACTCACATCTACTAGATACACCAACAACATTATAAATAATACATTAACCTTTTTTAAGAACAAATTACACACCTGCATAATCTGGAGCTCAGAGAATGGGTAACAATACCAAAAAAATCATATGTGCTTATAAATATGTGATATTTTCTTTTACTTGCAAAAATATTACAAAAATGTTTTATGTGTATGCATCAAATTTATGTTACTATACAATAATATTTATAGATGGGTTGATCAATATTGAGTCTTTAGATAAATTATTTTGAAGTTAAGTTCTAAAATTAACTGACAAAAAGGAAATTTTTAGATTCAGGCGCTCCCTGACTATTGGCGCCCTAGGCAACTGTCTAGTTTTCCTAAGGCTTAATCCCCCTCTACGAGCCCCAAACCCTTACAAAAATACGTGTGTGGTTGTATCTATTTTATAAAAAATAATAATAATAAACACATATATATCTTCCAATCTATCCTTTAAAATCCATAGCCAAAAACTATAAAGTTTCAACAAAAATAAAGAGGTGATAAAATGGAGAAGATGAATTTGAGAATGATAAATGAGGTAACAAGTATAAGGAAACATAAAGAGAAACTAGTATTTAGGGTGACCTATATAATCCTAGTGTAGAGATTGAAATAATCTAATGGCTCACATCTAACCATCTTTCCACATGTCACAGTTGACTAGTCTAAGTAACTTAGAGATAATTAATAACTCAAAACAATAATAGAAGGTGTTTAATTAAAGTGGTGATCTAATAAGTTTAATTAGGAGATGTAAATAAAAGGGATAATACTTAGTATGAATTATTTTTGCAAGAGAACGAATAATTGTGTTTATAGGGTTTATAGAATGTATCATCGTGGCAATTTTATTATGCCTCTTCCCTATAATTCCTTCTAAAATTTTAAAAAATATTATTCCACAAATTTCTACCTCTAGACTTAGTATTTTCATGTATTAAAATAATAGGGCCTGATGCTTGGAATCTGAGAAAAGATTAGGTTTTGACAGGAAAAATATTGGGCATTACATGATTGGTCCAATCCTTAATCCTTTTGGATTCCTCCGAATATTGCATTTCAAAACTAAGAGATAGGGCATTGGAACTTTGATCCTTCTTAGATTTCCTTCCACCAACCATAGTGACCTTCTCCTTCTACAGTATTAAAAGTGCTTATTCTTGCATCTGATCGTGTCTCTTTGGTGATAGTGACTTATGTAGTTCTCTTATCTATTAGTGTTTATATATTAATTCAATATCCTTTTTCATTGGACTTCTTATTTATTTATTCACTAGTCTTCCACTAAGTACTCCTCCCATTTTAAATTTTTGTGCAGTCCTCTGAGAAAGGGTATCTTCGAGTGTGTTCTGAAAGGTCAGTTTGAACAACAATGTGCGTGATTGTCCAACACTTATTACAATACATAAAGAAACCTAACCTAAATATAGTAAATGAAAGCTAATATAATGGCATATGCCTTATTAATTACATTCCAATGTAGCTGAAAATACAGATTCAGTCTACTCCCATTGAAGTATCATGGAAGCATCTTGTCGCTAATATCCATCAACTTGCATTGCCGGTCAGCAATATATCAACTATTTCATATAACCTTAGCTAATGAGTCTTGATATTTCCTAGATATCACATAAATTTAGATTCATAGATTAAAAAATTAACTCCTTTCTTTAGAGTATTTATTTTGAGGTTGCAATCATACCAGGATTTTTGACGTGCCTTCTCAATGTTCTATGACCACCTTACTTATAATTATGTTTTGTCAAGTTGTACCAACTTTGTTAACCTTTGTTGTATTGAGTATTCATATGCCATATTTATAACTCATGTATTCTCAATGATGGTTCCAAAAATTTGATAGGTTTCACAACTTCTTTCCTATACACAAGTTGAAAGGGTGTTGCTTTATACAGGCACATGTATGTCATTCTATATGCCCAAAGTATTGCCAACACTTTTTCATCCCAATGCTTCCTTATGATGTTGCATATCTTTTTCAATGTATTACTTGGTATCTTGTTGAATTATTTCACTGTACTATTGTCCTCTAGATGATACAGATTCATTTTATGATGTGCAACCTTGAATTCTTGCAACAGGATATGAACCATGTTATTCAAGAAATGTGTTCCTCTATCACTAGTTATGCTCAAGAGGCAACAAAATCTACATATAATGTTCTCCTAAATTAATCTTACCACTACGATTACTGTACAATATTTAGTCGATGCGGCTTCTTCCCATCTTGTAAGATAATCATTGGATGTGGTAGTATATCATGTGCATGTTCCTCATGCTGCAGGATTTATGGGTTCGACAAAATAAATTTCCCATTTTTTGAATGGTTCTTGGACATTTATTAGGATTAAATGCATACTTTCACATTTTCCCGGCTTGCCAAGTCGTTGGCATTGGTCGTAAGCTTTCACATATTTTTTGCATCCTTAAATAAACTCTACCACCATAGTCCATCATTAAGGATGATTCAAGCGGTAGCATTTCCTCCATAATTACCACATGCAATTACCTCATGCACTTTACTTAAAAATATATTTCCTTTAATTTTGTAGAAAACATCATCGTATAATCTCATCATTCCCCATTTTGTATATTTGATTGGTAATTAGCTGATATGGAACTGCTTTGATAACTAACTGCTTGCGTTGACTGACTTTATAATTTTCAAGGACTAATATAGTTTATAGGAAGTAAATAAAATCTTCCAATTCTCCTAGTTCACTTTGTATGATGAGAAATTGAGCATCATGCATGCCATATTCTATAGGTTGTATTGCTTCACTAGTATCAATTTGTGACAAATGATTAGGTCTGATATTGTGTTTTCCTGGCTTCACTACCACCAAGAACTGAAACTCCTGGAATGGTATTATCCACCTGCATATTATCCCATAAAATATAGATTTATTGACCAAATTTTTAACTTCCATATGATCAGTAAAAAATGTGAATGGTGTTTCCAAGAGATAATGTCAGAATTTTTGAAATGTATAAACCATAGATAGTCCTTCACGCTCTGTGGTAATATAATTCCTTTCCACGTAGGTTAATTTTTGGCTCACAAAGTAGATTGGATGGCTGATAGTTCCTTCCCCTGGTTGTGTTAATATTATTCGTTCAACAATTCATGAATTGTCTACATGTACGTGAAAAGGTGTGTTCTAATCTGGAAATCGCAAAATAGGTGCTTGGGTTAACTTATTTATAAGTTATTCAAAATCTTATTTTAGGTCAGAAACCCGCTTAAATTCTTCTTTCTTACATATCAGCTTCTCTAATGGTGCCAAACTGTGTGTAAATTCTTTTAGGAACTTGTGATGATAGCCACAATGTTCCAAAAATACACAAACCTCACTTTGCATTCGCAGCTACACGAGATTAAAAATTATTACAATTTTCTCCAAGCCCACCAAGATTCCATATTTATAAATAATGTTCCCTAATAAGGAACCAAATGGTGTCAAAAACACACAATTCTTCAAATTTAAATAAATTTTTAATTGACAACAATACTCAAACATCAAGTGCAAGTTATCACAATGATCTTTCACCAATCCATAGATTGTGTAGTCATATAGATAAACTTGAAGAAACTTAAGTATAACATCCTCAAAGGAAACAACAACAATTCCTGAGAAAACAACAGGTACATTCTTCAACCCAAATGGCATGACCGTGTAGGTGTATGATCCCCATTTGGTTGAAAAAGTTGTCTTTTGTCTATCTTCTTCTGTAATTCTGACTTAATAACTAGAGAATCCATCTGTGAACGTATATATTTCCCTACCTACTACGCCTTATAAAATTTCTTCTGTAAAGGGAGTGGGGAAGGGACCAATTATACAAATAGAGTTCAAAGCATGGTAATCCATGCAAATTCTGATGCACCCATCCTTCTTGATGTTGATCACCATAGGGCTTACCCATTTACATTCCTCTTTTGGTATTATTACACATGCGGACAACATGTTTTCAAGTTTTTGTTTTACTTTCATTCTCATATTTCTATATGAGCACTTCCAGACTGACTTAGCCCCCTTTATTAATTTGATCTAAATTATCCCTAATCATGGGTGTAGTCCCTTAATTTCATGGTAGCTTCGGGTAAATATGTCTTCACACCCACGCAAAAAATCAATAATCATGGTGATCTCTGGCTCACTCCAATAATTACCTATGGTTTCCATCTTTAGTCTAGTCTCACTACATATGTTAATCTAGATGGATTTGAAAGGTTCATCATATAGTTGACTCCCTTGTTCCTTTCTATCTATGACCCCTCATGACCCATAAGAAACATCCACATGTAAAGGATAATTTTCATCTTCATCAGTTATTTGACGCACCAATTTTCCCTTACCTTTATTCGCATAAATTTTTGGCTCTAATGTTACTTCCTCTTTGTCGCTAGATATATTTTCTTTAACATCCTCGATAAATGTTTTAGTTAGCGTAAAACCATTATCTTTGTGTAGCACCAAAATTATATATTTTATAGGAGTTTCATATCCAAAAATCACATCTTTTATATATTGAATAGCAAGATTCAACCTTGAAATTTGAAATACAAAGGAAAAGGTTTGGAAGAATCCTTGAATCAGTCTTTCCTAAGAACATGATTTTCTCTGTAACTCACAACCCACATACCACACTTGCACCCATACCTATAGTTTATGATATAATATATGTGTCCATAATGTATCACTAATAAATTTACTTGTCCACATCTCCACACATTTATGAATATGTTCCTCTGGGCTAGTGACTCCATTATAGTTGGGGTATTTTAGAGAACCAATTGTTCATTCGAACTGAGCCTTCATAGTTGTTTTTGTGTCCGCCCAAAATAATAACATCAGTCAATGTGTTTCCCGCAATCATTTTTTGGTACCTTTTTAAAAATATTCTAAATATTTGAATTGCACTTTTTTAGTTTGCATATAGGCTTCCATGTCCTTAAGAAAAAAATGGATATCTTGGAATACTTTTGCAAATATTTGAGGATGTTTAGATAGTATTATGAATTATTTTTTACTGAATCATTCCACATTCTTTCCCTAGTAGTTCGTATGAGTCGTGGACCCAATTTTCATGTGTCACACTAGTTTTGTGTGTGTGTGTGTGTGTGTGTGTGTGTGTGTGTGTGTGTCCATGTACGTTGTACTTTGTTTAGGGTCCATTGGGAAGATAACATGTTGACCATCATTTAAGAAACTCACGTAGCATTTCTTAAATTGTATTTTAGCATTATTGGCATATGTTGGAAGCACAATGACTTGGGGGTGAATCAGTCGTATAAAACTTTTACTTCAATTTCTTATACTTGTGTGAGCCATCGAACTTAACCATTCAGTCATTCATTAACCATATGTGTGCTGATTAAATATTGAACAACTATTCAAAAGAACAAGATGAAAGAGAGAACATATGAACACAACATATAAAGTGGGAAACCCTCAAGTGGAAGAAAATCCACTATACCTCTACATATATTACATAACACAAAGGAATCAAGTGAATATTAAACATCACAGGAGATTTTTTTAGTGATGTACCAACCCTACAAGGATCACCAACCCCTAGTTTAGTAGGACACCAATCCTACAAGAAGGCTAAAAGCCCCCAAGATGACCAAACACCAACTCAACCACTTGAATATGAATATCACTTGAGAAACTTGTTTCTCAAAAACTAATTGTGATCACTTTTTCATCTCTCTTCACTCAGAACCCTCTCAAACACTCTACTTGTCTTCTTCACTCTATGACTTATTCACTAAGCATGATTAGGTAAAGTGACCTATGTCTCCAGCTATATCACACACTCAAAACATAATTAAAGTCATTTCTTCCCTCTTATCATGGTCACTAAGATCTGCAACACGTCCCCAATCAGCTCTCTAGCTCACTCATCCTCATGCACACAGACTAGGTCTTCTTCTTCAACTAGGTCATGTATGGATAGCCTTCTTCAAACTCGCCATTATCATATCAACATCATAAAATCATCCTCAATCATTTTCAATGTCTCATTCTCTTCATATATGTCCTCATAACAGGCTCATATATTATTCCAAAATTTGTTGCATGCCCATCTCTCTAACATACAGAAATGAGCCTCCTAAACTAGTTTATATACTTGTCGTATTCATCCACATCATGTAGATTATCCTTCATAGAATATATACCATCAAAACATAAAAAAAAATCATGGGGACATTATACTTAAGACCATATAGTTCGGTCATATCACCATCATACCCAAATCTCTCCATTAGGTCTCTAATAGGCCTAATTGAACCAAAAAGAAATCTAGCCAAAACCAAACTAATTTGTACCAATATGCCCATAACAAAAATCTTGAATCACTTTAGGAACATTAATAAAGACCTCATCACTCTTCCACCATACCTGGAAAGCTTTGCATCATCACCTCATGCCATGAAACCATCCCAAGAACATGTTTTCTCTTGTGCACCAAACCATATACCTCAAAGATGAGGCTTAATACCACATAAAATGACCTCAATTATTCAAGTATTATATATCAATGGAAAGTTATTTTTCTCAAATACATCAAAAATTACTCATACTACCACAAATTAGACATTAGGTGCCTCAAAAAATATCTACAAATAGACTTCTCTGAATCTACCATTTCATCCCCAAAAACATGCCTTCAAAGATATGGCACACTTTTCATCCTAAGACCTTGACCATGGTCTATTACTATCATATAAATGTAGTAAAACCCCCATTATTATTTTAATGTTAAGTTATATATTAGGTTCAATGGACAACTTTGCCACAAATTGAAAAACTCCATAAACATGAATTTTTAAGTGGGGTCCACACACAAACAAGACATCAAATCACCACCAACAGAAAGCTATAAGAGTCCTATACAATATCCACTCATCAATTTTTATAAAATTCTTCATTTTTTGCCTATAAACCAAATTTTTCTCAAGTCTCTTTCACACTAGGGTTTTAAAGTCATAACAGAGCAATTTTGGTGTTAACGATGGTTCATAAAATTATAACATTCAAATGAGATCATTCTTCTTGCTAAACCTTCTTAGCTATATTCCCTAGTATCACCTAAGATTAAAAAAACTCCCATGTAAATCTCACATGTGTGGGTGAGCATCTGAAATTGGCCTATCGAGTTGGGAATGACATTCTAAAGCGCGGTAGAGATCAAAAAGACTTTTCTTGCTTTATTTTCATCCTCTTGTCCTCAAACTTGTACCATAACATTGTAACAACCTCTTTTATGTTCTCTAATACTCATTTATGCCTTCACATGCATGTAACTCTCTATACACCATGGTTTTCCCATGCCTAAAAGCTTTGTTTTGCATGTTCTTGCTTCAAAGGACCTACATCATGCACTATATACCTGAAACTTGACCTTGTAAATCATCTACACTTGTCATAAAACCTCAAAACACTCCTTATATTCTCACAGTATACTTCTCTACCACATATATCATGCTACCACACCACCTACTATGCACTAGGTCTAAGACTAGGCCTAGATTGGCTTCCTTAAACACCTGACAAACTGAAACTAACCTTGCCTTCACCATGTGTACCTACTAACACATTTAACACATCTCACTGACCATGTTAGACATCATGGAGACATTTTACCAACTTTGGAACTCATACACAACACCTAGCTTACCATAACCATGCAAGAACCAAGCATATGCACAATGACACTATCAATGCAACTCACCATGACACTTCTCTATGCCACTAGACACCTCATGTTGACTCAATGAACATTTAGACAACACCATGCACTCAAGAATCACTTTGAAATCAATTTTACTTTCCATTAATGACAACAACATAGACACAATTCCCAATAATCTCCTCCTTTATCATTTATGCCAACCACCTTCAGACACATTGACGACAACCATAAAAGTAAAACACCTTCAGGCATCTTTCATACTTCTTTACATGCTTATGAGTTCACTATCCTCCTTTTAAATCTAATTATAAAGGCTATAATGACAACTTGACAACAAACAACAACGATAAACACCTCATGTTGAATCAATGAACACTTAGACAACATCATGCACTCAAGAATCACTTTGACATCAATGAAAACAACATAGACACAATTCCCAACAATCTCCTCCTTTATCATTGATGTCAACCACCTTAAGAAACATTGACAAAAACCATACAAGTAAAACACCTTCAAGCCTCTTTCATACTTCTTTACATGTCCTTGAGTTCACTATCCTCCTTTTAAGTCTAATTATAAAGGATACTATGAAAATTTGACAACAAACAACAACAATAATGCATAAATAATACTTACAAGCTCTCGTTGATAGTATGCATAATTATGCCTTTAGATCTCTTAGAGAAAAATAGCTCCCCCTGGGATGATGCACACTTTTTCAGCTTATGAACACAATATGAAAATTTTATATCATACCTCTTTTGTTACTATTCCAAACTAAGATGATCTTCTTTCGCAACATCTATTCCTTTCAATGATGTTAAACCTGATTATCAGTATTCACAAACTCCTCATGTGTTATATTCTTCATTTAGAGCACTTTGACAATATGAATAATTATATTACAATCTCCTTCTTGGACCAAACCTAGAGCACTCATCATAGAAAGATACCAAGGAGCCCTCTTTGATTCACAAATATGATCGCATGTATCATCAATATACAACTAGACATACCTAAATAAGATCTCATAATGCACTCTTTAGCATTAATACATAAGCTACATTTCTTGAAATACCTTTCGTACTCTTAATACATCATACAAAGTAAAATACCCTTATGAAAATAGACCATACACTATATTTTTCTGACAATTGTCATATTTTCTTGTTTTAATAACTAGGTAGACTCACCTAAACATTGAACCCTCAAGCTTCAAATGACTAACTTTGACCATCGTACTCAGCAAAACTCAAACCAATTTCTTAATCCTAAGAAATTCAACCATGCATGAGAATATCTTCCTTTGAGACAAACCTTCAAGACTTAGACAATACAGGTAAGAAGAATATTTTATAAACATACCTCTGATCAAGACCTTGATCGTGACCTTATACTTCACACACACTTTTTATTGTATACCCAGCACTTAAAATACCCATTACACATTTGTATACCATCATTGATCCTCCATTCATTTTAAACCATAGCTAGACCTTCTTTCATACAAAATCAGACTCGTATGGACAATAAAATGATCATAAAGAAAAATTACATACCTTGGGCCTCTATGCTCACTCAATCACAGTTTCAAATATAACTTCTTCACCATACTACTTGTAAACCCTCACATATCTTGATCTCAACTTACCTTCAAATGAAAATTCAAACCTTGGGAAGCACCAAAGTCATCATAGTTATTTTATCAGTCCATATATCATCTTACCAAGCATATCTATAGATCCATCTTCATGGCACCATAATCATAGTTTGATGGTCTTCAACATGGATTTGACCAAAAAAATTCTAGAATACACATACTCTACCTCTACATAATTGCTTAAGATGAAAATTCCCCCTTACTTCTTGATAGACTGAGACTTTGTCATCTTTACACAACATACCATGTTCTTTGATCAACAAGATAACCTTTTGATATACCTTTCAATATGATTTCTCACTTCTTAAGGTATTTATATATGACACATACATACCTTAGATCATCATGTCTTCATGAATTGAATAACAAGCCTTGTATCCACAAAAATTAGCCTTAATAACTAACTCCTATATTTGAGAAACTTAAGAGTGCAATGCATACCTTTTTATGACCTTAGTAGAGTCAGGTATTCATTATGGAAATATACTTTTCTTGATCATACAGACTGTATTAGATTTTACTAATAGCTTCACAAAAAATACCTCCATGATTCTCACGACTCATCATTGACACAGTTCCAATCATTCACCATTATATTCAGCAATCCTTGTAGTTTTTTCAAGTCTCAAATACTATATATTCACATGATTTCACCTTGTCTAGATGCCAATACTACTCCTTAGTAGATACACACCATAATATTCTTATCAAACTGAATACTTTGATATTTCAAGATTAAACATTCATAATAACACTTTTCACTACTATCAAATGGTTCTACATACGTTTATACTTCATCTAGAACTTATGAATGTAACTTTATACCATGATAGGCTCGCCAATCTAAGGACATGTCGTATAATCTTGCATTGAATCTCATAAGACACAGAGTAACTTTCTTTGAAGAAATAATATAGTTCTAAAATCACTTAGAACATCAAGAATTCACTAGGCTTTACCTAAGTACTTTATACTTTCACAATCATAGTCATGAACCATTCATGAAATAGAATACACTCCAGATCTAATAACCTTGTAACTTTTGAGCCTTTTTCAACACAATATTCATGAATGAGAAACCAATTTCATTTTTTCAAATTCTCATGAATGGCGACATACCTTTTGATATTCTAATAGTCTTTAGTCTCATATTTTCAATGCATTTATTCTTGGAGAATACTCTAAGTAACCTTATAACAATATATACATTCAAGCAAGTTCCTTTATGACTTTTCAAGACATCTCAATGAAAGTTTCATCTTTAGATCTCTTCAAAAGGAATATTATGCACACAAGAACCTCCCATAACTGAAGACACCTCTTGTTGACTATCAAATTATCTTGGATGGTATACTCAGAGCATATCTTATCAAATCATACCTTAGTGATAGTACCTTAAGTCTACAATCTCTTATGAACAGACCGACACAAGATCATGATGACATATCTTTGAAACATATCCACCATGATGCCTTTCTCCTAATAGCATACTTTACTAATTCAAGAATAACACACTCATGCTTCTATTTACTTATGAATGATTTCATGAAGCCTATTGAATACACTCCGTGCATTTTGGATCACTAAAAAATTATGAACTCCTTAGAAGAGACCCAAATCTCCATGTCCTTCTTCTTATCTAGATTTCTATCAGATCTTAATATCTTCTTTCTCTTCTTGGTTTCATTTTCATTTTTGATGATGACATCCTCATTCTTTTCCTCTTTTGATTGAAATCATGTTAAACACATATTGTTCTCCTCAATTACTAGCTTATTCTCAATCAAAGAAAACATACCTTTTGACTTTTTATCTGATCAAATTTAGAATTCTTGACTGTCACTCTTTCCTTATCTGCATGATTAGATTTCAAAATCATTGTGATAGGTTTAGGTTCCTCATATAATTCATTTGCTTGATCACTCTTCTTGACAACTTTGATTGTCTTTCAATCTTTAGTGATTGTCTTTAAATATTTAGAGATTGTCTTTATAGGATCATACTTCTTGATTTCCTTGGTTGTGCTTGGTCATGATTTTGCAAACCTCTTAAAAAACACTTTCTTGTCTTGAACACTCTTACCCTGTTTAGATGCATCAAACTTCTTGTTTTTTATGGAGGACAAAAAATGAAAAAAAATTGATATATGACCTAGTTTATGACATATATAACATAAGACACTATTATTTCCTCTTGACTAATATCAGCTTAGGTCCTAGCTGTAATCCATATCCTTGTGATCACATTGAACTTTGAGGTATCTTTCATAATTCCATAAATACTCATTCCTTAAGGACCTTCTCTTGCACTCTCTAGCTCTATGACCAAATTCATGACAAACATAACAATAACCATTGAAAATATAATTATACCTCATTGTATTTGGATTCCTTGCATGATTAGGCCTTTTTAAATCTATCTTCTTGGTCTCCTTCATGTGTTCATAATCACTTGGGCTTGTCATGTTATCAACATAACTCTTCTCTAGCCTATCATATGTCTTCAATCTACTAGATTTTTTCTCTAACTTTGATTTCAAGTATTTCATCTCAACTTCATACCTAAGACAATCTTCTACTTTGGATTTTAGGGATTCCACTTCAGAATTGAGTTTATTACATTCTTATTATTTTCCTTTGAGAGCTTAAACATGATATTCCCACACTTTGATTTCTTGATCATGCTCAACCTCCATACAACTGATATGTTCTAGCAATTGATAGACCAAAGAATCTGAAACTTCATTCTTATTTCTTAGACACGTCAATATTGTTTCAACATTAAATGATTTTCCCATTGTTGTTCTTAAAGGATCTCCTCAAAGTTGTTAGACTTGATTCACAAGTACCTTTCTCTGATACCAATATTTGGAAGCACAATGACTGAGGGGGGGTGAATCATTCTTATAAAAAATTTACTTCAATTTCTTATACTTGTGTGATCCATCAAACTTAACCATTCAATGATTCATTAACCATATGTGTTCTTATTAAACATTGAACAACCATTCATAAGAACAAGATGCAAGAGAGAACATGTGAACACAAAATATAAAGTGGGAAACCCACAAGGGGAAGAAAACCCACTGAACCCTTACATATATTACATAACATAAATGACTCAAGTGAATATTACACATCACATGAGATTTTTTTAGTGAGGCACCAACCCCTATTTTAGTAGGAAACGAATCCTAAAATGATGATACAACCCCCCAAGATGACCAAGCACCAACTCAGCCACCTGAATATGAATATCACTTGAGAAACTTGTTGCTCATAAACTAATTATTATCACTCTTTCATCTCTCTTTACTCAAAACCCTCTCCAACAATCTACTTATCTTCTTCACTTTATGTATTCCTCGCCAAGAATGATTAGGTCAAGTGACCTATCTCTCCAGCTGTATCACACACTTAAAACATCATGAAAATCATCTCTTCCCTCTCATCATGGTCACTAAAATTCACAACATATCCCCAACCATCTCTCTATCTCACTCATCCTCATGTACACAAACTAGGTCTTCTTCTTCAACTAGGTCATGTATGAATAACCTTCTTCAAACTTGCCATTATCATATCAACATCATTAAATAATAATTTATCATTTTCAAGGTCTCATACTCTTCATATATGTCCTCATAACCTTCTCATATCTTATTCCAAAATTCGTTACATGCCCATCTCTCTAACACACATAAATGAGTCTCCTAAACTAGCTTATATACATATCTTATTCATCCACATCATGTAGGTCATAATTCATAGAGAGTATCATCAAAACATAATAAAAAATCATGATGAAATTATACAAAAGACCATATATGTCAGTCATAGAACCATCATACCCAAATCTCTCCATTAGGTCTCTAATAGGCCTAATTGCACTAAAATACCATATCGCCAAAACCAAACTACTTTGTAACGATATGAGCCAATATGAAAATCACCAAGACCTTAAATCATTTAGGGACCATCAATAAATACCTAATTATGCTTCCACCATACCTATAAAACTCTCCATCATCACCTCATGCAATGAAACCATCCCAAGAACATACTTGTTCTTGTGCACCAAACCCTAGACCTCAAAGATGAGGCCCAATACCACATAAAATGACCTCAAATGAAATTATTATATATAAATGGAAAGTTCTTGGTATCAATTGCATCACCAAATACTCATACTACCACAAATTAGAAAATAGATGCCTTAAAACATCTCTGCAAGTAAACTTCTCTAAAACTATCATTTCATCCCCACAAACTAGTCTTCAAATATAGGGCACACTTTACATCCTCATACCTCGAACATGATTTTAAAATATCATATACATGTATTAAAAATCCCTTTCTTCCATAAATGATAAATTAGACATAGGTTTAATGGACAACTTTTACGTAAATTGAAAAAACTCCAAAAATAATAATTTTAAAGTGGGGTTCACACACAGTAAAGTATAAGAGTCCTCTATAACCTCTAGTCATTAATTTTTATCAAATGCTTCATTCTGGGCCTGTACACTAAATTTTTCTCAAGTCTCTTTCAAATTAGGGTTTTGAAGTCATAACAGAGCAGTTTCGGTGTTAACGATGGTTCATAAAATTATAACGTCCAAATGAGCTCATTATTATTGATAAAACTTTTCAGATACATTCCCTAACATCCCCCAAGAGAAAATAATCCAATATAAATCTCATACGTGTGGGTGAGCATCTAAAATTGACCTATCGAGTTGGGAATGGCATTCTGAGAGAGTGATAGAGATCAAAAAGACTTTTCTTGCTTTATTTTAATGCTATTGTCCTCAAACATGGACCATATCACTATAAAAACCTCCTTGATGTTCTCCAACACTCATCCATGCCTTCTCACCCCTAAAAATCTCCATAAACCATTGTTTTTCTATGCCTACAAGCCTTATTTTTCAATGTTCTTTCTTCAAAGAACCTTCATCATGAACTATATACATGAAAATTGACCTTCTACATCATCTACACCCATCATGAAATATTTAAAAACTTTTTTACATGCTCTCATTAGACTACTCTTCCACATATATCATGCTACCACACCACTTGTTATGCACTAGGTCTAAGACTAGGCTTGGAATAGCTTCCTTCAACACTTGAAAAACGTAAATTGACCTTACCTTCACCATGTAGATGTGATAACACCTTTAACACATCTTCATGACCATGTTAGACATCATGGAGACCTTTTACCAACTTTTGAACTCATACACATTACCTAGCTTACCAGAACTATGCAAGAACCAAACATATACATCATAAATCTATCAATACAACTTGTTATGTCACTTCTCTATGCCACTAGACACATCATGTTGACTCAATGAACACTTAGACAACATCATGCACTCAAGACTCAATTTTACATCAATGTGACTTGACATTAATGAAATTAACATAGACACAATGCTCAACATCATAATACCACAGTCTTCCAAGTAGCACTGGGAAATTATCCACTTCAGCTCATATTATGACTTCAAAATCTCCATGGAACTTCACCCCTATAATATTGATTATGGAATTTTGTAAGACTCTGATAGGCACAACCCATATTTTATCATCCATGAAAAAAATGTGTAGGGATACATGTAACATTGGTTACTCCATTTTTTCCCAGGAATCCACTATAAGTATATTATATTTTACACTTGCGATAACCAAGATGTCATTAATGTTCTAGTCATATATACAAGCATCAACAAGTATCTCTATATAAAAACCTTCCATTTTTGTTTCTCTTACATCCTACATCTACGTTGTCCTTATTTTCTTCTGGAATGCTACTTTTCTTAACTTATAAGATAATCATTGACCTGACAAGGGTAGTATATCTTTGTGTGCATCAACCTACATACCTCCTGGAACTCATTTTTGTTGACACGTTCATCTTCAAAATATTTTAACTTCTCATTTTTTATTCTTGCATCTTCTCTAAGAAATTATATTTATCCTTGGAGTTATCTTATCAAAATATTCACCTCTTGAAGAACCTTTTTCTGTTGCTTTCCATCAGGATCGGCCTTTGTTGGATGAATTGTGGTTGGCTAAACTTTGTTAGAAGGCATCTCTCATGTGCGTATAGTAGTGTGTATCATTTCCTATACTTTGGAAATTGGTTCCTTCATTGGTATAGCTTTCAACTTATCCTCATTCCTGAAAATGTGCACAATTTTAATCATCCTTGTTTCCTTCTCATCTTTTTATTTCATTAGCTTATATAATTCAAGGAAATCTTCCACCTTATGCTCCTTTCAATAATGCACATAAATTAGGAAGGTTGGTAAATTGTACTGGTAATAATATAGTGATCCGCATTTATAGAAAGTTCTGGGTGGATATCTACCACCCCCATGACCTCCTCATCCTTGTCCATTTATTCCACGTTTTTATCCACCATGTTCTACATTGGCATACTCTATGGTAGCTTTTCGTAGTCCCAATTATCTTCCTTCATGAATTTGGTCAATGATCTGGCACTTTACTGTATCATGAGTGTGTGTGTCACATATTTTGTAGTAGGTGGCTACCTTTTCCTATTTTTCTCACTAGAGTAGTGGTGATTTTGAGCATCATGGCTACCTTCATAGATCTCGCATGCAATAAGCATGGCCTGTAAACTTCTACATGGACACTTGTTCTTGGTTTGGCCTTCCATCACATAGTAAGTGCACCAAAATCCATTGCATGTCTTGTGGGAATTTTTTATTATTAAATTTTCTAGTTGTGTCAACATAGATGCAATATTTGCCTCCATGAATCGGCTTAGACCAGTTTCAATACTCCCCACTACTTTAGTGTGTAAAAATTCTTGTAATTCTTCTCATGGATTTGTGAAATTATTCTATGAAAATGTGCACCTAAAGGGTAGTAAGATCCCCCTACAAACCATTACACATGTTGTGTAGGATGTATTTCATACAAAAGTTTGGAAATTATGGTTTTGAAACGTCCATCATAAACGCATACACTCTTCATAAGTTCCTACTTGATATCCTTGAGTTTTAATACACTCTGGAATGTCGAATTCAATTATAAATGTCACATTTAGCTTATCATAATTGACCGCTACTTGTAGTGGGTCATGTTTTTAGTACCAAGTATGGGCTTTGCCAAGAAGTGTTTGTTGCAAACTATTTATTTTTTCATTCTAAAGATGGCATTCCCTTTGTCAGCCATATAAGTTCACATTTGAGTACGTTCTCTGTTATATTTTTAACCCCATGATATTCTAGAAATAACAGAGACATTTCATAGAATATATTTAGTGCAGCTACCTATTGTATATTATTCCCATTTTGACCCTATACAGAGATCGTCATTGTATGCACCATGTTCCCACTCCCACTTCCACTTATAGTCAAGGATTTAGTTCCCAAAACTTGTTGTGTAGTTATATTTCCGTGTACCTATCATGACTGGTGTCATTGTGATTATATTCATCGTCTTGAATCGTTGTGCTTTTGGTATATTAGGATTCAATTGTGGTCTCTTTTGTGTTGGTTGTAATGATTATAGCACATATGATAAATTGATATATAAAGTTTCCTTCTGCTTAGCCCATTTAACATCTTCATTTTTATCACTTTATATTAAAATATGGTCTACTAGTTGATCTAGTTGCATGAGAAAGCGCAGAAGGTTGGATCATGATACTATCCACATTATATTTCCCTTCCTCATCCTCTAGATCTCCTACACTTTCTTGTTCCATGATTAATTCCTTTCTGGAGCTCTATGTCCTTGCTACTCTCTCCCTACTTTAACCAATGTTGTTTGTTATTACCCGCAGTTCCTAGAGTTGAGTCATGTAGATGTACTATCTCCCTTTCCAATGCCTTGTGCCTCTACTCTTCAAATCAAATCCTCCTAAGAGTGTGTTTGTCTAGTGAACTTATCCCTAATATCTTCATATCCTTCTTGTAATCTAATCTACCCACGAAGTGAAAGTTTATCCTTTCATTGGGAGAGTTTCAATTCCCATATCAATCATCATCTTCTTGATCTCTAATGGTATGTGTTGTAAGTATGATCCTTGCAGCTCCCAAAAATTTACAATGTGCTTAATCCACAAAAAAAAAAATTGATGCTAGATATTCAAGGATATAGCTCCAAAGTGTTCCCTTCCACCAATAGTCTATTGCACGTGTCTGGGTCATGTCGTATTGTGATAGCTTCTTTGTGCACTCGGGGGGTCTAAAGATGTTTCCAACCCAAATTCTTTCTTTTTTCCAAATAATAAGCGACTAACCATGCATGTAGGTGTAATTGAATCTCATAGAAGATGTTTCATATAGTGCATCATAAATATTATTCTCAACCCAATTCCTTGGATAAAATCCCTTACAGATCGGATGATGTTTTTCGAAGGCATCCTCAATAGTGTGTATCATAGGTTCAATATTTTGTTGTGTTAGATGATACATCCTTAGTCCACTTCACCCTTACATTTTAATGAGGGTCTCGGCAATTGAACCAAAATGTTGGAATATAGTACTTGTAACATCCTCTTTTTAACACTTCAACACAAGGAAATTGTTTTTTTGTTTTTCCCAATTTAAACATATGACTTCAATTATTTAAATGTACAACTAACATTTAAATCCAACATGATATAATTACAATTCTTCAGATAAAAAATGAATAAATCATGTAAAATATTATAGGCTAACTAGATCCTACTCGATCCCCTATAGAAAACTCTTTCGAGTCAGTATACCAGTAGTTCCATTCTCGACATTGATTTCAAAGTTTTGTTCTAAGTTTCTACTAGGATTTCAATCAATCAAATCCCATCAAGAAAAATACACTTTTACTCGAACTAGGTGCATCCTAATAGTGTAATGATTTACACTACTTCGGCCAAAGTTTCAGAGTCATGTATGTCATGCTCAATTTCATGATGGCACATTTGTCAATATAAACATGTCCCATCACCATATCACTCAATCCAGTTATCAGAATTGAATCACTTTTTTAGTTAAATTAATTTAAGTCACGTAACCATACAAAACCTATGCATCCATTGAGGTGAGCACAACTGTGCCAACTAGAATAGTTGGATGGGAAAATTGTGCTTCTTAGCAGAACTTAAATCCATGTTGATCACGGTATGTGTAATAAATGGGGCTCAAGGTACAACATAGGATAAATCCTATGAGGCTGTATTCACCGAGTGACATGTGTCATTCGATGAGCATCACACTATAGAAGTCATCCTAGGTTGGCAGTCTGAGCTCCACGTATTAAGTTTGTCATAACTTTTTCACCTCATTGAATTTCTTTACGTAAGTTTAAATGTTGTAACGCAATGATATCCATCGCATTAAAGCGAGCAATTCATGAATATCAATTACATGATTAGATTCATTCCACATGATCATTATACTTACTAGTTGTATATTTAAATCAGCCTATTGTATTGATTCTGCAGATCATAATTAATCTATTTGCAACTAATAAAGTATTAGGTCTAGAATAATACTTAATAAGATCAATTTCAATTATTATACATCAATAAAAAATACATATACATCAATCATATGTATTGCATTTACTCATATACCATTCAATATAAGTATTGTGTTAAATTAATAAACACAGAGGCATATTAATAATCCAATAAAACCATTAATAATGTAAATATGCATGAATTATTCTTTAAGTACATCATATTTATTCAATTAATAATACATACTATAATTCCACATAAGTTTCCAATTATGTGATCAATTAAGATTAAGAATCTTTCATCTAGCTTTCTGATGCAATTAGAGGCTCGATTTAAATAATGAATACATCTTATTCATTTCCTTTCTGAAATAGTACAAATAGAATAGGATACTTTATCCTCTCAATCTATTAAATAGTACAACAATATTTCACTCAATAATAAATTCATTATGCAATACAATACAATTTTAATCAATCAAATTGAGAAACTAATTTCTTTCAACATCATTCGCCTTACAGACTTAAAATACTCCATCTGCAAAATGTTAGCAACGGCCAGTTCAAAAGAACTGGCATGATAAGACCTATTTCCAAATTAATAGTTTTTACCACTTAGTATTTACATAAATGAAAGGCTGCAATAATTGGAATTATAAACAACATAGTAACTTGTAAATCATTCAAAATCTATAAAGGATAAATCAAATTGCAATCACCACTTCATCTAAAATTATTTTGTTCTAATGCCTTAATGGAAATTCCCAAACTCACAAATTAATAAAACAATAAAAACCTCATTTTTAAACAAGATTACAACTCTGAAATAGATAGGCAATAATGCACACATCAATTAATCACAGTATAACTATGCAAATGATATGCAGTTATCAGATAACAAAATGTCCTTCTAATTTCAGCTAATAATCATACTAGGGGGATTAATTATTCCACCAAAGCTAAACAATAATTAATAACCAAGTATATATATTTATCTAATTTCTAATTCAATCAAATATCTTGGTCAAACAGTCATAATTATATTCAAGCATTCAAGTTCATTAAGCCTCAAGGTTCTTATATCTACTACATAAATTAAAACATGATCACGTGACCAAGTAATCCATTATATATATAAAAGTAATGAGACACATATGGGTTCAAAAATTTTAAGGTAATTGATTTTTACCTTAACCCAAACAAAGAGCTAATATTCAATTGTCATTGTATTACAGTCAATGAACATGCAACCAACAACTAGATCCCATAGTGTTAGTGTACTCAAAGGGATATTTGAATATCCAAGATAGGTAACATTTTTTTAACACTAACGAAATATCATAGCCATTTATCAATGAAAAATTCAAACAATATCTTGATTCCACAGTCAATCGACCTAAAGATGGCTACAAACCAGTACCTAGGAGCTCAAAGACTTGATATTATTTAATAGACCAGATAACACTATCGACAAAGGATTGTATTAACCATATTATTACAGCTTTCCCTTTTTAAGTTCAAATCAACTCTAATAAACAACAATTATTATAGTAGGTAAAATTTAAGATAAATCCCTTGAATACCTTAGTCGATTCCTAGTAAGAAATCACCATTCACTCAAACGATTGCATAGCTACAAGTTATCCATGACCTAAACTATTAATTCACTCATATATTAATTGTTGCATAATTACAAGTTATCCATAGTAAGAAATCACCATTCACTCATATATTAATTTTGCTTAAAGTTTTATTTTTTGTGTGGAGGTCTCATGCCAACACATTTATATGGGATAATAGTGATGACATGATAGAGATGAAATTTACATTGGAGGATGTCCATGTTATTGTGGGACATCTAATCTAGGGGGCATACATATTTTGCAATGTTCCTAAGATAACATATGATTAGAGAGAGATGGCGCAGTGAGCTATAGGTGTAGGGAGTTATCATCATCGATCACTATATAGAATCAGACTTATTGCGTTAGACATATAGATTCTGAAGGTCTGATAGGGAATTGTCTAATGACATAGTTCCTATTCCAAAACTAATGGTGACGTACCCTTTTTTTCCTTAGTGGCTTGCAAATAAGCATGAGATTATGGTTTTTAGTTTAGTTGTGGAGAAACTATTTGGGTTCAGCTAGCCCATGATTTTTATAGATTTCAAATAAAGTAATAATGTATGATTGGGCCCATAATTTATCTATAATTATGGATTTATGAGATATTTCCCATGTATAGACTGGTCAAAACCCCTGTGTAGATAGTGGTGGATGCTCCAAGGATATTGAAATGAAAGAGGTGTGGGGCAGTGAATATTAGAGTTGGTTTTTCTATCCCTACACACTATGAAAATAGATTAAGAGATATGGACCCTGTATGTGGGATCATAAAATGGATGGGATACATGTCCTGCAAAATTGACAGCACATGATTTCATCAAGATCGTAGGTTACTACCACAACTAGACAGAGGCACATCCTATAGATATATTATTGGGAAGTTCAAGAGGCCACCTCTAATTATTCCATTTATTTTACCATCGTACTAACCAAGGCATGTTAAAGAACCATGAGGCCAAGCGTGGGAGGGACTAGATTCTATCATCACACCATTGAGACCACACTAGCACATGAGAGCTCAAGGAGATGAAAATAGAGGATATGAGAGGGACCTTAAGAGAAAGTGTAGATTATAGAGGTGAGGGATATCCCCAAGAGGGATGTCCTATTCTAGGTAGAGGTAATATAGTAGCTTTGTGGTTAGGATTGAGAAGAGATATTGAGATGAAAAGGGGTAGCCTACTTTCTCCTCAAGGTGCCGAGATTTTTGTTGTTTTAAGTAGTGATCTAACAAGAGCATCTTGATATCAGAGAGAGATGCCTATACTATTGGTTAAGAGAGAGATGGAATTTATTTACTATTTTGAGTTTGTAAGAATATGAGGATGATGTCATGCTAGGTGAATGGGATGATGGGGTAGTTGTAAAGGACCAGTTGCATCAGCAAAATAAAATTCTATTTTTCATTTTATTCTCTTTCATTTAGTATATGTTAATTAACAATATAACGTATAATGTTGATATAGAGTGTACTAATGTGTTCTCTATTGTGATTTTAAAATGATCATGGGGTCAATTGTAGGGACTTGATAGAAGGTCTGTACCATGATTTTTAGACCCAGTGCTCTAAAAATATACTTTACATTAATTTCATATCCAGTTGTGTACTTAGGAAGAGAGTACATTGGATAATTTCAGTTGGCTCGAGAGGAAGCTTGAGAGATAGAATGGCTATCAGTATCACTCAAAAATGTAGATAATAAGGATATAGTTACCCTTCTAATAATGTTAGGTTAGACCCAAAAAAACACTAATAGCAGAGTAGGTCAGGAGGTTAGTTGATGTTCATACTATGAAATATATGATCACATGGTTAGAGTTTATGGTGACAAGGTAAAAGGGAAAGTCTTCTAGTGCTAAATCTAAAGCAACCTCTTTGTCCCATTCATCCTGAAAAATCATTTAGACCCCATCTACATATATCATAACACCTCCTCTTACGATGGGAAAAGGAGGGATATAATGGTAGGGGATTGTATATTATGTAAACATTTTGAAACACGTGTACATGTGTACACACACATATATGATAGAATTTTGGCCTATGTTATGTACTTTTCTAATTGGATGTTTCATGTTTCGGATTTTCTTTTTTTTTCATAAATTTGATAACATCTATGGCTTATAAAAAGTGAAAAGGTAAAAGTGAGATATTTTTTAAGAAAATGAACATCCAATGAAAAATATAGGAAAATATAGAAACTAAAATAAGTTCTAAAAATGTGGTAGATAAAATGGTATCTTATGAAAACTAAAAAGGTAATCAAAGAATTAAAAGTCACACTAAACATTATAACACACCTAATAAAATATAAGAAAGATATCACATAAATTAAAATGTGTGTAAAATGAGGATTGTAAGACATCTAAATAAGATCTAAGAAGATAATTAGAGAAACTAAAATATGTGGAAAGAATTAAATATCAAATAAAATATAAGGCATGGGAAAAGAAAATATAAGCTATGTTAAAAAATAAGCATCGAAATAAATGAATAACATTACAATCAATGCTTGTGTTTTATTTCTCAAGATATGAAGCACTATTATTTGATGTTGTAACGAGGATGTGAAAAGGAGTAGAGAAGTGTGTAAATATTTGTGAATAAGGCTCAAAGGTATTACAATCATCCTCAAAAAATAGGGAATGTAATAAATATAAGATGGGAAGAAAGGATAGAGATTGTATATACCTCATTTTTATGTTTGTTAATTAAATCTTTTGTGCAAAGGATATTGATGCATTCTCCAAATAAGTGGGTACCTTAAGGGGCCTACTGGGGTGTGATTAGAGTTTTTCACATGGGCTACACCATGGCATTTGAGATATATTATTACACCACAATTATTATACCCTTTCCTCATTCCCTTTGTTCACACATTACACCCATCATGTCCACTTTTCTCATTATATTCACTTGTTTATGCTTATTGTGTGCTATTATCCCTGCTTTTGGTCACCTTATAACTTTTTCATCTGCATTTATTTATTTCCTGGCATCCACCTCACATGTTTTTCACCCTTTCAACTTAGGTTTCCCCCAAGGTTAATACCATCACCTGCATCACCACCTTTTTTCAAACTACCACCAGTAAATCACTTTTATCATATATGAAGGCACTTATAGTTGTATAATCTCACACTATTTTACACTGAATTATTGGAATTTAAGTCTTGGAGGTTATCATTTTTTATATTTGGGTCAACACAGTGAGCTAGGACTAGAGATATTCTTATCGGGCTTTCCTCTTTTCCACTCATAAAAATTCTCTCTCAATGTTGTTGTCTTTGGAGAAGATTATGTATCAACAGTCACACATACGTTATAGGTAATTATTTCTAACCATTATTAGTCTTTTATCTTACATAATTTTGGTGTTTATTAGTCATTAATTTTATATAGACTATAGTATATGTATGTTTTATTTTATCTATTATAATGTATTATTATATTATGCCCCTTGCATTTATCCATCCCTTGATTACTCTTAATTTTAATCATACTAGGACACCTATCTTTATATTAGGTATATACCTTTGAAACCTATAGCTATCTTAGTATTAGGGTCATTATCCTCTATAGTTAAGACACATGAACTTCTTGAGATCATTTGTATCTACATCATATGTCTGAACTTGGATTTTCTTCCTATATTTGATAACCTAGCTGGGAACCTATGTTTTTCCATCATAGACACTATTGAATCTAACGTGAATCTTACTCTGCCCTAAATTAGGTCAAAATTCACTCTTATTTTAAATTTTTCCTATTTTTTCTACGCCATCAACCCCTATGTAAAACCCTATTACACGTCCAATCATTTATGTTCCTTAATCATTCTCTTCAGACACCATCATCCCATGTGTAATCTCATTGCATGGCCAATCTTGTTCTAAACTCGGTAAATTTCACAATTAACCTCTTTGACACCAACGGCCCCTATGAAAACTTCCTACATAGTCAATCCCGTAAAAAAAAACATATCTTAAAAACCTTTTCCAAGAATTCCTACTTCACGATGGAGTATTTTCTTAGTGATTCCACTACATCATGTATTAATCCATCTCTATGTGACCATAATAACCCAAAGTTTAATGGTTTTCCTAAGTTATTTCCTGATTACATTGATTGGTTTTCCATAGGATGTGTTAACATTAAGAATCCAAAACCTCCAACCCAAAATGTACAGACTAAATGCAACAATCGAAACCATGTCTTTGAAATTGAAGAAGAAAGGGAACCTAAAGATGTCTCTGATTCTGATGATACTCTCATTATGTAAGAAATTCTTCAAAAAAAATCCTAAATATGTAGGGGAGTCAACTAAAATTCTACATAATGACATTAAAGACTATCTTTCTAAAAATTTAGACTTGGGTATCAATCAATTGATCCCTTTCCAAATCGAGAGAATCTTGACCTAGCTAATAACACAAAACTTCATCTAAATATTGATCCTACTAAAAGTATCATACAACTCATGGCTTTCCTAAGTAAACAATAGACTATGACAACAAATCAGTTCTTACAAATGCAAACCAATCTATCTCAACTTTTTAGTAGACCACAAATGGTCTCTTGGGGCATGGAAAACTAAGGTTACCCCTCCTCTCCTGGTTAGAATCATTGGAGCACCCATTTCCCAAAATATTATCCATAATAAGGTCCTTTAATCCATTCAAATAGATCTTCTATCTCCCTACATCACTTCTATGGCCATTTCACAAATCACTCTTTTCACCACTTGCAATGGTTCTACAAACCATACCCTCCATAAAAAGGATTTTGGAAATATCTATAAATATTGGTTCAAAACAAATTCTTACGCTTCCACAAAACTATTAGATAATATGCTTATGAGAGATTGGTATCATACTCTTCTATCCAGATATATATCTAGAAACTTTATGCAGTAGTGCATCAATGATTTTCTTGACTTGAGGCAGTAGAATATGACAATGGCAGAGTATGAGAGATGTTTCTTGGACCTATTAGAGTATGTGGATTACATGCATGATGAGCATGTCAGGGTACACTGATTCATTAGGGGATTGAATTTAAAAATTGGAGGAGCCTTCAAGATGCATAATCAACAAACACTAGTTGAGGCCATGGATAAGGCCTACATTGTAGAATAGAATAGGGGAAGACACAATAGGCTAGGGAGAAGGTAAGATCTCACCTTCGGTAGTTATAGGATATTAGGTTGAGAGTTATATCACCTCCCCCTCGTGGTGGATATAGGCCCACATTTTCTTCCTCCCAACCACCACAGTATCCTCAACATTAGGAACATTAGCCACAACAACAACATACACAACAAAGGCCCTTACCTCAATAGGACACACAAAGAGGTTGTAGTATGGCACTGCCACCTAGAGCACCTCATAGGATGTAGTTCCCACCTAGAGCACAGCCAGTAGGAGGATGCCCACAACATCCATTTAGGGAACAACTGACAATATATTCTAATATGAATACTAGGGGTCCTAGAGGTATATCAAGATATTGGAGGATTAATCTAGCTTGTTATGATCATGGTAACCTAGGTAACTTTTAGAATAGATGTCCATAAAATCTAGATGTAGTTAAGGTAGGTAAATCCCCTATAACAGAGGCTACATTTGGTGATGTAAGATGGGCACACATGATCTATGCGGTGGTTAAGAACCTTTGAGAAGAGCATTATGCTAATGTGGTTGAGACAACATGTAGTATTAGAGGCACCCCTATTTCTATATTGTTTTATTCTAGGTCTTCAAACTCATTTATATCTCCTTATATAGTGGATCATTGTAGGTTGATGGCAGTGAGATAGGGTCTTAAATGGGATGTTGATGTAGCATCGGGTGTCAAAATTTCCATAGAATCCTTAGTTAAGGAGTATGTACTTGACATAGGGTCCTTTTGTACTATAATTGACCTTCACATTTTTCCATTAGGGTCTTATGATGTGATTTTTAGCATGGACTGGTTATGAGCTCATCAGAATAGAGTAGATTTCTATCATAAGATGATTGAGTGTAGATATGACACTAGATTAGAGAGGGTAGTGACAGGTATCCAAAGACTCCTATCCATCTACAATATATTTGTTATGTAGCTTAAGAGGAGTATGTGAAAGGGATGTCAATTTTTTGCCATTATTTTGAGTGACATGACAAAGGAGGAATCTTCAAGACCATATTTAGATGATAATCCTATCCAACATGAATTTTTAAATGTATTTCTTAATTAATTTTTAGGTTTATAGCCTTTGCTGGAGATAGATTTCCACATTGACCTTGTACAAGGAGTTGAACCCATATCCCAAGCACCCTACATGATGACCACTCTTGAGCTTTATGAGCTCAAGTTACAGCTAAAGGAACTATTGGATAAGGGCCTCATTCACCCTAGTGTATCATTGTGGGGAGCACCAATTATATTTGTGAAGAAAAATGATGGGTCCTTAAGATTGTGTATCGACTACAGGTAGTTGAACAAGGTGACGATCAAGAATCATTACCCTCTTCCATGCATTGATGAACTATTTGATCAGATGAGAGAAGCGACCATCTTCTCCAAGATTTACCTAACATCAAGATACCATAAATTTAGGATTTCCTAGGCATATATACATAAGACAGCCTTTCGTACTAGATATCAACATTATGTGTTCATATTGGATCCTTTTGGACTGACTAATGCCCATGTAGTGTTTATGAGTCTGATGAACAAGTATTCTGGTCCTTTTTAGATCGCTTTGTACATGTATTTTTAGATGGAATTCTTATCTATTCATGGACTCAGGAGGAGCAAAAGGATCACTTGTGTCAGGTTTTACAATGCTTTATAGATCAGTAATTATATGGCGACTTAGAGTAATTTTATGGTAGCTTCATGGGTCTAGTAGAATATTATAGGAGGTTTATATAGGAATTCTCCCATTTTTTACACCCCATTACATATTTTAAACATAAGGGAAGAAATTTGAGTGAACTGACAAGTGTGAACTGGACTTTCGAATGTTGAAATAGTGTCTTACTACAACTCTCATTCTTGCAATAATTGACCCTCAGAGGTAGTTTGTTGTGTGCACAGATGTATCTTTAACTGGTTTACGAGGAGTATTGATTCAAGATAGACATGTGATTTCATTTTATTCTAGGAATCTCAAGGAAAATGAGCTCAATTATCCTACACACAATCTTGAGTTAACAATAGTTATGTATGCTCTTGTTAGTTGGAAACATTTACTACTAGGTTGGACATTCATTTTGATGATGGATCATATGAGCCTACAACACATTTTTACTTAGCCTAAAATGAATGCCCCCAATGGGGTTGGATGGATCTTTTGTGTGAGTATGACATGGAGGTGAAGCACGTGAAGGGGAAGGAAAATTTTCTGGCCGATATATTTAGTCGTATGAGACACATGGTTATGGCTACTTGAGTAGGCATATATTTTTATCACATGATCCTATAGTATTTTCTTCATGATTGTTGGTACATGTTAGTCAAAGCCGATATTTATTCATCGGTACCCCCTTAAGGGAAAGTTCACAAGGGTTACACTTGAGGAAAATGGACTTCTTAGGCATAGAGGTAGATGGATGTGCCTAAGGAGGGTGGTCTACAACAACTTATTCTGGTAGAGGCCCATTGTACACCTTACTCAACCCATCTAGGAGTTAAGAAAATGCACAATACTCTAAGATAGCTATATTATTAGGTAGGATTACAACAAGATATCACTAGGTATATGTCTCAATGTTTAGAGTTTCAGAGAGTGGAGGTCGGTCACAAACATCCCACATGCCTTCTCTACCCACATGAAGTTCCAGTGTGTAAATAGGACGTTATATCCATGGATTTCATTATGGGCCTACCTACATCTTCGTATCATCATGATGCGATCATGGTCACAGTTGAAAATTGACCAAGGTTTCCCATTTCTCTATAGTTAATACCACCTACACTACTAATGTTATTGAAAATTTTTATTCAGATGAGATAGTGATATTACACGAAGTTCCTAAGAAAATTATATTTGATCGTGACCCACTTTACACTTTTGATTTATGAACCACTTTATAGAAGATGTTGGGCACATAGCTCAATTTCAGTATAGCTTATCACCCTAAGATGGATGGCAATACTGACAAGGTTAACTAGGTATTAGAGCACATTATTTTTATGTATGTGATGGACCAATAGTCTAGATGGGAGGAAAACCTCTACTTGGTTGAATTTACATACAACAATGGTTACCACAGTTCCATTAGCATGGCACCTTTTTGTTGAAAATTTTGTGTTTGTGTTTTCATTGATGTCAACTACATTGATGGAAAAGGGTTTCATGTGGTCATGTTAATCTCCATGATGTTCTACTCAGGTGTCAAACATGAAGATTGAGGGGTAAGTGCAGGTAGTTGATGGACAAATATAGGGTCATCCGTGGACATCATATTGCGAATAACAACATAATATCAACTTGTAGGGATTATTAGCAATACATACACT
This sequence comes from Taxus chinensis, assembly GCA_019776745.2. Taxonomy (NCBI): domain Eukaryota; kingdom Viridiplantae; phylum Streptophyta; class Pinopsida; order Cupressales; family Taxaceae; genus Taxus; species Taxus chinensis. Next base: position 279,447,141 of record CM034151.1, on the reverse strand, counting down.
CAAAATTAGACAAAATTATATTGATATGAATCGTAGCATCCGAAATCTAGTTTCTAAAATACTAATTTTTGTAAAAAATGGACAAGATTAGCTATATTCAACACTCAAAATTCAATGACTTGGTAAATTTTTTTAAAAACGCCGATAAGATTATAGTCCGTTTGCCCACAATTTGGATGACCAAAAATTGATATATATTTTTTTCCTTTAGTGAGAAGTTATATGCCACTATCTATCTTGGGATGGATTTTATTTTGTATTTTTTGAGTAATATTTTATTTTTTATGATTTTTTCCGTGAAAGTGGTATGAAAACATAAAGAAAACAGAGCACTTTCAATTTGCCCGCCATAACTTCATAAAAAAATATTGAAATCAAATAAAAATTTTTTGAACATGTATATAATTTCACCATGGTTGGGATGGTATAAGTTTTTTCACATTCTGATAAGTGAAACAAATTTTGCAGTCTTAAACGTAGATTTGGGGTGTTTCATGATGTCATACATGGTCTATGAGTTGTGTTACAGGTGCTCTTGAGAGTGGTTTGGTGAGTTCTATATAGTCCTTGTGCATGATCTAGGGTGTTGATTCATTGTTTTAGTCCTCAAAAGTGAGTTGGAGTGTGTCATGATGTCATACATGGTATATGAGGTGTTTTACAGGTGTTCATGGGCATGCATGAGTTCATCATGGTTATTTCATGAGTTTTCATGGTTGATTCAGGGCATTTCATGCTTGTTTCTAGCCTTGGAGCATGCAGAATGAGGTAGAGATATGTGATTTTTGGACCCAATAAGTCATTTTCCAGACCATGGTATCAGCATGGTTGTGGTATATATGTGACATGTTTATGGTGAGTTTTAGGTCATGCAACTCGAAGGTTTGGTGCGTCTATGAGGTGCTTAGGAAGCAAACATGGTGAGATAGGCAAGTATTTTTGCACATGTAAGTCTTAATGGCTAGATATTTTAAGATATATTTGGGCTATGTGGTTAGTTTTATCAGCTATATGATGTTGTCATGATGTTTCATGACAATTTTAAGACCAAATTGTGAAATAAATTTGAATATATGCAAGTTTTGGTGAAACCAAGTAAGTTGCAATGTGTTTTTAAGACAAAAGTTGACCTTCTGATGCTCGATGTTAATTTTTTTCTTTGCATGGGGACCTGATCTCATTGGCATATATTCTTAGGTTAGTTTTAAATATTTCACAAAAATAATGAGGTGGTTTGATCATCATGTTTTTATGAACGAACGTTAAGAAGGTAAGTTGGTTTGAAACCCTAGTTAAACCCTAGCTAAGAGAATCTTGGAGAAAAGTGAGTATACAAAGTATATTTTTATTGTTTTTAAAAAAATAATGATTGGATGTTGTAGAGGAATCTTTCATATTTCCATAAACGTATATTAGATCTTGTGATGAATGTGGGCTCCACCTGAAAATGTTTTTTTCTGAAGAGTTCTAGTTTGTAGAAAATTTCTCCAAAGAAGGTAAAGTCTAAATTGTCATTTATGATATCCCTAGATTTGATATATATGTTTATTAAGGTTTCAATTCATGGTGAAGTTTAAAAAGTGCAAAGTGTTCCCTATTTGTGAAGACTAAGTTTTGGGGTAGTTTGGAGCAACATTCAGTAAAATTGACATTGCATGAGCCATAGAATGAGTTAGAAGTTATTCAAGTTGTGTTGTTAATATCGATTAGATATATTTCCATTGCTATATCAAAATTGTATTTTTTATATGGTATGTAAAAGTTATGATCTGTTATTTGAGGGTTAAGTTTGAAGGATGTTTTTTCTAACAAGGTGTCAAGTTACTTAATGAGGTAAGTTAATGATTCTAAGTTATTCATGATTGGTTAAGGTTTTTGAGTGCTTTGGAATAATTTATAAGTGATTTAAATGCTTTGTTTAAGTTTGGAAGTGTGTTTTGGTGTGATGGACCATGTTGGGCTAATGGTTAGTTCTTGAGTCCAATAAGGCATAAGAAGCAGTTTACAGAGATGAGCTTGGTTAAAGGCCTTCTACTTTGCGTTGGAATGATTTACAATAGGTTATAGAAATAGGATTTATAGATATTTATAATGGTATAATTTTTTTCTCTTGATGATGATATTTGATGAGTCATCCAAGTCAATTTGTGGAGATGAAGGTTTCATGTTTTTCAGGACTAAATTGCTTTTGTTGAAAGATTGAATTGGTTGTGGCATGAGATGAATTATTTGATGCTTACTACCGCATAAAAAGTGAATAGGTATTAAAAAATGTATTTAATGCCTTTGTAGTTCTTGAAAGTGAAATAAAGGGTGAAAACTAATTGATTTTGAAAAACTGGTTTTTGGGCAGCTTGTTTTGGTGAAGAGGAAAGTTGTTGTGGTTTAAACCAATGGGTATTTCATGAGGTATACAATTCATATAAGTTTTCTAAAGACTTTGGTATTTCCATATAGTGGTCACATTCCATATTTGAGGTGTTATTTGGTAGTCTTGAGGCCCAAAGATAAAATTAGGGTGTTGTAAATAGGTATTTTGAGAAGGATATGAGCTAGTGGGCCCATTTAATGATTTATTTGATTGGTTAAAGTAAATTTTTGACCATGTATGGTTTTTTTTTTTATATTACACATGTTTTATGATTTTGGGAGATTTACTAAGCATGGTTTTGGTATGAGTGGATTTTTCTCATCCTAGTGATGAGGTTTTAAGGCATTTTGGTGCAAGATGAGTGGTTTTGAGCATGGCCGACCTATATGGGTCATATGTGACCATTTTAATAAAGTTATTTAAATTTATTATGATTTATTGGTAAAATTATTCATGAAGTACCGACCTCCCTTGGGTTGTAAGGAAGAGAAGGCTATAAAGCTAGTGTTTTGAGTCCATTTATGGGCTAGTCTTGCATGGAGGAAAAGTGTGACCCAAGAGGGAGAGTATAATATAGAGATGAATAATTATATTACAGATTGAAGAATGATATAATTCATGTGTGTAAGGTTTTGAGACTAAGACAAGTCCATGAAAGGCATAGAGAGAGAGAGAGAGAGAGAGAGTTGAAGGTGTGCTTGAATGAGGGTTTGAAGGAATTTAGAGCTAAATTTTGGGATCACTATCAATTGTGGTATTAGTATATTTTTAGTGGTCATACTTCTACAAATTCTCTTACGATGATTCATATTCATAGGATTAATATCAATAATTGTTTAGGGGTTGGTGCTCCTTGTTGGGTTGGTTCCTCAATAAAGAAATCTCTTGTGATGTGTAATATTCACTTGAGTCTTTTTTGTGTGTAATATCCACAAAAAAATTAGTGGGTTTTCTTCCCCTTGAGGGTTTCCCACTTAAATCATGTTTTTATGTGTTCTCTTTCACTTTTCATGTTCATTTGAGTGTATGATCCACACCTATTAAGCTAATATGGAATTTATATAATTGAATAGATTTTTTATGGATGTTTTAATAATGGTAAATGAAATAAAGAAATTGTAGGACTGATTCACCCCCCATCTCAGTCCATTTTTCTTCCAAAAAATTTCAGTATCTTTATGTAAGGGAGTGCAGAACTCCACTCAGTTGGGATAGGCTTAAGGATCGAGAAGTTATTAGACTCGCCTTAATATAGGAAATTCAACAACAGGTGACTCTTATTCATCACTTACTTCTTGATTCATAGGATATACAGAAGATGTATGTTAATGAAAATATTATTGACATGAGATTCAAGGTTGGCTCGGAGGTATTTTTGAGATTCAAGCCACACAAGAGCCCTATCCATAATGGAAAATCCTCAATAAATCTTTGCGGTTCATTGGACCATTTGAGATTCTTAGGTGGATTTGACCTATAACTTATCATATCACCTTTCCATCTAGTGTATCATGCATCCATGATGTATTTCATGTATTTTTGTTGAGGATATATGTTCATGACCCTTCCTGTGTGCTAGATTGGACTACTTTTTTAAGTCCATGAGGGAGGATAAGTGATGGTACGACCAATATGTATCCTACAGTGTAGGAACTTGGGCCTTTGAGGTCATGAGGTTGATTAAGTCATATTGTGGTGGGATACTTACAATGATCATGTAGCTACATGGAAGGATGCAGCCACTCTTCGAGTATAGTGCCCACACTTATTTGAGTGACTTATTATAGAAATTCATGTTTAAGGGGAGTGGAATGTAATGCACACTTCCTTTAGACAAATTTCATTTCACTAAATTACCTACATTGGACATTTTATCTATCTCCTAAGATATTTTGACAAGGATTATGATACTTGGTAATTTGACAGTTGGATAGTATTGATTTGGCACTCTATGACAGGATTATTTTGGATGATATTGATGTGTGTGTGTGTGTGTGTGTGTTGATCATGCTGACTTTTTTGATGCATGGATATTAGCATTTCCATCATTGTAATTATTTATGGATGTGTTTATATGATGATGATGATGATATTTCTAACATTTGAACCTTTTGTGAAATCCTTAGATAATGAGTTTTTATACTAACTAAATTGTGTCTAATTATGGATATGGATGTTAGTTGTGATGGTGGTTGTTATAGAATTGATATATTGAGTTTAATATATTAATTGAATGTGTGAATGCATCATTTTGCAATATTTTCTTGGATCGATGTAATGTGTGTGTAGTGTGCAACAATGAACAAGTTCAACTAAATAAAATTAACACACACGTGGGGTACCAAGGTACCAATACATGAAGGATGCATGGACCTAAACCCACGGCCACCTTGAGAAACATTATTTGGGGTTAGAAAAGTGGCTAATTTATTTCATTTTTGTGGTTTGTTTGGATTATTACAATTTTCTTGTGTTGTGAGCCCCATTTTGAAATTAGCCCTTATTTTGTGAATTGTAATTTATTTAAATTATCTCTTTTCACATGTCATGATTTGGTACTAGGTTAGGACACTTTTTGAGAAGATTGGCATCATTTTTTATTGGTCTCTAAACTTAATAAAATACTAAGGGGTCGGATTTGGACTTTGGGTAGAATTTTGGAGAGCCAAAGGACCACCAAGTCTTCCTCCCACCATTAAAAATGAGATCAAGAGACAAACCCATCATGGGGAAGTGTGTTTTAGGATTTTTTATCTTGATTTTGACCTTTTTATTGTCGCTTTTCTTGATTCTTGTTTTCACTTGGTTCTTTATGATTCATTTTGTTGAGTTGGAAGGAGTGATGGATGGAACTTGAGTTTTCTTACTTGAATAATTTTTTTGGAGAATTTATTACCTTGGATGTTATTGTGTACTCCTTAGTTGAGGTGGAGGGAGTACATCTAGTTGGACATCCATGTGGATCCAACACACCCTCCCTTTTGTAAAATCTATAAATATAGGAGTGTGGTTAGGAAAAGGGGTTATACACACAATTTCATTATTGGGATTTATTTGGGCTTGGAGGAGAGATCTTGGAGAAGTTATGGAAATTGGAGAAGGAGCAAGTGAATAATTTAGCAATTGTTCCAAGGTAGGATCTTGAGCCTTCTTTGATAAGTGCATTGTTGATTGTATTATCTTGTATTTAGATGAAATGAAATGGTGTTTTGGCTTGTTATGTTTATTTTTATCTTGTTATTTTAGTCCTCTTTTGGATATTTTCTTGTTGTATTATATTTGTGATTGGGAAGGGTAGAAGGCCATATGATGGGTATTGGAAGCGATATTAAAAGTTGGTTAGGTGGAGGGAAAATTAATTAGGAATCTTGTTTATAAATGTGGTTGTGTTATGTTGATTTTTTTAGGGAGATGGGGTAGTTGGAATTAGGGCCTTTGGTGGAGTGAAAAGGGGGTGGTTGTTAGAGGTATAAGGTATAGTGGATGAATAAGGGGGGATGGTTTTGTGGAGGTTCAAGGCTTAATTTCATTGCTCATTTGGAGAGAAAAGGATACCAACTTTCAACGCTCCCTCTCCTACTTGGCTTGAATCAAGCCCTTATGTTGCATGTTTGTGTTTTTTGCATGCTTGCTTGATGTTGATATTTTGGAGCCCATTGGAATAGTTTCATTTTTCTGTTGATTAATGGGTTTTGTTTCTTTTATGGTTTTTGTGTTAGGGATGGTGGGTTAATTGGGAAGTGTTCCCTTCCCCGTTGATAATGGTTAGGAAAAGAGCATTGTTTGGCCACCTTTTTGTGTATTTGGGAAGCTATTTGAAGACTTCTTGACTCCTTGGAGTAGTTATTATTATCCTTGTTGGTGGTGGCTTGTTCTAATTTTTGTAATCTTGAAAGAGAGATGTTATAGTGAAGCAAATGTTATGTAAGTAACTATTTTTAGTTTTGAGGAGTCTTGTTATAATTTTGTAAAGGGAAGGTTGTAATGAAAATCTTAATGTAATTATTGTGAAGTGGAACTATTGTTATATGTAGCAATGTAATACCATTTTATTCAACAATTTTATGAGTTATTATTATAATTTGATTTTGGAAATTGTGTATTTGATAATAATTGTTTGAAAAAAAATTAGACTGGTTATGGTGTTGTTAAATTAGTTATTGGGATTCAATATTGTAGTTGATGCATCCCAACTAGTATGTGAGCACTTTCATGGTGAAATGAATGATTACTAGGTGGGATACACATGGATATGAGCATCCTTTCATACATAAATGCATGAAAGTGCATGAAAGGGTGATCATATCCATGATTCACCACTTTAGAACTCCATGTCCTTACTGTTATTATATCACAACAAAATTGTGATATTTTTGTTATTGTAGTCACCTGACATATTAGGAAATAGAGTTGGAACATAATGGTTAAGTGGGTTGGCCACCCTTAATTAAATATGGGTCCAACATTATACTATAGGTTGAATATTTAATAATAAGAAATATTTCTATTTCTATTATTAAATATTTAAACCTAGGGATATACTTTAGGTTAAATATTTAATAATAAGAAATAGTTATATTTCTATTATTAAATATTTTAAACCTTGGTATATGTGTCAACCATTAAGGTTGAAAAGGTGGGTCAAGAGACATACCCGATCACCTCATATAAAAAGGACTTCGGGTCCTCATTTGATATATTGAAAAATATATATCAAAGGTGTTTTTACCCTTGTGATTAGGGTTTCTAAAGGAGGAGGTAATTTACTAGATGTAAAAGGGTTCTCTACAATAAAGGTTACTTTTCACAGTGGTTTTTTACCTTTGGGTTTTTCACTATAAATCCTGTGTCATTTGTTATTTACTTTCTGTAAGTATTTCTTTATTTTTTATGCAATATAGTGTGATGTTTATTGATTTAATATTGCATAGTTTATTAATGTTGTATAATTTAATTGATTAAATCCGTAGTTAATAGAATCCTCAAATTCTATCATGGTAACAGAGCGAGGTAAATTAAATATATTAGATCAAATGTTGTTGTATTTAATTTATTTAATTTTATATGTTTTTTTCAACCAACCTGGAAGGGTATTTAAAAATCATCAGGCCCCCTTCTCCTCAATTTTTTTTGCAATCTAAAATTTTGAATGTTTTGTGAGGAATTAATGTGAGTGTGCATAGGTGAAAGGGGTTTACATGCGTGTGAAAAATCACATACAGGTAAGGGTAAATTAATATATGAAATATTTCTATTTCTCTATAGTTTTAAATGTGTGCAGGGTAAATGTTTTCAAAGGTAAAATTCAAGAGTAAATGAAGGGAGGAGACAAGTTTCATGAAAATAGGGATTTCAAATTATTTCATTGGCTGGGTGAAATTACTTGTCCCCTCTGTAAATCTCTAGGTTAATTTGTACTCTCATGTGATTCAAAATCTCCTTGCACCTGGTAAAAATTATCTTATTATTTTTACCTTATTTTTTTTCAAAATAATATGTTCGTGTCCTTTTGACCCCCCTCTAATAGGGCTTGATTTACAAAATATATAAGTTTATAGTTTTTATAACTATATTCTTTAAATAAAAATTTACTATAAAATAAAGATCATTATAGTTTATATTATATAAACTATTCTCAAAAAAAAATTATATAGTTGTTTATATCTTATTATAATTTATAAACAAGATCTATCTAAAACTGTATAGAAGAAGAAATTCTGAAATTTCATATTCTCGAAATACACAAGTAATTTTTACCATCTTAAATTTGATGGTCGAAATGACCGTCACGGCAGACCAAAAATAAGGCAAAATGACGGCCATTTAGACGTCAAATTTAAGTTGGCCATATCCAGGAAATTTTCACTATGTTAAAATTGATAGTCAAATGACCGTCACGACAAACCAAAAATAAGGCATAATGACGGTCATTTAGATGTCAAATTTAAGTTGGCCAGATCTTTATCTTCATTAACACTTTTCAAAAATTTGAAGTTGTGCATTCTTAGGGGTTTCATCTTCACTTCTATATGGTCGAAAAAAATTTATGATAGGTCTAGGGTATAATGTCAGAGCCCTTTATAATGCAGGTTATTATTTGATTATGGAAAGTTAATTAGTATGCATTTTAATGACAAAATTAGTTATGGTCAAATAGTTTCTTTAGATCTATAAAATTAGATTTGGTTCTATTAATATTTTTATGATCAGATTTTTAAAAAATTAGTTATTTATTTTAAAAATATATAATACTTGATTTTTTAATGAAATAATACAAGTTTTTTTAATCATAAAATATGGGTATTGTCATTTTTTCAATTAATATGTTTCTAACTCAGTGGCACATTATATCATAATGGGGTATGTGTTTCAAGAAATTTGAAAGACAATGGCATCCAGTTTCTTTTGCCTCGATAAATCCCAGATCCTAAATGGAGAAAATTACAATATTTGGAAGATCAGGGTCAAATCAGAACTTATGGCGAGGAAACTCTGGATGATTGTTTTAGGAACTGAGCTTGTGCCCACTGGTCGTCAAGCAAATGTGGAAAATATGAATACATTCTCATAGCGTACGCAAGAGGCCCTTTCCATGATCCTATGCAATGTGAACGATGAATATCTTCTACACATTGGTAATATCAAACATCCTAAAGAGGTATGGATACAATTAGAATCCATGCATGAAGGTACACGCTTATCTAATATTATTAAACTTGTTTTAGAATTACTTATGACTCCTATGAAAGGAGATGAAAAAGTAGTTAATTTCTTAGCCAAAATTAAAAATATCAAAGCTCAATTAGATGGATGCAATTGTGACTTAATTGGTGAAAAATTAATCTACTTTATTGTTCAGTTGAATATACATGAAAGATTTAGGAATTTTATTTCTATCCTAAACTCTAAATATCATAATGAGGATGAATTACCTGATTTAAATACTTTGAGTTCTCTTCTGATACAAGAAGAGCAATTGATGATGAACTTTGACTCTAAGGAGAATGCCTCTCATACACTTCTTGCTTTGAATTTGAGGTTCAAAACACGGAAGCCCTTCTCTAATCAAAAGTTTAGATCTAAATATTCATTTGTTGATAAGAAAAGTTTTACTTCTGAACATTTGTGTGTAATATTTAATGGTAAATGTCACAAATGTGGCAAATTTGGGCATAAAAAGGAAGATTGTAAATCTAAGAAACCTATCCATAAAAATCAGAAACATATTGTCTCATCTAAATATAATTTAAGGAAAAAGGATAGTTCTAATGATGCTCCTAAAACTATTACATTATATGTTGCTTTATACTATTCCTCTAATTCTAAATGGATTCTAGATTTAGGTGCTTCAAATCATATGATTGGTATTTCCAATTCTTTATTTGATGTTACAAAAATCAATGAACATGTGTATCTTGGTGATAACTCATCTTTAGAAGCAATAGAGAAAGGAAAAGTAAAATTTACAAATGGTATTTTGAATAATGTTTTATTTGTTCCTAAGCTTAAAAAGAATCTTTTGTCATGTTCACAACTAACTCATGATGGTTTGTCTATTAAAATTTTGAAGGATACTTGGTACATCAAATATAGTAATGATAATATAATTGTTGAAGGAATTCAAAGAAATGGTCTGTATATTTTTGATGATTTTTCTTCTGCATCTTGTTTTGTATCTCAAAGTTTGAATAATTCAAAAATATGGCATGAAAGGTTAGGACATGTCAATTATCGAAGCTTGTATGAAATGTATATATATAATCTAGTTAAAGGTTTGCATGTTTTGTCTTCATCTCACAATGCTTGTGAAGGGTGTTTACACTCGAAACAAAGTGTTAAACCCTTTCACTTACATCCTGAGAAGAGTTCCTCTTCACCACTAGAACTCATTCATAGTGATGTTAGAGGACCTTTTAAAGTAGCTTCATTAAATGGTTCTTTGTATGTTGTGACATTTATTGATGATTTCATTAGGATGATTTGGACATATTTTCTTAAAAATAAATCTGATGTATTTGAAAAATTTAAGGAATTTAAAGCTTCTGTTGAAAATTCATCAAATTATAAAATTAAGAGGCTTAGAACAAATAACGGGGGTGAATATGTTAGCAAAACATTTAAAAAATTATGTATTGATTGTGGTATTAAGAGAGAATTAACTTCTCCCCATTCTCCCCAGTCTAATGGTGTTGCAGAACAGAAAAATAGGACTATTCTAGATATGGCTCGCACTATGCTTCATTCTGTCAGTCTTCCCAAATTTTTGTGGGTAGAATCAATGAACACAACATTCTACATTCTAAATAGAGTCCCTACTAAATCTATTCACCTTTTGACCCCCTTAGAGAAATGGTCAAATAAAAAACCTGATATATCACATTTAAAAGTCTTTGGTAGTCTTGCCTCCTTATATATCCCTAAAAAGAAAAGAAAGAAACTTGATATGACTTATTTTTCTTGTATTTTCATTGGATATGGTATTAACACTACAACTTTAAGGATTTACGACCCTGTAAAAAGGGAAGTAACTGAAAATTGCAATGTTATTATTTTAGAAAAATGTTTATGTTCATCTTCAAATAGTAATGATATTCTTAATCCTGTCAATATTCCTAATGATGGTTCTGGTTCTGATAATGAAAATATGGTAAAATATCATGATGATGTTTCTTGTGTTAATGTTATGGATGTTTCTTAATCTCATGTCTCCATAGCTAAGAAACCAAAATGCACTCAAACTGTGTTAGAAATTTCTAATCATATTGACCTTAGGAAAATGACCAGAAGCCATCATACATACCATGTATTAATGACCTTGTATGAATTTGAGCCACAAATTTTTGAAAAGCTTCTTGGGATGAGAAGTGGATCAATGCAATGTGGGCTAAATATAATGCCCTAATTCAAAATCAAACCTAGGAGTTGGTTCCACCTCCTGAGAAAAGAAGCGTTATAGGGTCTAGATGGTTATACAAAGTAAAATATAATGTTGATGGTAGTATTGAAAAATATAAAGCTAGACTTGTTGCTAGAGGTTTCACTCAGAAACCTGGGATAGATTATGTTGAGACCTTTGCCCCTGTAGCTAAAATGAGCACTGTTAGGACCTTGTTTGCTATTGCTGCTCAGTTTGGGTGGGAAATCCACCAAATGGATGTGAAAAATAATTTTTTGAATGGTGATTTAAAAGAATAACTTTACATGTCTCAACCTAAAGGTTTTGAAGAAACTGGTAAAGAAAACTATGTTTTTAAGTTGAAAAAATATTTGTATGGTTTAAAGCAAGCTCCTAGAGCTTGGTATGCAAAAATCAATATTTTTTTAAACAATTAGGTTTTGTTAATTGTTCTTTTGACAATGATCTATTCATTAAGTAAGAAGGTTCTCACATTATCATTGTATGTCTATATGTGGATGATCTGCTTATGACTGGTGATAGTCCTGCTTTAATTCATAGGATTAAATAAAAATTGAAACAGTACTTTGAAATGATGTATTTAGGTCTCTTACATCATTTTCTTGGCATGGTTGTATTTCAAGATAAACATTCTATTGTTGTTTCTCAAGCACAATATGCAACCAATGTACTAAAAGTTTAATATGATTGATTGTAAACCAATTTATACACCTATGGAAGTTGGAATAAAACTTGATCCTAAACCTGCATGTGAAAAAACAGATCCTACTTTATATAGGAGAGTTAGTTGGTAGTTTGATTTATCTAACTATAATAGACCATATATTTCCTATGCAGTAGGAATTGCTTCTAGGTTTATGCAAGAACCTTATAGAGATCATTGGAATCTTGCAAAAAGAATTCTTAGATATATTAAAGGTACAATCAATTATGGGTTGCATTATACTAAGGATGAAAATGCTAACTTATATGGATTTTGTGATTCTGATCATGTTGGTGATGTATTAGATAGAAAATATACTTTTGGTTATGTGTTTAAATTTGGTGCAGGTGTCATTACTTGGTGCAGTAAAAATCAACCAACTGTTTTTATCTCTTCAACTGAAGTTGAGTATAGAAGTGCAATGGAAGCTAAAAAAGAAGCACTATGGATAAAGAGGTTGTTCACCAAGATAAAGATGAAGGCTCAAGGTTGTATTTATTTGTTCTGTGACAACCAGAGCACCATAGATCTTGCACATAATCCAGTATAGCATTATAGGATGAAGCACATTGAGATACATATACACTTAATCCATGAGAAGGTGCTAAGTGGTGAGATAGATCTCAAGTTTGTACCGACTGAAGAGCAGGTTGCTGACATCTTCACAAAGCCCCTGAGTGCTGTAAAGTTTTGTCACTTTTATGAAAAACTTGGATTGTCAAAGTTTCCATTGAGGGGGAGTGTGCATGACAATGTCACCTCCTAATGGAACTTGGTATTTGTAAAATGAAAAATGCATTGTAATAAAGACCTTCGAGTAAGTGAAAAAGGACTATGGGTAAGTGTAAAAAGACCTTCGGGCATGTGTATACCTTCTCAACTTATTTTTAGAAAGAAGTGTAGAAAGACCTTCAACAAACTCTTTAGTGCTATTGAGTTTACTGGTAAACATCTAGTGTAAGCATATTATTAAGGAGGACCTTGGTTATAAAATTCTCATATATGCTTGGTTTCAGGTAACCTTTTACAAGAACGTGTGAGAACATGTAAAACTCACAAATCATACTTAGCCACTGATCATGGGATGATATTTGGGATTCCAAATCCTTTTGTACTAAAAGGTAACTTGAGTATGATGAAGGTTTTATAATTCCTTCAACCTATATGCTAGCCTAAAACATTTATGGTTTAAGGATTGTAAATCATGTAGTGTACCACAGATAGGTAATCTATTAGCATATGTTATCCCACTTAACATTAAGGAGGAGTGTTGGAGCATAATGGTTAAGTGGGATGGCCACCCCTTAATTAAATATGGGTCCAACAAAATACTATAGGTTAAATATTTAATAATTATTATTATTTTTATTTCCATTATTAAATATTCAAACCTAGGGATATACTTTAGGTTAAATATTTAATAATAAGAAATAGTTATATTTATATTATTAAATATTTTAAACCTTGGTATATGTGTTAACCATTTAGGTTGAAAAGGTGAATTGGGAGACATACCCGATCACCTCATATAAAAAGGACTTCAAGTCCTAATTTGATATCTTGAAAAAAAAATATCAAATGTGTTTTTACCCTTGTGATTAGGGTTTGTAAAGGAGGACGTAATTTACTAGATGTAAAAGGGTTCTCTACAATAAAGGTTACTTTTCATAGTGGTTTTTTACCTTCAGTGTTTCCACTATAAATCCTCTGTCATTTTTTATTTACTTTATGTAAGTATTTCTTTATTTGTTATGTAATATATAATGTGATGCTTATTGATTTAACATTACATAGTTATTAATGTTTTATAATTTAATTCATTAAATCCATAATTAATAGAATCCTAAAATTCTATTACACTCCTCACACCACTCTCCACTCCTAAATTTGTTGCCACCCTAGCTTTTCCCTTGCACTACTTCAAACCCCAACTCAACTGAACCAACTCACCAACCGACAATGCACAGTGCAGACGATCCGCTTCAAACCCCAACTTACAAATTCAATTGTCGACAACTTCGCAACACACAACTCAGTGGGGCGAGTTTCACAACATAGAAAAATAGTGGAGGACATGGCTAAAGCCATCGCGGCCTGTAGCTGCCACTTCCATCATGGCCTCCTCCCATAACCTTTGTTTTCCCCTCTCCCCTATCCACTACCTCCTCATCACTTCCCACAGCCTCTCTTCTCCATTTTTTCCCCTTTTCTCCAACCTTGTGTTGCGCCTAAAAAATGAATAGCCAACCAACCAAACAAATAATGTGTATAACCAAACATACCAACCACAACCCTAATCAAATAAAACATAATGTGTATAGATAAATATTATTATATACTTAGGATAGGTTTAGGTTATTATATATTTTATATTACTATATAATATAATATATAATGTATATAATACAATATAAAATGTCTATTATATATTATATTAATTGTTATAATATATAATATATAATAAACTACAGTATTATAAATAATTATTATTATATTGCATTGATATATAATAGAAGATATACTATTAGTAATATATAAGTCTGTTAGGTATATATAATAGGTGTAATATATTATATGTATATATTGTACGTAATGTAGGGTATTATATAACATTGTTATAAAGTAATGTATAATCCATTTTGGAGCCATCGGACAAAATTGGAATGATACAAAGAATATTAACATGGCCCCTGTGTAAGGATGACCCTCTTAAATTGAGAAATGTTCAAGGACCACTTAGTGTTTGACTTGGTCATTATGGTCGGTGGTTATGGATAGATTTTCCAAAAAAATTGGCATTAGGTGCTCCTTAAAATTTGGTCCATAAAATTAGGCTACTAGTGGCCTCATAGCTTAAAATTGTCTAGTAAAAAATGAAGTGCCATGTAGTGGCTCACATTTTATATCCCATGGGATTTAATCCCACATTCACTACATGGAAACTTTATGACACACGAGAAAAAAAAAATGCATGGATTTTGGATTGGGAATTTTCAGGTCCTATTATTATCCACTATGGTTGAACATAATATACCTTATGGGAGTTTATTTTATCTATTCCTTAGGTCACTCAAATCTTTCCTTAAATACAAGGTAGATACTTCTCTCCTACCTCTTTGGAATATTAATTCAAGCAATACAAATGACAAGATTACCTCATGAAATAATTTGAAAATCCTTCTCCAAAAAAGGAACCACCTAAGAACATTCAATTCATCATGTGTCCTAGAAACAAGAACTCCAATGATGACAGAGTCACATACATTCTTCCTCAAGGCACCTCTTCTAATAGTACTATCCACAACATAGATCAATACACTTATAAATCACAAGGTAATTCTCTTTCTTCCTCTTGTGCTAATTATCACCAACCATTATTCAAGGAAGAGTTGAAATGAAATCTACCCCAACCATTCACCATGATTATAGACCCTTCTTGACCTCATCATTAATGGCATGATGAAAGTAAAATCTTTTTATTTTATACTAACTAGGGCCATTCTTATGATAATCATTGTGCCCTTCGATATTTTACCTATTCTTTCCTAATTTGTAACAGCTTTGACCATGATTTCATCCCTTGAGAAATGATATATGAAGTCATCAAAGAACACGATAAATATCAACAATGTGATCAAAATGAAGTGTTCCATCAAGCCAATGAACATATTAAAATTTACAATGATCCACTTTGTAATCACTCCAAGTCTAAACAACCTAATCCTGGTCTTGTTTCGACTAACAATATACCTACTAATGTTGTTGACCCATCATATTCCTCTATTAGTGCATCTATGAATATGTAGTTAATCTAGACATTACCAAAATTATTATCACTTGCATTTAACCATTTTATCCTTCCTTTGTTTAGGATAAATCATAAAGATTCATCTACCCATGCTCTTCATGCCAAAACTCTCATGAATAGACTTCCATTCTTGATCCCATAGTTCATATAAATGTCATCGGCACCTATGAATACACTCATGCATGGTCAATCATTTATTGAGAATCATCACATCTCCCATACATCATCACCCCATGTCAACCTACACAATCGATCCCATTTGTTTCTAGCTCTTATGCTTCTTATGCCATCGGCCCTTGTGAAGATATTTCTACCATGGCCAATCCCATAAACATTTCATTAAAAAACAAAATCTAAAGATTTCTTCCATGTCTACTTCTTCATAACCTATTCAAACTGACCCTCCTTAGGTTTAAATTGTTGTACATCTCAACCCTAAATATTGGGACCCTCTTGCATAATTCTCTCTCCTTCCAAATCAAATCTTGATCTTGGATCTCATTCATTCCTTACATGAACATTGTAAGCATATTATGTCATCACTATTCACTATTAACATCCCTTTTCCACCCACTTTTGGGAAAGAATCTTCCCTACATAGTATAGAAGATAGCATCATGTGTCAATGAGAAGATCTATACATTTTTATTAATCATTCCTTGTGTATTCATTTTCCTCTTGACTTCATGATCTCGTACAAGGTTTTATTTCATGTAAATGACCCTCTCCTCTTTACCTCAATTCAAATTGGCCACATAATGTTCAATATATTCCTCATTGGAAAAGGTTCTAGTGCCTATGTCACTTTCCTTGACTTCATTAAGACACTTGGTTACTCTATAAGCAACGTAAATCCACTAGGATCATGTGTGAGAGTTATGATCCTAGACATATGCCCCCATGGGTTACATTTTTCACCATATCACCATGTCTCCTCACACCATCCATGTCAAATTCATGATCTTCAACTTCCACTTACCCTATAATATCCTCTTAGGTCGACTATGGATTCGTCACATGCACATAATCATATCATCTACCTATTAATGTATTAAATTTGTACACATATGGGTTGTCTATAAAGTACAAGGTGACACTAATCCTTTGAACATTTACCTCTTCCAACATGGTTATAGTGGTCATCCCAAGGTTATGCAGCATACTATTCCAAACCTTCTTGATTTTGGATGATGATGAACCTAATGAAACCAACCTTAGGATCAAAAATTTTGATCCACCTAATGTCATTATATCACAATTACGTCCCACTCTATGACCTCACTTGCATAAGGATTTTAACCATGTCCATATCACCATTACTCACAGCTAAGTGGCATCCCCTCGAGTATCTCATTCAACCCAATCCTATTATCAATTCATGTGATATTAATGCCATACACCTAATTATGATGACTATTACTCTCTAGATGGTCCCTTTTAGTAGGTTATGCCTAAGTTGTGAATGTGGAAATTTGTCCACTATTAGGAAGCACTTCACTCTAGGATTATTCATATCATCAATGATGTTGTTGTCTCTCCACGAGACATGTATACTTGTTTTGATCTTAAGGTTGATGACCTCATAGATGATGAGGATGAATTATAGGGATTTTAAATATATTGTTGAACATCTTAATATATTGTAATATTATTAATAAGGGTATTATATAACGTTGTTATAAAAGTAAGAGAATCCATTTTGGAGCCATCGGACAAAATGGAATGATACGGAGAAGATAACCATAGTCCATGTCGAAGGATGACATGCTTAAATTGAGAAAATGGTTCGAGGACCCACTTAGCATTTGACTTGGGTCATTATGGTCTGTGGTCATGGTAGATTTGCCAAAGATTGGCATTAGGTGCTCCTTAAAAATTTGGTCCATAAAATTAGGATACTAGTGCCTATAGCTTAAAATGTCTAGTAAAAAAAGGAAGTCCAGTAGGGGCTCACATTTTATAATCCCATGGGAATTAATCCAACATTTCACTACATGGGGGGGCGGGGGAGGGGGGGGGGGGGAGGGAAAAAACTTCACCCCGTTATGGACACCGAGAAAAAAAAACTGCATGGATTTGGAGATTGGGAATTTCAGGTCCATTATTATCCACTATGGTTGAAACATAATCTACCCTATGGAGTTTATTTTATCTATCCTTAGGTCACTCAAATATTTCCTTAAATACAAGGTAGATACTTCTCTCCTACCTCTTGGGAATATTAATTCAAGCATACAATGACAAGATTACTATGAAATAATTTGAACATGCCTTCTCCCAAAAAAGGAACCACATAGACATTCACATTCATCTGATGTCCTAGAAACAAGAACTCCTAATGATGACAGAGTCACATACATTCTTCCTCAAGGCAACCTCTTCTAATAGTACTATCCACAATCATAGATCAATACACTTATAAATCACAAGGTAATTCTCTTTTCTTCCTCTTGTGCTAATTATCACCAACCATTATTCAAGGAAGAGTTTGAAATGAAATCTACCCCAACCATTCACCATGATTATAGACCCTTCTTGACCTCATCATTAATGGCATGATGAAAGTAAAATCTTTTTATTTTATACTAAACTAGGGCCATTCTTATGATAATCATTGTGCCTTCGATATTTTACCTATTCTTTCCTAATTTGTAACAGCTTTGACCATGATTTCATCCCTTGAGAAATGATATATGAAGTCATCAAAGAACACGATAAATATCAACAATGTGCTCAAAATGAAGTGTTCCATCAAGCACATAACATATTAAAATTTACAATGATCCACTTTGTAATCACTCCAAGTCTAAACAACCTAATCCTGGTCTTGTTTCGACTAACAATATACCTACTAATGTTGTTGACCCATCATATTCCTCTATTAGTGCATCTATGAATATGTAGTTAATCTAGACATTACCAAAATTATTATCACTTGCATTTAACCATTTTATCCTTCCTTTGTTTAGGATAAATCATAAAGATTCATCTACCCATGCTCTTCATGCCAAAACTCTCATGAATAGACTTCCATTCTTGATCCCATAGTTCATATAAATGTCATCGGCAACCTATGAATACACTCATGCATGGTCAATCATTTATTGAGAATCATCACATCTCCCATACATCATCACCCCATGTCAACCTACACAATCGATCCCCATTTGTTTCTAGCTCTTATGCTTCTTATGCCATCGGCCCTTGTGAAGATATTTTCTACCATGGCCAATCCCATAAACATTTCATTAAAAAACAAAAATCTAAAGATTTCTTCCATGTCTACTTCTTCATAACCTATTCAAACTGACCCTCCTTAGGTTTAAATTGTTTGTACATCTCAACCCTAAATATTGGGACCCCTCTTGCATAATTCTCTCTCCTTCCAAATCAAATCTTGATCTGGGAATCTCATTCATTCCTTACATGAACATTGTAAGCATATTATGTCATCACTATTCACTATTAACATCCCTTTTCCAACCCACCTTTTGGGAACGAATCTTCCCTACATAGTATAGAAGATAGCATCATGTGTCAATGAGAAGATTCTATAACATTTTTATTAATCATTCCTTGTGTATTCATTTTCCTCTTGACTTCATGATCTCGTACACGGTTTATTTTCATGTAAATGACCCTCTCCTCTTTACCTCAATTCAAATTGGCCACATAATGTTCAATATATCATCATTGGAAAAGGTTCTAGTGCCTATGTCACTTTCCTTGACTTCATTAAGACACTTGTTACTCTATAAGCAACGTAAATCCACTAGGATCATGTGTGAGAGTTATGATCCTAGACATATGCCCCCATGGGTTACATTTTCACCATATCACCATGTCTCCTCACACCATCCATGTCAAATTCATGATCTTCAACTTCCACTTACCCTATAATATCCTCTTAGGTCGACTATGGATTCGTCACATGCACATAATCTATCATCTACCTTATTAATGTATTAAATTTGTACACATATGGGTTGTCTATAAAGTACAAGGTGACACCTAATCCTCTTGAACATTTTACCTCTTCCAACATGGTTATAGTGGTCTATCCAAGGTTATGCAGCATACTATTCCAAACCTTCTTGATTTGGATGATGATGAAACCTAATGAAACCAACCTTAGGATCAAAAATTTTGATCCACCTAATGTCATTATATCACAATTACGTCCCACTCTATGACCTCACTTGCATAAGGATTTTAACCATGTCCATATCACCATTACTCACACTAAGTGGCATCCCCTCGAGTATCTCATTCAACCCAATCCTATTATCAATTCATGTGATATTAATGCCATTACACCTAATTATGATGACTATTACTCTCTAGATGGTCCCTTTTTAGTAGGTTATGCCTAAGTTGTGAATGTGGAAATTTGTCACTATTAGGAATCACTTCACTCTAGGATTATTCATATCATCAATGATGTTGTTGTCTCTCCACGAGACATGTATACTTGTTTTGATCTTAAGGTTGATGACCTCATAGATGATGAGGATGCATTATATGAATTTGTTACAAATATATTGTGTAAAATTATTAATATATTGTAATATTATTAATAACGAGTTTATATAACTCATATTAATAATATAGTTAGTGTGAGTGTGTTGTGATAAAAAACTCACATAGCTATTTTGGAGTGTGAGTGATCTTAGGGATAAGCTTGAGAGATTCGTGGAGAGATATATGAGGAAGACTAAGTGATAAGACTTGACTCCTAGATTATAGGATCAAGCATTTATATAAGAAGCTATCTCTAGATGAATACAACATCCTAGATGATTTTTAAATTCAATATAATTATATTCAGTGTGTTCTCATATTATATTTAAGCTTCTAACTATGGTATCAGAGCAGTCAGATATATCGATGAAAAAATATGAAGATTTGTGGGGAATATGCATCGACAAAAGGTGGTGAAAATTTGAGCTCCATGGTCCAATCTATTGAGTAAGTAGTTACATCATGGAGGACGGAGGCAACAGAGGAAGGAGGTCAATCAGCAACCTCTCATCAGCCGCAAGCGACGGGGCCGCATAATGAAGTTGTGGCATTTTTTCAGTTGTGTTTATTTTCCACTATATGAAAATAAGAATAGATGTCACATTTCTGTTCAATTGTAATTTGTGAGAAATTCCTATATGTAACCTCCTATAAGAAAAAATTGTAGAGTATGTCTCTAAGTTTATTGTAACACTCATAGATTTGGAAAGGGTTGGTGGTAGATCTAGAAAACCACAGATGTAAAAAGGTAGATAAAATTTTACTGATGTAGCGGTCCTCTAACTACCTTCCTTCTTTATGAAGATGATCCACCAATGGAATTTCGAGTGCATTATTTTCATGGAGTAAATGCGGGATGCGTTCCTTTGCATAGTTGTGGTCGTGTGCAGCAAATAGTCAACCAGTTGGAATTTTATACGCCTTTCTTAGATCCAAATTATAAGGCAAGCCCGTGCAACACATTGTAGAACAAGGATTTATATTGTACCATGTCAACATTAGGGGAGTGAATGTTACAAATATATTGTGTAACATTATTAATATATTGTAATATTATTAATAATGAGTTTATATAACTCATATTAATAATATAGTTAGTGTGAGTGTGCTGTGATAAACAACCCACGTAGCTATTTTGGAGTGTGATTGATCCTAGGGATAAGCTTGAGAGATTCATGGAGAGATATATGAGGAAGACTAAGTGATAAGACTTGACTCCTAGATTATAGGATCAAGCATTTGTATAAGAAGCTATCTCTAGATGAATATAACATCCTAGATGATTTCTAAATTCAATATAATTATATTCGGTGTGTTCTCATATTATATTGTAGCTTCTAACAGAATTTGAATCCAAGGATGGGTTCAGGAACTATACTCCTTTAATTGGCAATATGATAATCGATCCGCATCTTGCTCCATCAAACAACCACTCTAAAACTCTTGTTATGACATATCCCACTACTTCCCATTTTACTTCTCCACATGTCATAATGAATATATCTTCTATGGCATCACCACCAGCTCTTCTTTCCTTATATCTCTTAACCAACCCATAGTTGAACCATACTATACATGGCATAAGGATCTTGGGATGATGTTGCATATTATATATCCTATCGATAACATAAGAATAAACTCAAGGAAAACCTTAGACTAAACCAAAAAATGAAGGCCACGTAACCCTCTTATGTTGCACCACTCTTTTATTTTCATCACAATTTTTTCTCGCATATAGACGATACTTGTTGGGTTATCTCCCATAATTTTTGAGTTAATTATTAATTCTCCTCATGTACCTAAGCATTGAGATCAATCCCCTCCATCACATCCTTCTATTTCATCATATAATTCTCTCTAACTCATCATTCCCCCATCCCTCACTTGATGGTATCCATTGTAATTTCCTCACATGGATGTCTAAGTAGGTTGACAATTATCTCTTTTCCACATGATCATAATTCCATCATGGTATCAACATAATTTGAGATAACCTTGAGGACCTCATGATTCATACTTGACGTCAAATCCTACATGTTGTAGCTAAAATCATCAACATTACATTTCAATCATTTACACGTCACCATTGATTCCCTTTATTCTACTTAGTGTATCACTATCTACCTCTTGTTTGGGTTTCTATGACCATTTCTTCATATCTTAGATATTTTGGTATTATTTATATTCTCTTTCTTGGTTTTATCTCTTATCACTTAGGCTAGTCTTCTAATCAACCCCAATCCCATTCAATTTTACCCTTTGTACCTATCTTTCATTTTTCAATTTTTTACCACATCATTTCTCTCATTCATGAATGTTCTTACATTTGTGAACACATAAGAAATTAGAATCATAAAAGTAAGCAGACATCGCACATCAATATCAATACACATGATATCACCAAAAAATGCTCTCGGATATATATATATATATATATATATATATATATATATATATATATATATATATATATATAGTATATATTAGAATGAATCATTTTATACATCATATACAATTCATCTCTCACAATTATGAAAACTAATCCTCAAAAACCATTCCCTAAGATGGAGTTCATATGATGATTTGATATGATGGTTCTTAACTCATAACATGTAGGGATCATGTTATTACCTCTTAATTGATCCCCTACTACCTCTCCCTCTATTATAACCACCCAAATCTCCAACTATATAATGTGGGTTGCATCATTATCCTAGCACACAACCACCTCTTATGGATCTAATCGTATTTTTTCCTTCTCTCCTTCCAATGTCACATGTGCCTATAGAATGCCCTACATCAAGGATGGCATATCTCCCACACTCGATACTTCCAGAGCATATCTTTATCTATGAAGATTTTGGGTTGCCTCTCCCACCAGCCTGAATGCACTCACAAACTCTCTAGTTATAATTGATATTGGATTCACCATCACTACCATATATGTCAATTCCAAGATGGAATCCAAAATATCATGGTATGCACCCTCAATCATTGATTTCCACTAAACTATGGTGAAATAGACATAACACATACACCAAATACCTCATTAGAAATATATTCAACATAATATTATATGCCATCATAACTACTAACTTTGAGACTCACTACAATCACTAAGTTGCTTCATTACGATGGCTACATCTACCTATCCTCATAAAACTACCCATGTATTATCATATCTCGATCAACGGGATCCTACCAAATGTACCCACCTATATCAAGGCATTAATATCATTGATGGTATCATCAAATCCTCCACTCTTTCCCTATCCACTTCATCATATACACTGTTATTTATGCATGTGTATCTAAAAAATAATATCTTTTTTTCCTCTATAATTTTCATTCGTGGTACCATCCTTGGGCTCTCTCTACTCTCTCATCCTATCTCTTGGGGATTTCCCTCACCTCTTTCACCTAAATTATCTCTACACCTCCTCCCCTCTACCAATATTTCCTAGCACTTGGTTGTGGGATATGCTTAAATTGGTATGGCCATAATTGTAGCACTAATACCATTGGTCCCACATTTCATCCTCTCTCTCTAGCATATCGTGGTCAATAATCTAGAAGAGGTAGGGTTGCCAAATGATCCAGATGCCCAAAATACAATAGAACTATATCTATTAGGTATGTATTCATCCACCACATGTAATGTCCTATAATATCTAATTTCCCCTTGGCAACCACTTTAGTCAACCAACTGGGCCATCGATCTACTTTCTGACTGTAGGTCTCCAATACCACCTGATCTTATGGGACCTATATCAAATTCCTATATCCCACTGTTGTTCACACTTTCAATACTCTTTCACATAGTATAATCCATGGATAATCCCCTACTACTGATAGTGTGTAATAAATCATTACACCAAAACCTTGAGGTATTAGTGAGTCCACACACTAGGATCATAACATCCCACCACGCTTATTCAAATCTTGACCTTGGGTTCAGTCTGCTCCCATACATGTGAGACTCACTTCACCAAAATTTGGGCACCCCATAGACCCCAACTACACGGCTTGACCAACTAAGTGGGATCCAAACATAGGTGGTTACTCTAGCACCAAATGTAATGAATTGTTACACCAAAACCTTGACGCGTTAGTGAATCCGCACACTAATATCATAACATAGTGGTGCCCCTATATTTATACACATGAGAAATGTTGATATATCTATATTTTGTAAATTATGAAGGGCCCTACTACCCATCACTATCTTAGATGAATCCTATATTGATTGTGCACCATTTACACCCATTTTATGGTCCTTCAACTAAAAAATATGTTGGACTATAATGAATCCATGCATGTCACCATTACAAAAAAAGGTAGTTCCCCATCTACCTTGTGACCTAAGATATGTGCCAAAGTTATACCAATAATCACCTTTCATATAACCATAATCATTGCAAAAAATATGATACTCAATTATATCATCGATAGTTCTTAAGATACTCCTCACTTCATGTGGCCCACCATGCTAATGCCCTCTTCTTTTTGGTTCTCTATGGCACATCACAAAACATATTAACACCTTGAAATGGTAACCCAAGAATCACATGTACATCCTATTATGTCATGGTGGCCTCTATCATTTGTCCTTCAGCCTTCCACCTGAAAGTGTTGTACCTGTTGCACCCCTAAAATGTTGACTAAGTAAAAAAAGGTGCATGGGCACACAAGAAGAACATGTGCAAGGAAGGTTCTAGGAGGGTTTAGAAGGACCATGTTATCAGCCGGTAGAAAAAGGTCTCTAGACTTATCCATATTTGGTGTATCGGGAAAGACACAAGAAAAGTGTGACCCGCCTACGCATGATGATTAGATAAGGTGTCATCCTAGCGACAGGTTGGCATAGGAAGGAATATGCCCTATGATGGAAGCTTATAGAAAACCATCATGGAAAGGAGTGGAGAGATCAAACCTAGAGGATCATGCTCCCATGGAGGACCACATCTGGACACTTGGCGATGGATCTTAAGCCTCAGAAAGAAGAGTTGCAGTTCAAGAGGCCTATAAATATAAGCACCCATAGGGAGAGAAAAGAGGAGGAAAGATGAATAGAGAGAGCAGAGCTCTGTAAAAATTTTGCGAGGATTTGTACTGGGTTGGGTAGATAAAATATAGGAGAAGGGTGCATCAAGGGGCTTGGGACTGTAAATTTTCTTTTTGAAAGCTACGGAATGTAGATCTAGTTATGATGTATGATTTCAGTCTGCCATATTGTGGTGTTCTGTAATGGATCTAATGAGGTTACCAACTTATTTGAATATGATCATTAATTATTCTTGTCCATCCTCATATCTTCATAGTTTTGTTTCATGTATGTTTATGAAATAAGTATGAATCCTTATGCATTTTCCTTTCTATTTTGGTTCAGTCTTATATTCTGTTAAAGTATCTTTTTGTCTAGAATGACTACATTGGTCTAAAATCCGTTCTGAGCTCTATGATGATTGTATGTCTTGTTTTCACTCGCCATCCTTAAGTTCCTATCATATATGATGTTTCCCACTAAAATCACACAAAGGAGAGACTTGGGGCCCACACGTGCCTCAAGTGAGTACCCAGTGCCTGCTGGGTGATAGGCCGGCGCGCATGGGGTTCCCTTGTTCTTTGGTGGGTGTAAAAATGACTACATCTTAGTTCCATTGTTGGGACCTCTTTTCAAAGTTGTAGTGAGAAATAACATACATCATGATCTATGCAATGAGTGATGACAGAGCATTTAACTTTGGAAAGTGTTCAATCATGGTTTAAGATCACAGTGGATGAATTTTCTCATAGATTCAACACTTGACTTGAGTTTGATGCACGTATATGGGTAGAAGAGAACATCTGTCATGATTTGTATGAAAAAAAAATTTGTTGCTTCCCAGTAAACCTGTATGAATGGCTCTCGGCATATGTGTCTAGATCAAGTTGGTATTATAGATCATGTGCGTGGACCCAAGAAGAGTACCAAAGGATGCAAGATGCAGATCTAATGTGGACTCTTACTTTGGATCATTGGTGGAAAGGAGTGTTGACTAGCTACAACCTGGAATACTCTATTTCCACATATTCTTGTCCGGACGTTGCTGATTTTGAGTTTTTCTAGGTGTTGATCAGAGAATACTTGTTAGAATATCACACAACAAGTCTATCCAGGAGAGAAGGGTAGGATCAAGGGTATGGAGGGACAGGAAGAACCCGCGCGAGGAGGGCAAGTTTAGCTTTCAAGAATTAGCCAATTTTGAGCATGAATACCTATTTTTAAAAGATGGCGTGTAGAGAAGATAAATGAGGTAGATACGTGCACGCCACACATTGTCTATCTTCAGAGGATCATATTGAAGCATTTTTACATAGAGACAAGCTAAGAATAGGATTGTCACTTTAGTTAACTATAAGAGGTCTATAGATAGCACACTTGCATGTGTGGCTATGCCTGTAAATGGCGTGTGGATATTAATAGCATGCAGCCTATTTTGGAATAGATAAGAGGTGAAGGGAAAGTCCCTACCCTATATATGATGTGAATCACATATTATTTGATATCTAGGTATATGCAGAGTGTAAGAGGTAAGCATAAATATATATGTGCATATGACTAGATTACTGTATCAGATCCATGCGCGCATCGGTATAGAATGCCATTATAGTAAGAAGCTTCTATGTTTATTAATAGATGGAATATATCGGTTGAATCTAAGTGTCATTCATGTGTGTAATTGAGTAGTGTATGTTCTTGATTCAATCATGATTATTGTTTAAGCTTGTTCTTTTCTAGATTTGAATATGACATGTATTGTAAAATGATGGATTAGTTATGGATCTATATGTTTCTTCCTTCATCACGCTAACATCCTACTACAGTAACCGTAAAGAGGGACCTAGTACCTTTACGTGCTTTGGGTGAGCACTCAGTCTAGGCAAAGTGATGTGTCACCGCGTCTAGGGTGTTATCTAGTAAATTCTAAGCTGCATCATTGGTTCCGTTGTTGGGACCTCTTTTTCAATTTTTTTCAGAATGGTTCGCGATGAAGACTTACCGGTTAACTCTAGTAAGTATTGATGAGTGGATACATGATCTGGAGGAAGAATATGCATGGAGACTCAGCATTGGATCTCAGTTTAGCACAAACATATGGGTAGAACAGAATCAGTATGATAGCTTATAGGAGAGATTTTTCACCATCTTTCTAGTAGAATTATACGAGTGGTTGATTGCTTATGCATCTAAGAGGAATTGGAGGCATCACGCACTTGTCTAGACATAGGAATAATTTCAGGCCCTTTATGATGCTGATCTAACTTGGACTCACACTGTGGATACATGGTTTCATGGTGTTCTAAAAATTTATATTCAAGAATATGTAATTTCAACGTATTCTTTCCTGTAGGTAGCTGAATTCCAGTTTTAGTGGTATCCTAAAGGAGCATATTTGCAAAAGTAGTCCACTGGTGATCAAGATTTGATGGTGATTTGTAACCTGAGAGTTTAAACTGATTTCTAACTGAACCTCACCATGTGTGAGGGTAGGAAAGGTTTTGTGAAAGATGGCATACTTTAGTAATAGAAGGCAGAGAGAGGAAAGGTAGCTTAAGTATAATCGAGGTGAAGTGAGAGGAGATAGAGAAGTAGGGTAACATTACAAAAAATTATGGAATGAGGGGAGAGAGATAGCTCATGAGGATTGAAAGCTCATGTAGAAAGGACATGGAGCTTTATAGAGCATCAGGACTCCTCCATCTTGGAAATCATGACATAGACCCCTTGGCTTCACAATAAGTGCGCATTTAAAACTTAGTAGGAAGTGAGGTAAAAAGTGTGGTTTCGTGCAAGAATGGGATTCGTTCTATTCAACAGATAGGTAGCGCAGTACCTTGGTATACAGGGGTAGAAGATCTTCCTATATTTTTGAAAGCCATGGAAGCACAATGGAAAGATCAAATTAAGAGAATAGGTATGTTAGTGTATACCTTGCACAGGACAATAGCGTGTTGGTGGGTAGTTCACAAAGATAATATTATGGAGTGGAAGGAGATCAGAATTGCCCTATCTAGCAGGTTTGTAAGAAGCAATGCACCTACGTAGATTTACACTTATAATGGTGATCAACCTGTTCAGCACCACATTCAGCAGTGTGAGAGACTCTAGACAGTAGGACGGGAAGCATTACCACCTTCACTCTGGGTGCATAAATTATATTCCACTCTACAAGGGTGCACATGTGCTTGGTATGTATACGTAGAACTGCATTGAGATATTGGAAACTGACAGAGTTTGACTGTAGGAATGATCCATACCTTTGACTACTTTTCTTCCCAACCTCAAATAGAAGAGGCATTAAAATTTGTCAAGTGGTTAACCATGAGAAATAGTACAAAGGTAGAGGAACTCATACAAGAATTATTTGGTGAGACAAAATCAGGCGTGCATTTTGAAGGAGGAGAAGACTCCATATTGCTTGAATGTGCTTTCCTTGGGAAAGAAAAATGAAAGATGGTGTACATCATGGATGACGAGGAAGTTGAAAACCTGGACATTGACCATTCACAGGGGGGCATGAGGTCTTGGATAGTGCAAATAAGGATACGCGTGCATACCATGAACTAATGAATAAAAAAAGTCAATATAGGATCAGAGGCTTGGCCCAAGGAGGTCATAATTGGAGACTATTGGTTAGAATCGGAAGTGGCAAAGATCATTGATTTACTCAAGGATTATTAGGACTTATTCCCTCGAGGGTATCATGAACTTAAAGGCATCCATGAATCACTTGGGGAAATGAAGATAAAGCTTAAGGATGGTGCACACATAGTTAGAAAGAGGCCTTAAAAAATGAACCCCAATTTGTGCAAAAAGGTCAACGAAGAGATTGATAACATGCTGAAATTTGGAATTATCAAGCCCCTTGATGAATTAGAATGGGTTAGTCCAATGGTGATCATTATCAAGAAGGATGGATGAATTAGAATATGTGTTGACTACAAAGATCTAAATGTTGCATGTGTAAAAAATCCATTCCTTGTGCCATTTATTAAGGAAATACTAGAAGGAGTTGTAGGGTGTGAAATATATTCCTTCACAAGTGGGTTTTCTAGGCATCATCGGGTTAGGATTTCCCAAGAGGATCAGGAAAAGACCACTTTTACTACTGAATAGGGCATTTTTTCCTATATTGTGATGCCTTTTGGACTGAAAAATGTGTCTATTATATTCTCGCACATAGTTGTTCAGGCATTCAAATATTTTATTCACAACTTCTTACAAGTCTACCTCAATGATTGGACAGTATATGGGCTTATTAAGGATCACTGTGACAATTTGCGCTTACTATTTGAACAATGCAAGCAGTTGAGTATCTCTCTGAACATCAAGAAGTGCATATTTTCTACACCTTTTGGAATATTGTTGGGACACATAATCTGTAAGGAAGGATTGATTTTTGATCCAGCTAAGGTGGCAGTCATTTTAGGGTTGGAAGTGCCTAACATTCAGAGTGAGGTGCATGGATTTTTGGGTCACATAGGATATTATGGAAAAATCATCAAGGGATATGAAAAAATTGTTGCACCTCTGGAGGAGATACTGAAAGGAAAAGGTACATTCTATTGGGCATAATCACAGTAGAATGCGTTTGAAACATTGAAAGAGAAACTTACTACCATGCCTATCCTACATTTTCCTTCATGGGAAAAACCATTTCATGTACATGTGGGCATCTCTGGCATGGCCATTGGTGCAATATTAGCTCAACCTGGAGAAGGTATTTTTCATCATCCTATATGCTTTGCTAGTAGGAAGTTGACACCATTCTAGAATTCACTGAAGAGAATAAGCACAGATGATTAAAGAAACCATTCCAGTTGCCTAGTTATATAGGTTACAACGCGTTCCAACTAAACTTTATGACATTGTTTTTTTCTATGGATCGGTATAGCACCAGAAGGAATGAAGGAATTGGAAAATAAATAGCTTGCCATACACGCGGCACCTTTTATGTTGATCAATGGTGACCTATATAAGTTAGGTAAAGATGAATTATTATTTCATTGTATATTAGAGCATGAGCATAAGGATATAATTGATGAGGCTCACTATGGTATTGTAGGTGGCCACTATGCAGGTGATGCTACAACACGCAAAATCCTACTTGCTAGATTATGGTGGGAGACATTATATAAAGACTGTAAAGAATATTGTAAGGCATGTGATCATTGTCAATGCCTAGGAAAACCAAGATAAAGAGATGAAATGCCACTGAGACCTATTATCAGTGTAGATTCATTTGAGAAATGGGTCATTGATTTTGTAGGACCTATTTCACCAGCTGCGCACATGACTGGATCGTGTTATATCATTACTTTCACATATTATCTCACACAGTGGGCAGAAGCAGCACCTACAAAGTAATGTACAATAGCTACAACAACTAGGTTTCTATGGGAGAATGTCCTTACAAGATATGGATGTCCTTTAAGTTTGACAAGTGATAGGGGTACACACTTTTTAAATGAAACCATACGGATCCTATTAGATGAGTTTATGGTTGCCCACCATAAGAATACACCTTACCACCCTCAAGCAAATGGAACTATTAAGGCTTTCAACAAAATTTTGAGCTAGACATTGACAAAAAAATTTGATGTTGGAAGAAAGGATTGGGATGATAAAGTTTCATCTGTTCTTTGGGCATATATAACCACTCATAAGAGACTGAACAAGGCCACACCATTTCAATTGGTGTTTGGCGTTGAAGTCATTCTTCCTATAAAATTCATGTTACCTTCTTTGCACATTGCGCACACTAGAGGTCTAGCTAATGAGCACACTTTAGAAGAATGGATTAAAAAGATATTTAGTTGGATGAGCAACGATTCATAGCACGTTGGAGTCAGAAGCAAGAAAAGGCCAGGTAGAAAGCATGGCATGACAGAATTATAAAGAATAAGAAGTTGGCAGTTGGACAAATGGTACTTCTTTATGACTCTAAGTTCTTGTGCCATCTAGGAAAGCTCAAAGTATATTGGTTGTGGCCATATGTCATCACTTACATACTTTAATCAGGTGCTTTCCAGTTAGAAGCACTTGATGGAACACGGCTACCCAATTACTTCAATGGGAGTAGGCTAAATCCCTACTATAAATAAGTCTTCTTGGTGTTTGTAATAAGGCAGTATTGCCATTTAGATTAGGTTTTCAATAATATATTTCCTTTATTGTCGTTATGATTTGTCAATTTAGTTGTTGTTCTTGCATAATAAGCATGTTTGCGTGCATAAATCTAATTACTATGTGAAGAATGTTTATACGTAGAGGACTGCACATACTTTTAGTGTGAGGTGGTTATAGTTATCCAAGTAAAAGTTTAACACCTTGAACAAACTATTATATTTCTCTTTGCATTATAAGTGTTGGCATGTGATTTTCTTAAATGAGGTGTGTTTCCTTGATAGATTGAAAATCATGCTTGTTATGGATAAATCATCTCTGCTCTTGGATTTAGTGGACTGAAATGATATGGCTTTCAGGAATCCATTTTCACTTCTTGTTGATAATCTGTAATCATATTTTTTTTAGAGTTGCAAACTTATCTCTTTTGGCTAACTCATCCTTGGATCAATTTCAGTTATCCAAGGAATGTTTTAAATCTTCTTAATAGACTAAATGGTAAAGTGACATTCATTGGTTAAAATACATAATGGACTGAACTTGTGTTTGTTACAAATTCTTTATTATCTTGAAATACCATGCCTATATTTTGTTGTGTGTTGTGCTCAGCTCTTCTTGATTGACCTTTGCAGGGTGATTAATGGTGTTAAGGGAAATAGAAACCTGCTTCAGGATTCTTGAGAAAGAGAGAATATAACGTGTCCTATATCTAATAAAGTCTATCCTAATGGGATTCGAGACTCAGGTAAATTTTCCTAACTCTTTCTACACCACTCTACGTGGGATCACATCCTAACCTAAGTTGTTAATACTAAGTTAGTATGTAGAGAAATAACCTGAGGGATGCTAAGTTATTTCTAACCTATTGCCTAATACTATTTGGTTAAGCTATGTCCTAACCTAAGGTGGAAATATATTTGATTGAAGGTTATATCCTAAGGTTATACTTTTAAATTAACCTAAGATATAACCTAAGAAAATTTTATCTATCCTAAACTAATGGGGTATGAAAGGGAACCTAAGGGTCAATTGGTAAGTGGGAGCTAAGCGGAGGTTCCTAAGATTTTAATGAGATGTGATTTTGATTTGATTTGGTATTAAGGCATGGAAGTAATGCCAGTTGGGCAGGGGCTAGTTAAATTTTAGTGGGGCTTACATGGAGGCTTCGCTAAGTATGGAATTACATGTTGGATTGGGATTGGCATCCACCAATTTTGGGAGGCGATGGCAAGGAGAGATAAGTGGGAGAATAAAGAGTTATGGCATTAATGAATCTCATTTTTTATGTGAAAACCATCTTGGAAACTTGAGAGGTAGGTTTGTGAGAGGTTGTTTGGTTTTGCATGCATCGCGAATATCACTCTGCATGGAGCTATCTGGTTCCTTGAACCAGCAGTTTGAATTCTTCTTTTTCTTGGATATTTTTGGTTTCTCTGGCCTATTTTCGATCAGGGGAATGTATAAGATGCATTGTGGAAAAAGATTATTTTTGGTTGATCTTGCTTAGAGAAGAAGAGGGGTTGGAAACTCAACTGGAATTCTTCTTCGAATTGGCAGAGGCACTATCAGGCATGATAGGCTCTACCCATTAAGATTTCTTGCTTTCCTGTAAATGATTCATTAAAAAAACTCTAGTCACTGGATATATATTTTTGCATGATGTGTCTAGATATTTACTTGCATGCTTTCATGCAATCTATGTGGGTTTGGAATGTGATTCCTTTGTTGTTAATGATAGTCTTTAGGAACTTTCTTTGTACTAATTATTAGAGGTATACATGTGAATTTGTATTTGAAGCTCTGTAGCTTGTATTTGTAGATTTGTTTTTAGCATCCAAGACTAATGTTGAATGAACTGGCTTGTTGCTTGTTTGGTTCTGAATCTCTATTTAGTCTTGTGTTTCGTGAGCTTGAAGTGGAACTCCATAGTTGTTTTAATCTTGTGTTGAAGCTTCATGTTCTGTTATGATCTTTTGTCAGGACTTTGTGTTGGTTTTGGACCGAGTTGGAACTTGGTTTAGTTCTGAACTTTGGTTGAATATTCGTATTCAACAATTGTACTCATATTTAGCTCTTGCGAATGCTGAACTTACTATTGAATTGTTGAGTTTTGTATTGTACTTACTTTCTAAACTAGAATTTTATTCTCATTTAAGGATTTAAGAATACTTGGACTCATATTAGAGCATTGGTGTTTTGGTTTTGAGATCAAATTTAGGGTTTCATGTTTCTTTTAGGCTCGTATTTGATCTTGTGTTTGTCTAAGCCAGTGTTAGAGCCTTGTAAAGTGTGAACTTATGTTTGAAACTCATATTTGACACTGTACAGGTATTTTGTTATTGCATGTTCTAGATTTATGTTGGAATCGACGTGTTTACATGTATTGTGAGTTGGGTTTGGTTGGTATTTGGTTTTGGAAAGCTTTATTCTCTTTATAAATTGTCTGCTGGATAGGGGCTTGATATTTTAGTTTTGGTTTGAAGCTGATCTGGTAATCTCCTTGTAATATCCTTCGTGCCGCTCCTTGAGTGTGATTGGTTTTTGTGCTTCTGTCCTTTTGATTGTAAAACCTTCTTTGAACTTGACAAGGTGAGAGGAATCAAATTTTAACCTATCCTTCTTTGTTCTGAGTGAACCTGTGTCTTACAGAAAGCTTGACTTTTTTGTTCTTAATATTATAAGGGGACAAGAATTATGTCTTGTAATGGGTTTGGTTGGTCTTTTGATCATTTGGAATAGTCGAATAAAATTTGATGTTATGGGAATGATGTATTACTCTCTTCGGAACTTCTTAATTGGTTTTTCGGGTTTTATTGGAAGTTGAATTTAAAACCTAGAATACTGAATCTTGTTTAAAGTATATATATATATATATATATATAATCTCTATTTAGATAATTTTTTATATATGTTATTTTTTAGGACATGAACAACATACTTCTTGTATCGAGATGTGAAAGCTGTGTAATAAGAATTCAATTCTTGAGTTCGCAATTCCTTCTGCACTTGTATATCTTCTTTGTTTGTGGATTCTTATTCCTTGAGGGGATCATAGAACAAATCTCTGGGTTTTAGGAAGAGAAATGAATATGAACCATGGGGAAAGTATACATTTAGGGACTGTACTATGTATTTATTTCTAAGATTTGAATTTGTACTTGATCTTGGTGAATGGAAATAGGAAACCAGCTAGTTAGTTTTTATTGGAAAGTTATAGTGTGCATTCTTTGACTATGCATTCAGTTTGTGTTCTCTTTTGGGAACTAGTTAATGAATTTCTAAGTTTGAAATAGATAAGGGAATTCATTTCATAGTATAAATGAAATGAATTATGGTTTGAGATCCTTTTTATGTTGAATGTA
Organism: Taxus chinensis; assembly: GCA_019776745.2. Taxonomy (NCBI): domain Eukaryota; kingdom Viridiplantae; phylum Streptophyta; class Pinopsida; order Cupressales; family Taxaceae; genus Taxus; species Taxus chinensis. The sequence goes on along the minus strand of CM034151.1, from coordinate 279,412,289 downwards.
TAAGTTCATAGACTGAAATTCTCTTTAATTGACTCTCTTCTGAGATGGAAATTTCTTGTGGATTGGTTAAGAGATTTAGTTGCTAAAGTATAGCTTGGATTTGTGGGTAGTCTGGTTTCAGATCTTTGCATTATATCTACTAACAAATAGAATTCAGTAAGGCTTTTTGTTAGACTGTTTTAAATCTGCTTGGATTGAATTAGGACTCTTGGTTAGATGTTGCCTCTTTATTTATGGACTCCTTATATTGATATCTTGGACTGAGGCAGTGTTGTGTGTAATAAGCCTGATTCTTTCCTTCAAATTAATTGTGTCTGAGGAATAGGTATGTATTTATTCTCTTATTTGGTTTATATGGAAAGATGAAGCATACCAATACGAGTTGTGTTGTAACTAACTTCTTTTGTTGCTTGGTAAAGATAAATGTGTATTTCTATTCTTATGGGTTTATGAAATAATTGAATGAAAAGACTTGTTGACTATTTTAAAGTAATTGATAGGATCAATTAAGTCTTGTGATATAATTTTGATGTTGCAGATTATATTATGCTCTTTTCTTAAAAGTGAATTCAGATTCTCTTACTTGTACTTCTTTCTAGATGTTATTACTTATGATTATTTGTATGATGTATATTAATTATTTCATTAAATTAGATGTGTTTAATGAAACAATTAGTGGAATGCACTTTACTTTAATGCTTAGTGTTTATCATGCTCAGATCATTGAACTGGCCTGTGCTAGCATATTTGCATATGGACATCGTAAGTGATAAAAGAAGACAAGAACTTTCATGTTGTATTGGCTTATTTAATTTTGGATCTTATGTAAAGAGTTTTTGATTCATCTTGAGTGGTATTGAAAATAAAGTTGATTCTTTTTGGATAGAGGTTGTTGGTTTGCAGCATCGAGAAATCACTCTGCAGGAGCTACTGGTTCCTTGAACCAGCAGTTGAAATCTTATTTTCTTGGTATTTTGGTTTCTCTGGGCTATTTTCGATCAGGGATGTATAAGATGCATTGTGGAAAAAGATCTTTTTGGTTGGTTATTTGCTTAGAGAAGAAGAGGGGTTGGAAATCAATGGCCTTCTTCTTGGAAGCAGCGGCACTATCAGGCATGATAGGCTCTACCCTATTAAGATTTCTTGCTTGTCCTGTAAATGATGCATTAAAAAACGCTAGTCAATGGATATATATTGTGCATGTGTGTATAGATATTTACTTGACATTGCTTTCCTGCCTAATTCTGTGGTTTGGAAGTGATTCCTTGTGTTAATGATCGTGCTTTAGGAATTTCTTGGACTAATTATTCGAGGTATACCTGTGAATTTGTATTGAAAGCTCGGGTAGCTTTATCGTAGATTTGTTTTTAGCATCCAAGAATAATGTTGAATGAAACTGGCTTGTGACTGTTTGGTGCTGAATCTCTATTTAGTCTTGTGTCTGCGCTTGAAGTGGAATCCATAGTTGTTTAATCTTTGTTGCCGCTTTGTTCTGTTATGTCTTTTGTCAGGACTTTGTGTTGGTTTTGGACCGGTGGGAACTGGGTTTAGTTTGAACTTGGGTTTTGAATATTCGTCTTATTAACCATTGGAATAATATTAGCTCTTTGCGAATGTGTGAAAACTTACTATGAATGTGAGTTTTGTATTGGACTTTAACTTTCTAAACTAGAATTTTATTCTCATTTAAGGATTTAAGAATACTTGGACTCATTATTAGAGCATGGTGTTTTGTTTGGTCAACTAGTGTTTCATGTTCTTTCGGCTCGTATTGATCTTGTGTTTGGTTCTCCGCCCGTTGTTAGCGCCTGTCCCGTGTGCCCGCTTTTGCCCCTCCTATTGACCCTGTCTTCCCGGTCTTTTTTCTTGCCTGGTCCCGATTTCTGTTGGACTCGCCGTGTGTCCCTGTCTGTGAGTTGGGGTTTTTGGTTGGTCTTTGGTTTTGGACCGCTTTCTTTCTTTCTCCTTGTCTGTGGATAAGGGGCTTGCTCTTTTCGTTTTGGTTTGCCGTGCTCTGGTAATCTCCTTGTAATCTCCTTGTGCCGTCCTTGCGTGTGATTGGTTTTGTGCTTGTCCTTTTGTGATTGAAACCTTCTTTGACCTTGCCCCAAGGTGCGAGGACTCCCATTTTCCCCTCTCCTTCTTTGTTCTGAGTGCACCTGTGTGTCACAGACCGATTTGCTCTTTTTTGTTCTTTCTCTTATCACGGGGACAAGAATTAGTCTTGTCCTGGGTTTGTTTGGTTCTTTTGCTCATTTGGCCTGTCGCATCCCCTTCTTGTTATGGGCACTGATTGTCTCCTCTCTTCGGCACTCTTCCTGGGGTTTCGGGGTGTATTGGCAGTGCATTTCGCCCCTTTCGCCTACTGAATCTTGTTTTTTACAAGGTATATCTCTCTCCTATATCTTAATCTTCTATTTCGGCTACTTTTGCTACTCTGTTCTTTTTGCGGACCTGACCCAATCCTTCTTGTATCGCAGATGTGAACGCTGTGTAATAAGCCTTCCAACTTCTTGAGTTCGCACTTCCGTCTGCACTGATATCTCTTGTGTGTGCTTGTCTTCCTTGCGGGGATCCCGCCCCCATCTCTGGGTTATCGGCCGCGCCTGCCTCTGCCCCCCGTGGGGCCCGATCCCTTTCGGGCCTGTACTCTGTCTTCTTTCTAGCTTGAAATTTGTCCTTGCTCTTGGTGATGGCCCTCGGCCCCCGTTCGTTAGTTTTTAGGGAAAGTTCTAGTGTGCATTCCTTTGATCTGCATTCCGTTTGTGTTCTCTTTGGAACGTTAATGACTTCCTCCGTTTGACCTCGATCGGGCCTTCTTTCATAGGTCTCCCTGCCAGTGGAATTAGGTTTTTGGATCCTTTTTCTGTTTGCCTGGCTCCGTTCCTAGACTGAAATTCTTTCATGACTCTCTTCTGGATTGGCCCTTTTTGTGGATTGGTTAAGCGATTTTAGTTGCTCCAGTATGCTTGATTTGGGGGAGTTGGGTAGTTGGTTTCAGCTCTTTGCATTGTATATCTACTACCCTCTCGCCTTCCGTAAGGCTTTTGTTCGCCTGTTTTCCCTCTGTTGGGGATTGCATTGGCCTCCTTGGTTAGATGTGCCTGTTATTTATGGCTCCTATATTGCTTATCTGGCCGGAGGCAGTGTGTGTGTCATACAGCTGCGTCGTTCGTCAAAATTACTGTGTCTAGCATAGGTTTTTTATGTAGTTCTTCTCTTCTTTGGTTTCTCTGGCACGCTGCCGCCTCCCCCTCCGAGTTGTGTTGTACTCTCAACTTCTTTTGTTGCTTGGTACAGCCTACATGTGTATTTCTATTCTTCTGGGTTTATGACACTTCCATAATGCATGACCGACTGTTTGACTCTTTTCAGTCCTTGTCGGCTCAATTAAGTCTTGTGTCTATTTTGCTTGTTGCCAGATTATCTCTGCTCTTTTCTTACAAGTGCCTTCAATTCTCTTACTGTACTTCTTTCTAGCTGTTATCCTTTGCTTTTAGTTGTCTGCTGTATATTAGTCATTATTCCTTTCAATTCGCTGTGTTTCATGAACCCCTTCGTGGCATGCCCTTTGACTTCATGTTAGTGTTATCATGCTCAGATCAGTGAACTGGCCTGTGGCTAGCACATTTGCATAGGCCCTCGTAAGTGATAAAAGCAGACACCGCAACTTTCATGTTGTATTGGCTTCTTAATTTTGGATCTTATGTAACGCGTTTGATTCCTTCTTGAGTTGTCTTGACCAATCAACGTTGTATTTTTTGGATAGCGGTTGTTTTGATACCAGTATGCCTCTGACAGTTTTCCCGTCCTAATAGTCATTGTAAATGGATGGTTTCAATATGATGAATTAAAGTTGGAAGGATTACTTGTATGTTGTGTGTGTAAATTATCTTGTATTTATGGAAGAGCTGGAAACCTATCTTGATGATATTTTCAATATGTTAATGCTTATTAAGATTAAACTGGATAAGTTAGAAAAGGGAATTAGTTCATGTACCTTTATTAAGATGCAGCGTGTTAAGTTAATAAGGATAACGATATTTATTAAATATTCTAAAAATAGTAATGGCATGTGTAATGAATATTGTAGTAACAGATAGAAATTGTGAACGTAAGAGGGTAGAAAAACCCTAAACTTAATAGGTAGAGTAAAGAATCTTCTCACTCAAAGGAATGTATTCTAAAGAATGGTGATTGATTGTTAATCATTAGACTTCATTCCCATAAAGTCTACATAGTTGAAACCTATTTGGTGCTTACACATTCTTTGAATGGTTAAGTTCATATAATGGAATGATGATGGTTGTGTTGTCCTATTCTGATATCTTTTGTTAGCCAATAGAAAATAAACATAAAAAACCATCAATAAAGCTAAGAATTTATGTAAGACTAGTGAATCATATAGAAAAAGATCTTATGAGTGTTGGTATTCGGGTTTTACCAGGGTTGTGGGAATCTGTGTAATGACTCCAAAATAATAAGCTAATAATAACCTCCTTGGATAGTGAACATTGGGACGAGGGTTTCTATAGGCTGGTTGGCACATGCCACCGGTTAGGGAGTGGACCTTCATGAAGACAGAGTCTTCGAGGATACAGCATTGCAAGTTTGAATGTGGCAACACCTTTGCCATTGATCATCTAGATCTACAACCCAAATAAGGAACTTGAACGTAGTTTTCCTAGGTCAAGTTAGTGAGAATGTTATGGATAGGGTGTAGCTTCAAGGCTCAGGGTACCTTTGCATCGATGGACTTAGGTTTAACCGAGTCGCCATATACCCTAAGCACATTGTGAGCATTTCATATACAACTCAGGTTTCTAAACTGGGCTAGTGTTAAACATTGGGCAAGTGGATTGATGGTATTAGTCAGTTAAGACCAATCTAGATAACAGAAGAGTGAGTTGATGAAGGACCATTTTGAATGACAAGTATGTGTCTAGGAATAGTAACCTGATAGTATGTTGAAAATTGAAACTCTGTGGCCAAAGTATGCAAGCCGTTGATTGCATTATCCTATACCACCTAGTTTTATTAAATCCGTGATGTCAGATGGACTGGGGTAAAAAAGATTCAGATCGGTTCTGTAAACAGATCACTCATACTGAAAAGGGTAGAGAGAACCAGTAGAACATTATACATAAGTATTTCGACTTTAAGTTACCTGAGCGACAGTTGGTAATCGATTCATGGAATGAGAGATGGTAGCCTTACCGAGTCTTACCGTTGGCATATGTTATTTGTTATGCGATTCATTGGCAGGAATGTTCTGTGTTCTAAATGATGTTTATTTTAGAAAGAGAATATAGTTGTGTTCTAAAAAAAATTCCTGGTTTCTAAAAGTCCTTTTCAAATGGGAATTACACAAGCTGTCGGAATGAAAGTTGAAAGAACTAAGCTGTTAAGGGTTGTGCTTTCAGTCAAAAGAAGTTTTTCTCAAAGTAACCAAGGATGGAAATGAATGAAAGGCGAGTTTACGTGAGGTAAGTATAGGCCTGATATACAAGGAGACGTTGTCCGTGAGGAGGTACTCGGGTATACAAGGGTCATGCGCTGAAGAGAGTGTGACTAGAGGGTAGGAAGAGCAACTAGACGGTATAAGTTGGGGTGAAGAGGTATCAATGGAATGGAAGAATTTGGTAAATGAATGAAAGGGATCTTCTATATTGAAGAGACATAAATGCAATCAACATTTGAACCCAAATATATACAGGATAGGATGTGCATTCATTTTTACTATTTTGAAATAAGGAGTCTTTAGGAAACGAGCTAAGTGGCGAAGAGTGAGGATCAGAGTTAAGGTGCGAGGGTTGTGAAAACCAAGTGTGACAAACAGCTCTGTGGTAAAACTCGTTGCATGCCTGGTGGTGAAGGGTTTAAGTGAGAGTAAGGAAACACAACAAATTTAGGCATGAAGTTTCGAGATAGGTGCTGTTGCATAAAGCTAGGGTTTGATTCGTAATTGCTTCTGGTTAAAGAGTTAAGAGGGATGATTGCAAGGTCAAAATGGCACCTCAGAATGTAGGGCTACAGTATTAGGAGTGTAAAAGGAAGAAGAAGGTAGTCTGTTGTGAGGGGAAGAGATTGTACCCAAAAGTTAATGTTAAAGAAATGGAACAATCAAAAAGGAGGTCATTGTCAGCCTAAGAATGGATTTCACACAACAAAAGAGAAAGTAGCAAATACAATCATAGGACCTCAAAGAACAAAACGGAGATCAATCCTTGCTCACTATGAGGATGAACAAACATACAGCGGATAAAGTGCTAGTTTGATGATTGCAGTGAGAAGGTTATGAAGAGAATGGGGGCTACCAATTATATGCGCTTCCATATTTTAGGAGTTTGAGCCCTTGTACAAGTGGCTCATGACCGAGTGCATGAGGGAATTCTTCATTGTAGGATGAACGTAGATCATATTGTTTATCTCAAACGGTGTTGAAGGTTTGAAGCCATAGGGAGGATATAAGAATGATCTATTAGATAAATCATGATCTTAAGACAAGCTAGGAGTTGGTGAGGTATGGTACTGAAGGATCACGCAGTATGGTATAGGACAGTTGAAAGACATTGTCCAATTGTGAAGCCACAACACACATGTTACAAAGTTAAATGATCAGGAGCGGGGGGTCCCAGGTGGTAAATATATGTGGTTACATGTAAGTGACAAGATGTTAGAAGGAGTTGTCTACAATATTACCGAGCTACGTTCAAAGCAAATAGTCAAGGAAATGCACACATGATGGGAAGATACGACTTGGGTTGTATATTATCAAGAGTGTTGTATCCTTCCCCCCCCCCCCCCCCCCCCCCTTTGCTCTTCCTTTCTCGTTCTCTTTCTATAATCTATATGGCAAAAGGAATAAGGTCTGGGAATTACCCCATGGAGAATAATTCGCCAGCTGAAGGTTCAGCAAGTACATTCGTAACGGGTCCATGACAGATGACATCAAGCCAGGGCAGCGAAATGGTATATGGACAAAGCTCAACACGGCATTTGAGACGAGTGGCACATCCCAAAGGATCTACCATCAGTAGTTTGAGTGTGGGGAAATAAGTCTAGTTTGTGTATATCCTCATTTCACACACGCGCTTCCCACTGAGAGATGGATTCTGGAAGCCTGGGTTCTGTTTAAAAAAAACACAAAATTGCCTTACGTATTCATTGCAAAGGGTATTTCTAGACATCTTTTCCCAGACAATGTGCCGACAGTATTCAATGCAAATACGGTAGACTGTGACTACCACGTGAGGAGAAGTAGTGTATCCAAGAAGAAGTGCCCGATGTTGCGCAGAGGCGCATTTAGAGGTGTTGAATACTAGCCAATCAGTCTAGATATAGCAAATATAGGGGTGATTAGTGTATCCTTAGCTAAAGCCCAAGATGGAAAAAAAATAAGTATTGGAGAATGAATTCATGATCCCAAGGACACCAAAGGCTAAGCACACAATGGCAAAACATACCGGCACAAAGCCACAGAAACGTTGAAGTAGAGGATGAAGAAGAGGGAGGTTTGAAGATAGTGGAGGCCGAAGTGTACAAGAAAGCACCATGATGAGAAGTAAGAGTCACAGTGCCCGCCCACTCCACATCCGACAGGATACATAAAACGATAAGGCTGTTGAACAAGGTTGAGCCTAGATTTAAGGAAAGTATTTAGCAACAAGGACTCAATGTGGAACCGCACAAATGGTAAGGAAAATCCACCTTGTCTTCTCCACTTAAGGCGACTATTGGCAAAAGAGGAGAAAAAAAAAGTGAAGTTGGTGAAAGAAGAAGCAGAGGAACAGGGAGAGAGCGGTGGTATCTCCTACCCACTCAAAGAGTAAGAGACAAGCCACAAAATGCGGAAGGAAAAAGGATGCACGGATGAAGGAGAAGAAAGAGAGAAGGAAACCTCTCGATCCAAAATGCGACTGCTCAAATGTAATGTGAACAACTTAAATTGAAGCTCACAATTACCAGGGGGTCCTAGATCCAAAGAGGATGAGTGGGGAACATAGTGCATCACTATGGCTATGCAAAAGGACACCAGAGACATTATCCCGCCCATTTCCAAAGCACTGCAGAACAAAAGGATTTATTGGATGGGATATTAATGGATGGGGATATGAAACCCCATTCACATAGAAGAAAGGAACTTCATGGTAATGCACACCTACATGGATGATCTGATTTTGCTGTATGTAGGGAGTCTGTGTGTCAAGATGAATGAAGAAGGACACCTCAAGCCAGGCACATAATAGTTAAAACCTACTGTTATGTCCAAATGAACACGTTAGCCATCCGGTTGGTAAAGGTTTCTACTGAGGTTTCAACAAGAAACATGGACAACGGCCCCCAACAACTCAGAGCGTTGCATGAGGAGTTGAGATGAAGGATTGTAGGATAGGTGCTTGACCACGACAAGACCTTAGAGCAGAAAAAGAATACTGCGTTAATTGGCCTGGCAACAGGCCATTGGAGATCATGTGATGAAAGTGTTCCTGTCTCTGAAAATCTAAGGTACGAGACTAATTCACCTCAGCAATGCATATGTTAGAGATTTGTGTGGATTGGTTTGGAAGAGAAAAAGAGGGAGAAGGGAAATCATCATGCAAAACCAAAGGAATCCTGAAGAAGGGTGGAAAGGGATAAGGCTACAGGAATAGAAAGATTGCATCATCGAAGGCCTAGTGCAAAAGCACTACAAGAGATTGAAAAAGAAGGATCATGCCTTAAATATATGCACCAGCTCAGAGGGGTGATCAGTGGGTCGGCCTTGGACGAAGGATAATGTAGTCCGTAAGGCTATGAAGGGATTGAACCTTAGGCCACGTAAGAATGGTTAACACTCATAAATCAAAATATGTGTGAGGCTAGCAGCAGCACAAGAAGCCACACAAGGAAAGATTAGATGAGCTTAGGAAACTCATCACACAAAATAGGCATGCGCTGAAGAAAAAAAAAAACACAGATTACAACATCCAAAACATGATGTGGTTATTGCAGAATGAAAAGGTAAGTTACATCAAGCTGAACTGGAGCTATTATGTGTGGACCATTACCAGAGCAAGCAGGGAGAAACAGTTCACGAGTGGTTAGGCTTTGAGGATGAAATAAAGGAGTAGTATCTAGAGTTGATCTTCAAAGTGATAGAGAGGAGGCTGCACATAAAACCTTTTTATTCATCTACTTATTGCCATTTCAAATCTTTACTAGTTTTGGAGATAACTGTGGTTTTTTTTTGAGGACGATGAATGAGAATATAGTGTGGGGTAATGTTTATAAGAGAAATACTTGGTTAGATATCACACAAGAATTCACGCCGAAGAGAATCAAGTCAAGGCCGACTAAGGGACGGGAGAAAACCCGCGGCATGGGGGACAGTTTATATTTCGAGAATCACTGATTGGGAGCATGAAGGAACCTATTTTAGAATCGGCTTACTAACAATAATAAAGGCATGGCAAAGACATGGCGCCACACATTGTATATCGTTAGAGGATCATATCGAAGCATTTCTTAATGGAGACGAGCTAAGAGTAGGATTCACTTCAGTTAGATATAAAGAGCGTCTATAGATAGCACCACTACAGTGTGGCTATCCCGTTACATGGCACACGGATATTCGTAGCATGCAGCCTATTTGGATAGCTAAGCGCGTGAAGGGACAGTCCCCACCCCTATATGTATATGATGTGAATCAATAGTAGTTGCATATCTAGGTATATGAGAGTGAAGAGGTAACCATAAAGGAGATATGTGCATTATGAATGGATTATTGTATCAGACTCATGCGTGATAATGTAGTAAATGTCATGTTTATAGTAGGATCTTTTTGTTTCCTTACTAGCTGGACTGAGTGGTTGAATCTAGTGTCTTCCTATGTGTAATAAATAGTGATGTTCTTGATTCAATCATGATTATTGTTTAAGTTGTTCTTTCTAGATTTGAAGATGCATTTATTGTAACATGATGATAGTTATGGATCTTTATGTGTCTTTCTCATCACACAACATCCTGCTACAACACCTAAGAGGGACCTAGTACCTTGTGCGCTTCAGGTGAGCTCTCAGTCCAGGATGAGTGATGTGCCAGTGTGTATAGGGTGTTATCTAGTGAATTCTAGGTTAACCGAGTATGCCCATATACCCTAAGACATTGTGAGCATCTTCCTATACTAAATTATGTTTCTAAACTGGGCTAGTGTTAAACCTTGGGCAAGTGGATTGATGGTAGTCAGTAAAGACCAATCTAGATAACAGAAGAGTGAGTTGAAGGACATATTTTGGAATGACAAGTATGTTGTCTAGGAATAGTAACATGAATAGTATGTTGAAAATCTTTGGCCAAAGTATCGCAAGCCGTTGATTGCATTATCCTATACCACCTAGTTTAAATCAACGTGATGTCAGATGAATATGGGTAAAAAATATTCAGATAGGTTCTTTAAACAGATCACTCATTACCTGAAATAGGGTAGGAGAACCAAGTATACACATTATACATAAAGTATTCTATACTTTAAGTTAACATGAGAGATCAGTTGGTAATCGATTCATGGAATGAGAGATTGGTAGCATACCGAGTCATTACAGTTGCATATGGTTATTTGTTATGAGATTCATTGGCATGGAATGTGTGTTCTAAATGATGTTTTATTTAGAACAGAGAACATTTTGTTTCTAAAAAAAATTCCTTGTTTCTAAAGTCTTAAAATGGGAATGTTACAAAAAGACTGTGGGAATTGAAAGGTGAAAGAAATAAGCTGTTACGGGTGTGCTTTAAGTCAAAAGAAGATTTCTTCTCAAAAGTAACCAAGGATGGAAATGAATGAAAGGATAGTTTAACGTGAGGTAAGTATAGGCCATGATAACTACCAGGAGAAGGTACAGTGATGAGGTACTCGGGTACAAGGTCATGCGCTGAAGAGAAGTCTGTGACTAGAGGGTAGGAAGACGCACTAGAAGGTTATAGTTGGGGCGTGAAGATGTATCACATGGAATGAACGAATTTGGTCAATGAATGAAAGGATATTCTATATGTGAAGGAGCAATAAATGCATCAACATTTGAAAAAATATATAAGGATAGGATGTGAATTCATTTTTACTATTTTGACTAAGAGTATTTGAGGAAAGAGCTAAGTGCGAAGAGCTGAGTGATCAGGTTAAGGTGCGAAGGGTGTGAAACCAAGTGTGACAAACAGATCTGTGTAAAAATAAGTTTGCATCCCTGGTGGTGAAGGGTTTAAGTGAAGTAAGGAAACAAAAAAAATTTAGGGCATGAAGTTTCGACATAGGGCATGATTGAATCAAGCTAGGGTTTGATTCGTAAATTGTAGAGTTAAAGAGGAGATGATTGCAAGGTAAAAATGGCACCTAAGAATGTAGCTACAGTAGGAGTAAAAGGAAAGAAGAAGGTGGTCGTTGAGGAGGAAGAGATTGTACCCAAAAGTAATTTTTAAGAAATGAAAAATCAAAAAGGAGTCATTGTCAGCCAAGAATGGGATTCACACATCAAAAAGAGAAAAGTAAGCAAATACAATCATAGGACCTCAAAGAACAAAAAGGAGATCAATTCCTTGCTCACTATGAGGATGAACAAACATACAGCGGATAACGTGCTAGTTTCTGATGATGCAAGTGAGAAGCTTCTGAAGAGAATTGGGGTCTACCAATTATATGAGCTTCCATATTTTAGGAAGTTTGAGCCCTTGTACCAGTGGCTCATGAGCAGAGTGCATGAGGACTTCTTCTACTTTGTAGGATGTAAAGTTAGAATCATATCTGTTGTTATCTCAACGGTGAAAGGTTTGAAGGCCATAGGAGAGGATATAAAGAATGATCTCATAGATAAATTCATGATCTTAAAGACAAGATAGGAGTTGGGGTACTTGAAGGATCCACGCAGTATGGATATAGACAAGTTGAAGAATTGTCCAATTGTGCAAGCCACAACACACCTTGTTACAAAGTTAAATGATCAGGAGCGGTGGTCACAGGTAAATACTATGTGGTTACATGTTACGTGCAAGATGTTAGAAGGAGTTGTCTACAATATTACAGGCTACATTTCAAAGCAAATAGTCAAGGAAATGCACACATGAGGGAAGATCAGATTTGGGGTTGTTATATTATCAATGATATTCATAGAAATTGGATTACCATACAGGCAAAAGGAAAAGGTATGGGAATACCCCATGGAGAATAATTCGCCAGCTGAAAGGTTCAGCAAGTACCTATGTAAAGGGTCCATGAAAGATGACATCAAGCAAAGGGCAGAGAAATGGTATGACAAGCTCCACACGGCATTTGAAGAAGAGTGGCACATCCCAAAGGATCTACCATCAGTAGTGGGGAAATAAGTCTAGTTTGTTGTATATCATCATTTCTACATCACGCGCTTCCCAATGAGAGATGGATTCTGGAGCCCTTGGTGTAAATTGCCTTACGTATTCATTGCAAGGTATTTCTAAGCATCTTTTCACAGACATGTGCCGACTAGTATTCAATGCAAATAAGGTAGACTGTGACTACCACATGTTGAGGAAGAAGTATGTGTATCCAAGAAGAAGTGCCTATGTTGAGAGGCTCATTTCAGAGGTGTTGAATACTAAGCCAATAAGTCTAGCTATAGCAAATATAGGGGTAGCATTAGTGTATCTTCAGCTAAAGCCCAAGATGGAAAACAATAAGTATGTGGAGAATGAATTCATGCTCCCAAGGACACCAAAGGCTAAGCACACAATGGAAAACATACCGGCACAAAGGCCCACAGAAACTGTTGAAGTAGAGGATGAAGAAGAGGAGTTTGAAGATAGTGGAGGCTCGAAGTGTACAAGAAAGCAACCATATGATAGAGAAGAGTCACAGTGCACGACCACTCCACCTCAGGGACAGGATAAATAAAAAGATACAGATGTTGAACAAGGTGAGCATAGATTTAAGAAAGTATTTAGATACACAAGGACTCAATGTGGAACCGCACAAATGGTAAGGAAATCACCTTGTCTCTCTCCACATAAGGAGACTATTGAGCAAAAGAGGAGAAAAAAATTGAAGTTGGATGAAGAAGCAGAGGAATCAGGGGAGAGCGAGTGTGTATCTCCTATCCCACTCAAGTAAGAAGACAAGCCACAAAATGAGGAAGAGAAAAAGGATGAAGAGATGAAGGAGAAGAAAGAGAGAAGGAAACCTCTAGATCCACACATGCGACTGCTCAAATTGTAATGTGAAAAACTCCTAACATTGAAGCTACAATTTCCAAGGGTCCTAGATCAAAGAGGATGAGTGGGGAACATAGTGCATCACTCATGGGCTATGCAAAGGACACCAGAAAAATTATCCACGCCCATTTCCAAAGCACTGTAGAACAAAAGGATTTATTTGGATGGGAATTAATGGATGGGGATATGGAAACCATTCACACTAGAAAGAAACTCTCATGGTCAATGCACACCTACATGGATGATCCTGATTTTGATGTATGTAGGGAGTCATGTGTGTCAAGATGAATGAAGAAGACACCTCAAGCCAGGCACATAATAGTTAAACCTACTGTTATGTCAAATGAACAAGTTAGCAATACGTTGGTAAAGGTTTCTACTGAGGTTTCAAAAAGAAACATGGACAAGGCCACAACAATCAGAGCGTTGCATGAGGAGTTGAAGATGAAGGATGTAGTGATAGCGTGCTTGACCCAAGACAAGGACTTAGAGCAGAAAAAGAATACTGCGTTAATTGGCATGGCAAAGGCCATTGGAGATCATGTGATGAAAGTGTTCCTGTATCTGAAATCTAAGGTACTAGAATAATTCCCCTCAGCAATGCATTATGTTAGAGATTTGGTGGACTTGGTATTGGAAGAGGAGACAATCATCATGCCAAAACCAAAGAATCCTGAAGAAGAGGTGGAAAGGGATAAGGCTACAGTAATTAGAAAGATTGCATCATACGAAGGCCTACTGCAAGCACTACAAGAAGGATTGAAAAAGGAAGATCATGCCTTAAATATATGCACAGCTCCAGAGGTGTTGATCAAGGTAAGGACTCTGGAAGAAGATAATGTAGTCCAGAAGGCTATGAAGGATGATACCTTAGGCCACGTAGAATGGTTAACACTCATAAATCAAAAGTGTGAGGCCCTAGCAGCAGCACAAGAGCCACACAAGGAAAGATTAGATGAGCTTAGGAAACTCATCACACAAAATATGGATGCGCTGGAAGGAAAACATACTACAACATCCAACATTATGTTGGTATTGCAGAATGAAAAAGGTGAAGTTACCCAAGATGAACTGGAGTCTATTATTGTGGACATACCAGAGCAAGCAGAGAAAGCATTCACCGAGTGGTAGGCCTTGGAGGCTGAAATAAAGGAGTAGTATCTAGAGTTGATCCTTCAAAGTGATAGAGAGGAGGCTGCCACATAAAACATTCTTTATTCATCTACATTATTTCCATTTAAAATTCTTTACTTTAGTTTTGGAGATAACCATTATTGGGACGATAATGAGATTAGTGTGGGGTAATGTTGTAGTATCTAGAGTTGATACCTTCAAAGTGATAGAGAGGAGGCTGCACACATAGAATTTCATTCGCCGAAGAGAATCTCCATTAGATCAAGGCCGCTAAGGGACGGGAAGAACCCGCGCATGGAGGGAAAGTTTAGATTTCGAGAGATCTAAAACTGATTATTGGGACGATAATGAGATTAGTGTGGGGTAATGTTTATCAGAGAATACTTGTTAGAATATCACACAAGAATTTCACGCCGAAGAGAATTCCAAGATCAAGGCCGCTAAGGGACGGGAAGAACCCGCGCATGGAGGGAAAGTTTAGATTTCGAGAATCAACTGATTTTGAGCATGAAGACCTATTTTTAGAATATGGCGTACATAACAAATAAAGGAGGCAAAGACATGTGCGCCACACATTGTATATCTTTAGAGGATCATATCGAAGCATTTTTACATGGAGACGAGCTAAGAGTAGGATTGTCACTTCAGTTAGCTATAAGAGGTCTATAGATAGCACACTTACATGTGTGGCTATGCCTGTAAATGGCACACGGCTATTAGTAGCATGCAGCCTATTTTTGGAATAGATAAGCGGTGAAGGGAAAGTCCCCACCCTATATGTATATGATGTGAATCACATAGTAGTTGATATCTAGGTATATGCAGAGTGTAAGAGGTAACCATAAAGAGATATGTGCATATGAATGGATTATTGTATCAGATCCATGCGTGCATCTGTATAAAATGTCATTATAGTAAGGATCTTTTGTGTTTATTAATAGATGGAAGATATTGGTTGAATCTAAGTGTCATTCCTATGTGTAATTAAATAGTGCATGTTCTTGATTCAATCATGATTATTGTTTAAGCTTGTTCTTTCCTAGATTTGAATATGGCATTTATTGTAAAATGATGGATTAGTTATGGATCTATATGTTTCTTCCTTCATCACACTAACATCCTGCTACAACAACCCTAAAGAGGGACCTAGTACCTTTGTGCGCTTCAGGTGAGCTCTCAATCTAGAATGAGTTATGATTCAACGTGTCCAGGCTGTTATGTGGTAAATTCTGGGATGCATCAGTAGGAGCCAAGAGGATCATTTCTACGTGATGTCTCTCTGGAAATGAAGATCTTGATTGTTACCTTGAGTTTAGAGGCATTTTTGATGTCTGGATAAACCGTTCTGAGTGTTTGGCAAGGAATCTAGGGTGGAGGAAGATGGCAGATATTACGACTGAAAAAGAAAGGGAGGAGAGACGGCTCAAGTATAGTAAAGCATGTGAAAGAGAGACTGCTAGACAATGTGAGGTTGCAAGTATGATGGATATATGGAGGCAGACATTGCGGGAAGGATTTGAGGTTCATGCAGACGATGTGGAACCTGAGTAGTCTGTGCTTCCCCATCTTGGAAAGCATGTAAGAGACACCCCTTCATCTTCTAATGATAGTTCATCACACGGAGAGATAAGAGTCGTTGGCATGCATCTAAACCCACCTAGTGATCAAACCCTCACACTTGTTTTTCCATATCAAGGGAGGAGTATCGTTGACCCAGTTGCTACCGGTGGAAGTGATAGATCTACGCTGAGAAGATATAATTTTTCATTTCCTACTTCTATCATTGTGCATACTATTCCAGTATTCGAAAGAATTTTTAGACAAGGAGCAAATACACAAGGCTTGGGTAACACATTAGGAGTGGTGTGGGACACACATCTGGTAATGGCACAATCTCATAGATGGTTGGTGTGTAGTTTAGTGGGACATTGGGGACACTAGGTGTGACTACTTTAGGCCCATTACTAGCTACTGGTGAATCTTACTGGCTACTGGTGGGTCTAGAGGTGGAACTGGTGGATCTGGAGGCATGGGACCTAGTGGATATAATGGATCCAGTGGAGGAGGGAACACCAGAGGGAGTTAAGGGACTGGATCAGGAGGACAAGGACCTCAGCCACCTCCTCAAGTCTTCTTTGAGATGTATTTACATTTTCCATATTACAGGGGTATTGAAGATGTTGTAGAGAATGTTCACTAGTGTGAGTTGTTATGGCGCGCAAAGGGGATCACAACCTCAGAATGGAAGGCCAGTCATTTTTCAACAATGTTGCAAGGGAACGTGCATAACTGGTATAGGAAGTATAACGCCCATTAGATGGTGGTATATTACACCGCATTAAAAAACACCTTCCTAGCAGAATTCCACATCCGTTAGTTTGAACAGAAGAGCATCAACACCCTTAGGGAGATTCAGCAAGGAATGGCAGAGAGTGTGTGGGAGTATGACGCGTGGTTTTAGACTCTCCTATCAAAGTTTTCATATGACATTCACCCTTCACAGCATGCTCAATGGTTTATTGGGGGGTTGATAACCCCATTTATAAGAGTTTTTTCTCATAAAACTTTGACAAACCCATGCAAGGAGTTGGAAGTTGCCCTACACGCTAAAGCTGTTAGGAGTATTGACACTAGTGTTAGCCCATTTCTAGAAGCTCAAATCACTGTTATGGCTAATTAGCTAGAAAAAAATTCTATGAACTCAGTTCATGAGACTCACAGTGGAATGTGGTGTACATATTATGAAGTAGAGGGGCATGCCAAGGATAGTTTCCCTCGGAAGACAGTATGTGTCGTCGCAGTAAACTGTGAGATTTTTCATGGGGACCATGATGCGAGTAGATTTCCCTTGCTATAGTGCATAATTAGGAAGAATGTATCTTGCTACTATAATATTTTTACCTCTATGACCCATGATACTAGGGATTTTTGTCTTAATGACCAGATCCATGAGGTAATTGATCATGGTGTGTGCCAGACCAGCATTAATAGTAGTTTTAAGGGTGATGATCACAGTTATGAGGAGCACACAGATGGAGGCATGTGTGGAAGGGGATTTCATAGAGGATTTTTTGGTCATGGTAACTACAGAGGAAGAAGTGAGTTCCCACGTGGAATCTATTTTAATTGTGGATCTACAGACCACTACAAGCGTGAGTTCCCAAACTTATTGTAGTGCTCATGGTGTAGGAAGAAGAACAAGTATGAGGAGTGCCCTAAGTTGTTTGAGCACATGAGTCAAAAGCACCAATAAGACAAGGGTGATGCAATGGTAATCATTAAGAAGGTTGACACACAATGGATGCCATGAGTGACACGTGATGTAGGTTTGAAACCTGTTATGCTAACAACAAGATTAGAGGACACACATGGAAAGGAAATTCCAAGGCAGAAGAACGTGGTTTCAAGGGAAGAAGTGGTACATGGGAAGTACCCAGACCTTGCGCGTCAGAAGGAGGTATATCAAGAAACCATGGACGTCATTCGGAGTTTACAAGGAGAAATCCAGTGTCTAAAGGAGCATTCCAAAAGGGAGGAGCAAAGAAGGAAGGTCGAGGTGCCAAAGGATGACCTGGATGAGGTCAAGGAAGTACGTAAAATACTAAGGAAAGAGAATATTATTCCCTCACTAGGAGCATGGTTGAGAGAAAAGGTACCACACCCCAGAGAAGAGTGCGAGAGGTAGGTCTTGCATGCAAACCTACCACCTCACAGCCTTGACTATGATAAGGAGATCATGTTAAATGTTATCATGTATGGATGGCTCCTTAGAAATATCCTCATTGACATAGGCACGAAGGTTAATGTTCTCACCTTGGATGCATGGCATCAAATGAGAAGACCTACATTACAGCCATCTTCGAAATTGTTTTATATGGAGAAAAAAACAAATTCAATTCCCATCGGTGTCTTAAAGGATGCAGCTATCACCATTCAGGGGGATAATTTTACTTGGGACTTCAAAGTCTTAGCACTCATTGAGGCAAACAATTTCCCAGCATTACTTGGGTGCCCATGGTGCTATAAGAATAATGTGGATCTTCGGTTCAACAAGGGATACATAAGCTTTGAAAATGAGGAAGAACGGGTCATCATACCCCTAGCTGATGGAAAATAAACACCCTATACTGAACCTTTGGGAGAAGAGGTCCTGGATAGAATATATGTGTGTTCAATCAGGGATCTAGAGATAATCCATCCCACAAAAGGAGTTATCTAGTTTGAAGATTCTCAGTCCTTAAGTGAAACCACCAATATAGTGTGTGATAATTGGGTGCATGGGACCTATGAGTTAATCGGACAACATTTGAGAGGATTAGTGACAAAGGTAACAAGGGCATGTATGATACGGCACCTAGGTAGAAAGAAGCTACCTAAGTTTTCAATAGGAGCCTTCCTTGAGATCTTTTTGTAGGAGATAGAAGCTCATTGGAAGAAGGAGAATGAACGAAGAGGGATGTTAAGCTATGTCCTACTCAAAACTATTACACACTAGTGGGTGACACATCGAGATAACCTCTTGGAATGGCACAAGGTGATAATTTCCTTCTCCATAAGTTTTTGTAGGAGCAACGCGCCCACAGCTATAAAAGACTACCATGGTAAAGAGACCACTTCCTTCCATATCCAAGCATGTGAGATAGCCTAGGTGGGAAGTGCAGAAGCATTGCCACCTTCATTATGGGTTCACAAGTTATATTCCACCCTACAAGGTTGTGTGTGTGCATGATACATTCACGCTGAGACACGCAGCCAGACAGGAAATTGGTAAGATTTAGCAGCTGATCTCATTCAAACATTCAAGTATCAGAGTACAAAACCCTTTGTGGATAAAGCATTGTAGATTGTCAAGTGCCTTACCATTGGAGATAGTGTCATGGCAGAAGATAGGCTACTGGAATTTCTAGGTGAACCTATCCTGGAGGTGCACTTTTAGGAAGAATAAACAAAAGAGATACGGGTTGAGCACGCATGTATAGAGAAAGAAAAAGGAAATATGGTTTATATAATTAATGGGGAAGAGGTGAAAAACTTGGACGTTGACCATTCTATAGGGACACATGAGGTGTTAGATAGTTCTGATGAATGGGAACATGTTTATCATGGACCTTTAAATATAAAGAAGGTTAACATCAGCTCAGGAGCAGGACCTAAGGAGACAATCATTGGAGACTACTGGTCAAAGAAAGAAGTCTCAAAGGTCATTTACCTTTTACGTGAGTTTAAGGATTTATTCCCACATGGGTATCATGAACTAAAATGTGTTCACCATTCCTTGGGGGAAATGAGAATTAAGTTGAAGGAGGGTGTGCACCCATTCTGAAAGAGACCATACTAGATGAATCATAACCTACACGTGAAGGTCAAGGAGGAAATGGATAATATGATAGCATCAGGCATCATTGAAGATGTTGAAGTGTCATAGTGGATAAGTCCAATGGTTATTAGCATCAAGAAGGATGGAAGGATAAGGATCTGTGTTGATTACATGGACCTGAATGTAGTGTGTATCATTGATCCTTTCCCAACCCCATTTACTGAAGAGATCTTAGAAGGAGTGGCAGGATGTGAGGTTTACTCTTTCATAGATGGATTATCAGGCTATCACCAGGTAAGGATCGCGAAGGAGGACCAGAGGAAGATGACTTTCGCCACTGAGTGGGGAATTTTTCCTATACAATCATGCCTTTTGGGTTGAAGAATGCACTTACTGTATTCTCGTGCATTGTCGTACAAGCTTTCCAGGACTTCATCCATAAATTTTTTCAAGTCTACCTGGATGATTGGATAGTATATGGGCTAGTGAGGGACCATTGTGACAACTTAAGGTTAATGTTTGAAAGGTGTCCGTAGTTGAGGATATACCTCAATATTAATAAATGTGTCTTTGCTACCCCTTTTGGAACATTATTGGGACATGTCATATGTAAGTAAGGCCTACTAGTAAATCCCGCAAAAAATTGTAGTAATTGTGGGATTAAGGGAACCTACTAGTCAAAGCGCAGTGCACAGATTTCTTGGGCATACGGGGTACTAGAGGAAGTTCATCAAGGGATATGCCAAGATCATTTCACTTTTAGAGGATTTTCTTAGACATAAAAGTTCCTTTCATTGGGGAAAGGCATAGCATAAGGCATTTGACACTTTAAATGATAGGCTTGTCACCGCGCCCATACTATGATTCCCCTCTTGGGATAAGTCCTTCCATGTTCATGTTGATGCCTCAAGGACCACCATTGGATCAATACTTGCATAGCCTGGTGAAGGGATTATTGATCGTCCTTTATGATTTGCAAGCAAGAAGTTAACATTAGAGGAGTAGAATTATACTACAACTGAGCACGAGGCATTGTCAATGATCTATGCACTTCAAAAGTTTAGACAATATTTTCTAGCAAATCCATTTATATTTTACACTGACCATATGGCATTGAAATATTTAGTTAACGAGCACGTTCTACAAGGGAAAATATGTTGGTGGGTACTATTGCTCCAAGAATTTGAGTTCACGATGGTTTTCAAATCACGAAAAATTAATTCTGGACCTGATCATTTGTCTAGAATCGATTCAGGGGAGGATGCACAAAGCATTGAGGATACCATGTCATATGCACAACTATTTAGGTTGTGGCACTGTTAGCATATGGATTTGCACGCATGTAAATGACATGCAACAGTGTGGGAATGAAGTCCCTCCTCAATGAAGGTGAGGCTGCCTTTATTGAAAACCAAAACTGTATTTACATCTGTACATTCAAAATTGTATGTGGGGGGTTTTTTGGAACATCAATGGAAGAAAAGTGAATGAAGGAGATGGAATAGAAATGAAAGAAAGGAGTGGAATGGAATGAACTGAAAGAACATGCAAGAGTTAGGTAAAAACAGAGCCTAATATTGCATGAAGAGGAAAGATGAATAACCAACACAAATAAAACGGAGTTTGAGTTAGCCAAACAAGAACATGCAAAAGGGAACACACATGAGCAAGTAGATAGTCAGAGCTTGATCACTGTGAACTAGAACAACTGATTACTAATGTTGACAATAAGATCAAAGATAATATTTGCATGCAAGATTCAAACACCTAACATCTAATGAACATAAGAACACCAAATGTTACAAGAGACAATGAATGAGACACAAAGTTCTTATTCTATTAACTCCAAAATGTTTTTCACAAAGAACACAAAGTTTCTTCTTGAAACAAAGCTTGCACAAAAGTATCTTCTTCTCCTCTCTCAAAGTCACCCTTACAAATGAGCCCCTCACTTCCTTTTATAACCCAAAAGTTGGTTACGAAGTAGTTAGGGTTTTAAATGCACATTAAATAGGGCACTTAAGTGACTTTGACTTTTTCAACCAACTTTTAAAAAGTGACTAAAAATAAAAACCACTTAAGTTAAAAGGCCGTTTAAGGAAAAATACATAAATAAAACAAATGGGTACATGTGGACCCCACTTAAATGACTTGTATGCACACGTAGACATCCTAGTCAGCAATGTGCCACCTAGATCAAGACACCTAGGATCAGTGCCTTATCCATTGGGCCAAGAGTCTGCCTATCCCGATCGTACGGGAATGAACTCATTGACTGTGCTCTGCAATCCACCAAATGACAAGAGTGCTGAGCTTGAAACTTGAGCAATTCATCCACCCCTCTATCTGAGCAATATCCTGGTGTGAGAAAATTTGTCTTCATTCGTATTCACATTCACAATTCTCCACATGCTCTGAGTACCTTTCCATGGTGAATTATTCATTTGTCACGAGACCGTAGTCGTTACGCCACCTTGGTTTATCAGAATCCAACTTCTGGTCTTTCGCCATTGAGAAGATCTCCAAGAGCCAAAATTGTAGTTCACCTTCATCTCGTGGGTAATTGTTAGTGCGATCTATCTCCTCCAGGGTCATGTTCCTGAACTTGGCCGAATTAAGCCACTCTATATGGACCCTGTGATGTGCAAAATCAAGTATTCCCTCATGAACAAGTGACACGAAGACGATCTTGGCAAGTTCACGAATGTCTGGGAGTTTGTTTGTCAAGAGTGACCAATTCGACATCAAGAGCCTCTCCAAAATAGAAAATTGAATCCAGATGGGTTTGCACCCAATCATAGATTCATGCCGCCTCATCAACGACCCTCAAACCTTGGCACAAAATTTGATCTATCCAACCCCTTATCATATGGCCAATGATGTTATTTTCTTTTGATGCTGCAAGCGCCTCCTGATTAAGAATAGCCACCGGGACTAGAAGTTGGACATCAGAGGTGATCAAGTTGATCAAATGTTGTATGTATGCCACGAGCTACCGATTCTTCACTTTGAGCTAAGATGAGTGTGCCTTATACCTTTCCATCCGTTGAAGTATGACATCAAGTGACTCTCGAGCATGTTCCATGTTAATTTATAGCATTGATTTCCAGAGAAGCATCCGTGAGACCTCATCATCTTGGACAACCATCTCCATAGACAATTAAAGGTTCCCTACGCAAACCCTGAGCAACAAAGCTGCTTACAAACCGTCCATCATCAATACACATCCGTGGACCATATGTATTGAAGATTCTAGCGATTCGAACCTCAACATTTGCTCCCCTGTGGTAATCCATTGCCAAAGTCTCTGCGGTACGCATGTCCTCATCGTAGCAACTGCGGACTCCAATCGGATTGACATTACCCCAATATGTTTCAACCTGAGGATGTTGAAGAGGATCTCCATATACCTCACTAGTGCTTGTGAGCAAAAACTTTGCCCCAACTCGCTTGGCCAGGCCAAGCATGTTCAAGGTTCCCACCACATTGGTTTTGATAGTCTTGACAGGATTAAAGCAGGACAGGCCAAATGGTAGATCAGATCGACCTCCAACAATAGCGGCTCGACAACCTCATGCCTTATCATTTCAAACCTCGGATTGCCAAAATGATGTATGCTGGCATGTCCAAAATCAACAAAAACGACATTTAATGGATCCGTTTCAGACAAATCCCTTTTATAAATACCATAAGCCAGGGTCGTGGCCGTGGTCTCATGAAACAAACAAAGTGGGTTCAGGTTAACAATAGCGGCCGCATCTAGAACTACCCTACGCTCGAGATCCGTGAAATATACGAGTATTCCAATACAGCAATCCACAATTTCCTTTTTTTTAAATTATTCTTGGCAATTCGCTTAATATTCGACAAAATCATGTCAAGAATCTGAGTAGAAGTAAACGAGTGGTACTCACCCAAATACCATGCTTTAATCAGTGGGGGCCCATCGGGACCCTCCGTAACAGCAAAAGGAAGACTCTGCAGATTTGTTGAAACTGACTTCTTCCCTGTAGCTACCGCATATAGCCAACTACTTACTCACGGCACCTTCCTAGGAGAATTTCAGTTCTACGCTTCACTGATACTGCCTGTGCAGTATGATTTTGAAAATCCACACCCACCCTTACAACATCAGGGTGACAGACCTTCATTTCACCATCAATGAATCCATGATCCAGAACATGCTGTAGTAATTCATTTATTGCAGCATTTGATGGAGCGCAAACAAGCATTCATGGTTTAGGGCAAGGTTTAGGAAGCATACGGATCAGTGTGCCATCCATACTCTGAAGAACATCATCGATTGATCATGTGCCAATACTGTCAATATTGTTTGCATTATTGTAGGATTGCCTGTAGCTTTCAGGAGCAAGTTTCTTAAGCAGTGCACCATAATAGTGCTGATATTGAACAAGATGAATAACATTCAACATTCCCCAGACTGTGTGTGTCTTTCCTGTCCCTGGTGGACCTTGCACCAAAGTGAAGGGCCAGGGTTCCTGTCGTTTAGCAGACCCAACTCCATTTGTACCAGCTGTTGTATGCATAACAACCCACTGAATTGCGGCTAGCTGTGGATCATTGAAAATCCTATGAAGATGGTCGATAAAATTTGGTGTGAAACATTTAGGCATTGCTGGAGGCTGCTCCTCATTATTTGGAAAGTGCTCTGGCCTGAGCTTTAAAATTGCTTTCTGCATTTTCATCCTTTACATGCATGGAAAGCTTCTGGTGTTCTTCTCCTTCAGATGCGTGGAAATCTTGTCTCTGTCAATCCTAGCTGGCTTTTCTTCCTTACACGTGGAAAGTTCTTTCCTCTAGTTGGTGAAAGTTTGGAGCTTGAGCTAAACCTCTTATGCATGCGTGGAGAGATTGTTCTATGCTTTGTTGTTAGTTTCCTTGCAGGCTTTGTGGCTTTTGATATGATTGTTCTCCTCCACGTGTGTTTCTCCCTTCTTCCTGCATGGGGGATTGTTGTCCTCTTTTCTTTTAATCTTTATTCTTTTGAAAATGTGTTCCTTTCTTTCTTTCCCTCAGCGCGTGGAAAAGAATTCTCTTGTCTTTTATTTGAAAACATGCGTAGGTTTTTGTATTTGGTTTGGCAGTGCGTGGAGTTCCTTTGGATAGTTCTACCTCTCCTGTCTTTTCCTTCAACCAATGTGCATGTATCTCTCTTGCATAATGTTAACAAAGTATTATGTCTTCCTGAAGAAAAAGAAGCTTCTGATTTTTTCCATCGGGTTTGATGGAGGAAGTTACGAGGATTAATTCAACTTCCTCTCATCCCGGGTAGTGGCTTAAGTGCCAGGGGGAAATGGGAAAAGTAATGGGCAATTGCCAACGGGAATGGCAAAATGGGTTGGCAATCCCCGTCCAATTTCCCCATGTGGGAAATTGGGGAATTTTATGCCCGTTTGCCAATCCATGATTTGGCAATTGGCAGAGGAAAACCCACATGTGGGAAATTTGAAGGAAATTGCCAGGAAAGTGGAAATCCGGGTTCGGGAAGCCAACCCGGCAGTTGGAAACAAAAGCTTACTTCCCCGGCACTAAAACTTGTCAGATGAACCTTAATTTATATTTATTTAATTAAATACTCCTTAAGTGATTTTTAAAAAATTAATTTAATCAAACAAGGAGCAATTAATTAATTAATATTAATTAATTATTTTAATGTATTTTAATGCGTTTTATAGCCTGGCGGGAAGAGTTCTTGCCCGAAAATCACGAAACGAAGACCGAAACGATCACAAAAATAAGACGATCGCAAGGAGTCCAATGAACCACGCAAAGTAATACTTTTCAAAATTTTCTAATTTTTAATTATTTAATTGTTTTTTGACAATTTTGTGCATTCAAAATTGGCTGATAACAGGCACGTGCCCTCAGACTTAGAAGATATTTCAATATTTCTCAAGACAGGTGTCGCGCCAGAAGGGAAGAAGGCATTGGATAAAAATCAGTTAGCTATACGCTTCATACCCTACATGTTGATTAGTGGGGATTTATACAAACTAGGACATGATGAGATTATGCATCAGTGTGTGCTAAAACATGAGCACCTAGCCATAATAGAAGAAGCACACAGATGAAGTGCAGGTGGACACTATGTAGGTGAAGCCACTACACGCAAGATATTAATGGTTAGATTATGGTGGGAGACCCTATATCAAGACTATAAGGAATATTGCAAGGTGTGTGACCATTGTCAGTGCATTGGCAAACCAGGGTGAAGAGATGAAATGCCTTTGCACCATATTTCCCAGCACCGATCCATTCAAAAAATGGGATATAGACTTCATAGGCCCTATTACACCAGCCACGCGTAGGACTGGATCATGGTATATAATCACTTGCACATATTACTTGACAAGGTGGGTAGAAGCAGCACCCACTAAGGATTGTACAGCAACTACTGCAGCAAGGTTCCTATGGGAAAATATTATTACAAGGTATGGATGCCCTTTGAGTTTGAATAGTGATAGGGGTACACATTTCTTGAATGAGACATTAAGGATTATGTTAGCAGAATTCATGGTGGCTCATCACAAGACTACCCCTTACCATCCAAAATCAAATGGAACTGCGGAGGTGTTTAACAAAATACTTAGTCACACATTGACTAAGATCTGTGATGTTGGTAGATAGGATTGGGATTAAAAAGTATCATTCATTCTTTGGTCATATAGGACAACCTATAAGAGGTTGAATAAAGCCACACCATTCTAATTAGTTCTTAGCATGGAGGATGTCCTACCAGTTGAATTCATGTTAACTTCTCTGTGTATAGCGCACGCAGGAGGATTAGATTATGAACAATCACTAGAGGAAAGAATAGACAAATTAATATAGTTGGATGAGAGACAATAATTAGCCAGGTGGAGCCAGATAATTGAAAAATAAATAAAAAGAGGCATGGCATGATCGTCACATTAATAATAAGAACTTTGAGGTTGGGCAGATGGTCTTGCTTTATGATTCCAAGTTTCTATGCGCCATCCTAGGAAGTTGAAATTCCATTGGGTGGGCCCCTACATCATCTTGTACATCCTTGATTTAGACGTGTTCCAATTACAAGCACTAGATGGGATGAGGTTTCCAGGACACTTCAATGGAAGTAGGCTAAAGCCCTGCTGATAAATAAGTCTTCTTGGTGTTTGTAAATAAGGTAGTGTTTCCAGTTAGTTTAGAATTTCCTTTAGTGCATTTTCTTTTCTTTTGTTTCCCTTTCTCGTTGTTGTTTTGTGTTGCATGCCTTGGGCATCTGGTAACCTATTTAATTTTTTAAGGTTTTGAATGCACAGAGGACCACACATCATTTTAGTGTGGGGTAGAATAATGTAGAGGAAATTGTGAAGGTGGGAAGAACTAGGAAGGATTGTGTTAGAAAGCTAGTTGGATGGCCCTTGGAAAGGAAGTGCATGGAAGGAAAGGTGAAAAAGGATGGTTGGTGTCATGGTAAGGCTACATTTGTGGATACACGTACAAGAGATAAATAAGTGTAAAAGAAAACATGAGGTAGGTGAGAGCCAAAATCATGATAGAAATACCTTTGGTGTTAGATGACATGCACTGGCAAGATTCTCCTATCAAGATGGGTTGGTTGCATGCCAGAAGGTTGGGGGATTGTCCACGCATAAGGAATGGGTGTGTGAATTAAATTGATAAAGTCAATTTTTTGTTGAAAAATATGCATCATTAAGTGTTGAAGTACAGTGGTAGGTAAGGTAGCATTTAATGTTGAAAAGTGGGAAAAACTATAAATAGAAGGTTAGACACTTCATTATTTACATTGCAAATATGAAGATGGAAGAGATTTTGTGAACTAGGGTTTCCAGATTTGATCCATGTGAAGAAAAATTGGAGAAATTTAACCTTGAGTGACCGATTTTGGATCTACAAACTAGGAGGGAAATAGTTCACGGGCGTAGAGAGAGTTGTGAAGAATTTTCGTCTTGTGAAAGGGATATTCCATTGAGGGTTTGGTAGCTAGGGCACGGGTTGAAAAGGTAGTTTCTTCAGCAAGTTTGAGATCTAAGCTTGGAAAGGGTAGAGAAGTAGAGCAAGAGAAGTTGAAATGCAAAGATAACCTACACAATGGCACCCAAGAAACCAGTTGTAACACCTAATAAGGGAAAAGGCAAGGGTAAGGGAAAACAACAAGAAACCACCACAAGTACTAATGAAGAATGGTATGCAGAAATGTAGTACCCAGATGGGGTTTTAATTGGAAAGGAGTGGGAGTCCCATTTAAGAAACATGAAAGTTAAATGATTATAACCATCACACAAACATGAATGAAAAATAAATGGCACTCAAGCTAGTGTGCCCAAAAAACAAGAGGACACTAGAAGGGTTACCCATTTATAGTGACGAAGCTAAAAGTGAAGTTAGAGAAGGCAGGATTTTTGCAACTCTATGAGTTTCCCTACTTTGGGAAGCCTGGGTGCCTCTATGAGTGGACTGATATCACTGCGTATATGAAGATCACTTCTATTTTGCGGGGTGTAAGATGCGCATAACTCATCATCTGATTTCAAAATTCACAGGTCTCGTCTGTGAAGGAGAAGATATAAAGGACGACCTATGCGATAAAGAAGCCATCAAATAAATCGTCACCACATATGCATACAAGATGGGGTTAAGGTACTTTGATATTGCAGATATCCAAGACCCGGTGATGAGAATGGCCATGCACCTGGAAACCAAACTTAATGACCAAGAGAGGTGGATGCAAGTGAATAAATCATGGCTCAATGTTTTTAGAAGGATATCGAAGGGAATCATTTACAGCTTATCCATGTAAATAATGGAAGAGATAATCAGTAGCACACATGAGGGTGACAAGATACTTTTTGGAAATGTCCTCTTAACTATTATGTTTTCAGAGATCGGAGTGCCAGATGCGGTAGATAAGTTCATATAGGAGTACCCAGAGGAAGACCCCTCACCCACAAAGAGATTCAAAAAATAAAATTTTGATAACATGACAGTCGTTTACAAGGTGCATCTTGAGAAATGGTATACATGCTTGAGGAATGCATTCGGGGTAGAGTGGAGGATCCTAGAACAATTGCCAAAGCTCATAGAGGGAGAAGCTAAATTCTCAATATACCAACACTTTTGTATTGGCATATTTAGGTTGGTTGATGAAAGCATGAGCCCATGGTGTAAACTTCCATTTTCCTTCACCGCTCAGTACTTCCAGGTGGGAGTAAACAAGTTCAAGGAATCCAAGAAGCTGAAATTTGACTTTAGAAGTAAAAATCGGGACCACAGGGAGATGCGCAAGACATTGGTCTACCCCAACAAGCGTGCATACGTGGAAAATTACGTGTCACATGAAGTTCAAATGATGAAACCCTTGACTCTACCTATTGCAGGGAGTTCCACGGCACATGTATACCTTATCATAAGGCCCAAGTTTGAGAAGGTTGTTTATCTTGAGAATGAGATAGCTATACCTAAAGACTTAACAGGTAGAAGGAAGATTGTGCCCAAGAAAAAGGATATGGAAGAGATAAAGTAAAAGGCACCAAGTTCCCAAGATACCTAAGAAGTGGTCACACCACAAAAAAGAGATACAACAAGTACTTACATGTGTAAGAAGAGGTCCCCAGTTAGAGAGGAGGCACCAGAATAAGAGAATATTATCGCAGATGAGAAATCACTAGAGGAGGAAGAAGAGAAAGCAAAATCTCCTATACTAGATTCCCCTGTTAGGAAGAAATAGAAGGTGATGGAGGAAGCTGATTTGGAGGAAACAGAGAGCTTGGAGAAATACAGGGATGAGAAGGATGACGATAAAGAAGATGAACCTGAGGGAGACCAAGAACCACTTGTTTTCAGCATGCACGATTTGGGAGAAGAAGGAAAAGAGGCGAAGAATGACTATCTCTTTGTGCGAAGAAAGGGTAGCCAGGAGGAGGAGGGCACCAAGGAAATGGGAGGAGGTGAAGAGGTTAGCACAAAGTGTCAGAGGACATCGAGCCTTGCTAAGGATGAATAAAATGAGGCAGCAGAAAGAGAAGCAACGAAAATCATTGAAGCCTTAGTAGAACAAAAATTGAAGCGTAGCACTGATATAGTGATGAATGAAGGTAGGGAAGAAAGCATAGAGAAATATCATGGCAGAATGGGAGGCCCTATTCTATTAGTAATTATTCCTAAGGGCACGTGCACAGGAGGAAAACATAGGGATCCAGGGGCCAAGAATGATCTACATTGATGATCCAAACAAGGTATTGCATGTGCGCTTCCAAAGCATAGTCCTAACAGATCAACTCTTGGCAATGAATTCATTTGATAAAGAAGTTACATACCCTCGGACAAGGAAAATACTTTCATGGGAAATTGAATCCTACATCGACAAGTCAAAAGGATACAACCCCTTAATGAGCGCTCAGTAGCTTTCAGATGAACAAGTCTACAATGCGTTGAATAAGGTCTCAATTAAACCGGAAGCTAGGTTATTTGGAAGGAATGACTAGGTAAAATTTCTAGAGGTAGAGGTAGAAAAGAGGGAATAAGAGCTAGAAGAGAGAACCAAGAACTTGAAGTAGAAGGAACTAATTAGCGTGTAGCTAAAGCATGAACTAAGGGAAGAAAAGGCAAGGGTGCGCAAGTATATAAGAAGGTAGAATCCATCACAAATGTTATTGTTTTGAAGCATCCAAACCTAAAACCGCACACATAAAAGTATGGATCTTCCCTTGAGTGCCTTGAATACTTAACACGCATCCTCACCATAGAAAGACAACCTCTAGCCTTGGAATCCATGGAAGAAGTAGCAGCGCACTTGAATAAGGAGGACAAATTGAAGGTTGTAGCAATCATTTCCGGGTATAGCAAGGTTCTTACTGATGTGAAAATTGCTACCCATACTGTTGAGGCCATGTATGATAATTACACAGATAGAGATAAAGTGGTGAGTATTCTGGTTTCCACTCACGAGGTAGAGCTCAAGGAATCCAAAGAAAAGAACAAAGGAAATAGAGCAGAATGGGAGAGCATCTTGGCCGAGGTCGAGAAGAATTTAGAAGCTATTGAAACCTTACGAGGTTTAGTTAAAAACTGAATGAAGGAGTTGTACCCACGTATTACAAGAAGGATGGATGTGCTTGAGGATGTGGATAAGGAATTGGAAGGAATGGTTAAAACATTGAACATTTAAGGAAATGGACTGGGTTTTGAGGAGGTAAGCTCGATAGAAAGCGCAAAATGAAGTCGATTCCTGGAACAAGTTGGAGGCTAACTTGCAAAGAGATTTTCCTATATTGTTGTAGTAATGACAACACTTCCACATTCTTTCATTTTTCCCAATTCTTCATTCCCTTATTCTTTTTCCAAGACGTTAAGTCTATTGTAATTATTTCTTTGAATAATTGTTCCCAAAGGTAGAGAATAGGTAAAGTGTGGGGTGATGTTGAGCCCCTAAAATATTGACTAAGTACAAAAATGTGCATGGGCGCGCAAGGCCTAAGTAGAGGGGTGGGCGCACAAGAAGAACACGTGTAAGGTAGGGTTCTAAGAGGGTTTAAAAGGACTGTGTTACACGCCAGTATAACAAGGTCTCATGACTTAGCCGTATTTTGCGTATCGGGAAAGACACAAGAAAATCTTGACCCTCCTGCACATGATGATGGGATAAGGTGCCATCATGGTGACAGGTTGGCCTAGGAAGGAATATGCCCTATGATGGAAGCTTCTAGAAAACCATCATGGCAATGAGTGGAGAGCTCAGACCTGGAGGAGCATGCTCTCATGGAGGACCACATTTGGAAACTTGGAGATGGATCTGAAGCCTCAGAAAGAAGAGTTGGTAGTTCAAGAGGCCTATAAATACAAGCACCCATGTGGAGAGAAAAGAGGAGGAAAGATGAATAGAGAGAGTGGAGCTCTGCAAAAATACCGTGAGGAGTTGTATTGGGTTGGGTAGATAAAATATAGGAGAAGGATGCATCAAGGGGCTTGGGACTGTAAATTTTCTTTTTGAGAGCTAAGGAATGTAGATCCAGTTATGATGTATGATTTCATTCTACCATATTGTGGTTTTTTGTAATGGATCTAATGGATGTAATGAGGTTACCAACTTATTTGAATATGATCATTAATGATTCTAGTCCATCTTCATAGTTATGTTTCATGTAT
This sequence comes from Taxus chinensis, assembly GCA_019776745.2. Lineage (NCBI taxonomy): Eukaryota > Viridiplantae > Streptophyta > Pinopsida > Cupressales > Taxaceae > Taxus > Taxus chinensis. The sequence goes on along the minus strand of CM034151.1, from coordinate 279,380,476 downwards.
GATTATGAAATAAGTATGAATCCTTATGCATTTTCCTTTCTATTTTTGTTTAATCCTATATCATGTTAAAGTATATTTCTATCTGGAATGACTGCATTGGTCTTGAAGACGTTCTGAGCTCGATGGTGATTGCATGTCTTGTTTCCTCTCACTATCCTTAAGTTCCTATCATAGACCCACTAAACTCACATAAAGGAGAGACTCAGCACCCACGTGTGCCTCAGGTGAGTTCCCAGCGCCCGCTGGGTGATAGGCCGACGCGCATGGGGTTCCCTTATTCTTTGGTGGGTGTAAAAAATGACTACAGCACCTATGTTCCTAATGGCTGAAAAGTATTTGTATAAAATGTGGATCCAATGTGATCCACACCATCTGCATAATGCCTCCAAATTTGAGTCCATGTACCTATGCAATATCCTATGTGGTTAACATACATAATACATCTTGTAACCATGCCAAATCTACTTATTTCCACAACCATATGTACCATGGCACCTAGTAAATATTAACCAAGTACACATCACATCCTAATTCAAACTAATCATCAAAAATACATATCAAATTACCAAAAACTCAAACACATAAATTTCTCAAACAACATCAACCATGTTGGCTTAATGTCATCATCCCCTGAGCAGAATTTTTCATTTTCCTACTACATCAACCACCCTATAAATTTGTAATCAATTGTCCTATTAATATTATAAATCATAAACACCAACATTCATGCTGCAATTGGTCATTGTAGCATGGTTGACTTGGTCTATATATGGGGTCCATGAATTTTCTAGTAAAAATTTTAAAAGCCTAACCTAATGATCACAAAAATAAAAAAAATCTCCCAAACCCACCTAGACCTCAACCCAATTTAATTTTTGACTATCCTTGTAATGAATTTTGCAAGCTAAATTTTCACTAACATACATTTTTCATTTTTATCCTAGTTACCCTTTCCTAATTTAACAACAAAACCTATCATGGGATTCACATTGTCGTGTGTCACATCTCAACCACCTCATACTCTTTCCATTGTTGCTAAAATATCTCAATTCGGGTAACCTCAAAGTTTAGTTTCTCTTAATCTCAATTAGAAAAGTGAAAAACGAATTCATCCTTTATTATTTATAACAATTCTTATTATTGGTTTTGACATATTTTCCTTCCAATCTTCAAACCTTCATATCTTTCAAATGAAAAAACATAAAAACATTTTATAAGATGCAACATGCTTGTAATGGCATGCTGCTAATTTTGAAATATTGTACATACCTCTACTAAATCTAGAAAAAAAAACCCATTTTATGCTCATTTCTATCATCCCCATCGCCTCCTATTTAGGTGATTTATGTCTTATTTTGTTGATTATCTTATTGTGTGTATTTCAAGTCTTAGTCTTGTTTATTCAATGTTCTGAGAAGCTTTTTTACCCACCATAAGAAATTTAAGTGACACCAGTATGTGATTATGGGGTAGGTATATTTCATTTGGTGGATTTCATTATTTCTAATATTATTGCTTTACTTTCAACATTTACTTCCGATTTTACATGTTGCGTAGATCTTTTTGCATAAATTGTCTTATGTTTCAATATTGTGACCTTGATGATCTTCGGTTGGGGTAGATGTATACATCTCATATTTTACACTTGCTAACTAATTATTTTATGTAGGGGTTATTAATGCATTCTCCTCCTAAGTGGGCTCCTTAAGTGGGCTCCTTAAGTGGCCTGCCAGGATTTGAGTACGATTGAACTTGGTCATGTGTGGGATAGACCACAACATTTGAGAAATTTTATTACTAAGCCATAGTTAATGTACTCTTGCCTCATTTCTTCCCTTTATTCACATATTACACCCATCATGTCTACTTGTCTCATTGTATACACTTATTTATGCTTATTGCATACTATTATCTCTTCTTTTAATCACCCTAGACCTTTTATTGGGTTTTTAATATTAAGCGGGAAATTGACTTAATAGAAACCTGTAAAATACTAAAAATCATGGCATATAACTTACGATTAAAATATAAACATTGCAGATCCACATATTGCATCAGTAGTGTTCAAATTTAAATTATAAGATTGACCCAAATGGGTTACTTTCCTTGATATAAATCAAGGCGATCTCTTTGAGATTGGGGACACACAACACAAGCAGTGCAACATATGAATGCAAATAATACGAGTTGTATATGTGAGAATATCAATGATACATGATGTGAATGGTGTGAAGATTCATCTCTACACATGATCAAATGTATATTATAGTTTATAATTCCTCCTTGAAGGTGTAATTATTGTGGATTCATGGAAATAGTGGGAGTGCTGGGTTAAATACATTTTCTCAATAAAGACAAATGATTTTTTAGTGGGTTTTTTACCGAAAGCTTTTTCCACTTAAATTTTGTATCTTGTATTCATTTACTTTCCTGTTTATGTATGTAATCTAATATCTAATTCATTATGTAGTGTAATTCATTACAACTTATTGAACATTCATACACTATAATATTTATCAATTTAATATGGTGGATCTATAATATGTTATATTATTTATCCACATGTTTCCTGACATGGTATTAGAGATGGCGTTTATGCATGTGCAGGATATATCTGGTTGATTTTTATTTATAGGTGTGAAGAATCTTAGAAAATTTCAAAATTTGTGAAACCTTGTTTTTTTCTTCACGGTTTTTTTCAAGGTCTACAAGTGCAAAACTCTGATTCACTGTCAACTTAATTGATGTTGGAATTTTTTGAAAGTTCAAATTAAGTGTGGAAGATAAAAATAAAGTGTTTAATTGTGTTCCTTTCTCTCATATACTTCTAAGTGATTGGAATTGCATTTTTTTGTCATCCACAACCTTCCTTACTGATTTCTAGTCTTTCGTGGCATTCTTGCGTTTTACATGGCTTATCTAAGTGTTACGTGAATTGCTTAAATATTTCACAATTTTCTATTGTATTTTACATATTTCTGTTCTATTACATAGTATTTCTATATTTTACATTGCTTTTCCTTAGTTATGTGGCTTATTTAAGTCTTTTGTGGCTTATTTAAGTGTTTCGCAGACTATTTCTTTGCTCTACGGCTCTCTGCTATGTTATGTGGCTTATTTTCTTATTGTGTGGACTCTTCTTCACTCCGCAGAATTATGCCCTGTTGTACAAAATTCAATTTTCTCTACATCATTTTACTTTACTTTTTGGAAGCTTGTTTGTTGCACAGATTTTTTCTTATTGTGCAGAACTTTTTTGTTTCACGGTTTTTTGCAAAAATCCTTTATTCTGCAACCTCTCTTTGTTTCACGGATTTTTCCATGATATTTTTTTTCACGGATTTTTCTGCATTCATTTGTTCCTCTCTTTTTGCCTTATTTTATCTACGGAACATTAAAATCCTTAAAACCCTGTGAAACATTGTTCATTTGTTTCGTGGATTTTACCTTAAATATTGCGGAACAGTAAAAGTTCAAAAACCCACGGAACATTGTTTCTTTGTATAGTTGCTCTTCAACTTGGAAATTTGTATATCTTCTTATATATTTCCTTACAGCCTCTCATGGCTTGTTCTTTGTTTTTTCTTTCCTCCCTTCTTATTTCTCATAGCTTATTTAGGTGTGTTTATTAATTTTCAAGAATTTCCTATTTGTTTCAAATTTGTAGAATTTTATTTTCTTCTAACTGCATCTTTCTATCTACTGTTAAAACCACATAACACATAAATTTTACTTACTATTTTAATATGGCTATTTCTTCTAAATTTTCCATTGATAAATATCAGTTATAAAATGGTACTAACTATATTATTTGGAGAGTCGGGATTAAATCCATCGTTATGGCAAGAAATCTTGGGATCTAATTAATGGTGTTGAAAAATGACCCACTAAGAGACAAGCTAACCATAAAAGCTTGAGTGTCTTCTCTCAAAAATCCTAAGAGGCCATTTCTATATTATTTCAAAGTATCAAATATGAATTATTCTTACATATAGGACACATGGATCCTCTAGTTGATGCATGGATTCAATTGCAAAATATTCATGAAAGTAGTCACCTTTCTAAGATAATAAAACTAATCATGAAATTGTTTACAGCTCCAATGGAAGGAGATGGAAAGATAGTCAATTATCTAGCTGAGATTAAGAACATTAAGGATCAGTTAATGTCAACACAAAATCACACACTTTGGGTAATTATCTAGTCCCGATTACATACTACTATTCATATGATTACTAAGCAAGAAGAGTACTAATCAGCCCATGTCCTTGGCCACCTTTCTTTACTTTTTATTACTACTTTTGGTCTTACGTACTTACTTTCTCAATCTTCCTTTTAATACTCTGGATTTTATCATCCTAGACACCAACTCCCAATCAGCATGCCAATGTCAGGTGCCCTTGTCCCCTCTGGATGCCCCTAGCCCCTTTTTACTTTACTCACACTTTTTTGGGTCCTTTCTATCTGTTTGAGCATCTTATCTTTTTAGTAGTCGGTATTTTCAAGGTTAATTATGAAATTCAAGCAAAGTAATCATATAAATATAAAGTTATGTGAACATATAAAGAACCAAGCACTAAGAATTAGTTATCAGCACCTAAGGTTGCAACCATCAAGCATCTAAGAGCTCCATTATATCCATCTAGCACCATCACAAGGGACACAAGGGCTGGTTATTCTACATACACTTCATGGGAGGAAAGTTCAATCTATTCCATGCACACCTCTATTAAATTTCTGTACATTTAGCTTACTTTTTGACTATCAAGTGCAACATGCACAAGAGCCACCTAGGGCATGATTTTGCATGCATGCGTGTGCACACACACACACACATAAAACTACATTAGTTCTGAGATGTAGTGCAGTGCTCATTCATAATTTCACCATTGTGATAGTTGAGGAAAATTTGACCCCTCATTTTGCATCTTTCTTTTTTAGGATTTGATGTCTATTTGAGGGTTTTGTAGGTTCATATTTTATTTCAAGTTTCCAGAAACCTCAGTGATCAGTGTGCGACCAAAGGTGACTAACATCGAACACCTTACGACCACCTTGAGGAGGTTTTCTAATATTTTCCATAGACCCAGGAACCCAGAAACAGGAATAGGGTGCCCATGGATGCCCATGTCTCTCTCCAAGTGCCCTAGTCCAGCTTATTCTTCTAGATCTACATTTTTTTGGGCTTCGGTGTGATGATCAATGCTTCACATTTCCCTATTCTCCAAATCTTCACACCTCTGATATTTTTGTGAATCAGCTAAGTCATTTTACCTTTTCTTTACACTTAGGGTTTTATATATTTTGACTTAGTTTGTTGGGATTAATTTTTATACTCAATTTTATATTTATTTTATAGCTACAATAGCATTAGATTAAGCTCTTATTTCACATTTTAGCTTAATCATGTGTATATTTTTTATGCAGGGATATTTGTCTCCATGGTTATCTGTTACATTACTTGTCATTTTTTTCTCTTTGTCTGCTCTTATATGTGGGATTTTCCCTTTGCCTTGGGTACACACTTGTCTTTTATGGGCACTAGAGCCTTTATTGTCTTGTGACATCATGAGTGGTGTCCCATGTTTGTAACCCATTTTTCATGGTATACATTTTCTTCTTATGTGTTTACTTTTGTCTTAGCTTACACATTGTCTACTTAGCTTACATTTTGTCTTATACATACATGTTTGTCTTTACTCGTACTAATACTTGTCTTCTAGCCACTTTGTTTGTGTGTGCCTTGGCTTCTACCAAACACATTCCCTTTCCCCCTATTGGGAACAATTTCAATTTAGAAGTTGGTCCTCTTTTAGGCCACATACGCTTTCAACAACATCGCATGCAACCAAAATGGGGGGCATCATTTGGGTGAATTAGTCACCCCATACACCGTTAAACACAGCACAACACAGTACTTGTACAACACAATTGTTAATTTCAGACAAGGCTCATAATCATACTTGGGTCCTTAGCATAGCAATTTCCTTCTTGTATACTTATAATAGGGGCAATTACACAATGATTGGTAGTTCAACACAATCTACAGAACTCCACACAGTGGATTTTACAAGGCATATAGTCTTTAGCACTTGTGTTTATACACACCATCTATAGTGGTGTTCCATATTTTAGGAAGTATTCAAAGGTTGGAGAATAACACTAGAACTTTCTCCCTACACTACTTATGTCATGGAGTAGGATCACCCCAAAAACCAACATTCAACGCACTCAATAATTTTGGGAAGCAGTCAAAGGTTGGAGAATGATAATAGACCTTTCTCCCTACACTACTTCTACCATGGTGTGAGATCGCCCTAAAAAATTGCCCTTCATTGACATCTTAAAGATTATTTCTACACCCTTTTTCTCATCACAGATCAGGTGCACATGTTCCTTTTTCACATTTTCAGCATTTTTACATACTTTTTACACATATACATGAGTATTTGACTACTTGTTTGTTCTTCTCTTTTGTGGGTATGTTCGTATGGGAAGTGGTATTCAACATCATCAAAATCACACACAACAACAATCAACATCGACATCAACAATAAGTACATCACGACATCTACACATGTGTTTCTGGTTCATTTTTCATCACCACTTTTTTGCACTTTCTTCTCCTTAGCATCCACACTTCACATTTTTATCACTCCATGCTTTTTCTAGTCCTTGACATGCTTTCATCATCGATCTACATGGTTATCAGGTATGCATCTCTATCTACTTTATGTTACCAGGCTTTCCACTCACCAACATAAAGTGGGGGCACCTGTAGACACAAAATCATGCACTTTGGGTAATTATCTAGTCTTGATTATATATTATTGTTCTTATGATTCCTAAGCAAGAAGAGTAATAATTAACCCATGTCTTTGGCCACCTTTCTTTTCTTTTTGTTACCCCTTTTGGTCTTACATCCTTACTTGTTCAGTCTATCTTTTTATACTCTAACCTTTATCAACCTGGGAACCAGTGCCCTGTTAGGACGTCAGCACCAGGCGTCCTCATCCCCTCTGGGTGCCCCTAACCCCTTTTTACTTTACTCACACTTTTTGGGTATTTTCTAGCCATTTGAGCATCTTATCTTTTTGGTATTCAGCCTTTTCAGGGTTAGTTACAAAATTCAAGCAAAGGAATCATCTAAATATAAAATTATGTGATCATAATAAAGGACCAAGCATTAAGCATTAGCTATCAAAACCTAAGGTTACATCCATCAAGCATCTAAGAGCTCCATTACATCCATCTAGCACCATCACAAGGGAAACAAGGGCTAGTTATTCTGCATACACTTCATAGGAATAAAGTTCATTCTATTGCATGCACACATCTATTACATGTCTTTACATTTAGCTACTTGTTTGCAATCAAATAAGTGACTCACACAAGAGCCACCTAGGGCACAATTCTGCACACACACACACATAAAACTACATTGGTTCTAAGATGTGTTGCAATACTCAGTCATAAGTTCACCATTATGACAGTTGATGATAGTTTGACCCCTCATTTTGCATTTTGCATTTTTAGGATTTGATGCCTATTTGAGGGTTTTATAGGTTCATATTTCATTGTAGGTTTCCAACAACCTCGTTGATCAGTGTGTGACCTTAGAGAGACCAAAGGAAACTTACAACAAATACCTTACGACCACTCAGAGGAGGTTTTCTAAGCCTTTCCTAGACCCAGGTGCCCATGTAACACCCTGAACTGTTGTTACTTTCTCCTGAGCATACAAGTGTTGATATGTGATTTCTTGTAAAAGGATGTGTTCCTCGATTTAGAAATCATGCTTGATATGTACTGTAATTTCTTTGCAGATTGCAGATCTTGACTGAGTCAGAATATGATTAGACTCTTTTATTTATTTCATTTTGTATCTGAGTTTAATCTGATCTCGAAATAAATTATAGAGTTATCCATCTATAATACCTATTCTTGGATCAGTGGAATTGATCCAAGTATTGCTTTAAGTTTGTTCATGATGAATTAAATTACAGACCTTGAACAGGTTGCAAGGTCTAGAATCATTTAATAAGCTAGTCAGGAGTATGACTCAGGATGATCAAGTGAAATGAATTGGTTCCCGATATGGAAGTATATCTGGAAGGTCTCGATTGTGGACCAGGTAATAATTCGATTACATACGATTCTGCAGCCTAAGGCAGAACAGGAGCTAAACCTGTTCGAAGACGTATGATGTAGGTCTTTTTCTGAGTGTACGAAATGTAGACCTAACTGGAATTATTATTGGTTAGTAACCTAAAACTAAACCTAACCTAGGGGTTAGATTAGTGTTAATCTAACCTAGACCTAGGCTAAGTACTAATGTCCTAAGTTAGTATCTATGTTATGGAAGTTAGATTAGGTGTTATCCTAAATTCTAACCTAAGATACTAACCTAACTATGAGCAAGAATGTAAAGGGGCCTATGGAGGGGTGTGAACCATGGGCGGCATTTTCTATGTCATTAAATGCTAAGGATAAGTATGAGGGACAGGTCTTGGCGGAATTTTAAGCAACAGCTAACCTAAGCCGACGTGGCAGGTCGCCAAAACTGGAAATGAGCTTGAGATTTCATTTGTTTGTCACCAACTTTGGCGGTCGGTGGCAGTGGAGTTTGAGCGGGAAAGTTGGTGTAAATGCATTCAATGTGCTCGGTAGTCGAGCTCGGAACTCGCGTGAAGGCATGCAAACTGGGAAGTTGTTGGTTTGTTTGTCTTATCGCGATTTTTAGTTTTCCTTCTGCCTGTTCACTGGTTCTTTGCACCAGTCATCTTTGTGTTGCATGGCAAACATGAGGATATCTAGCTCTTTTCTCTGGCAAGGAAAGTATATATGTTTTGGAGATAGCAAAATTTTGTTGGTCGCTCTAACTTGGAAAAGGAAAAGGAAATCTAAGCTCTTCTAGTGGTCTGCTTCGGAAATTTGAGTAAAAATCCAGGCATGTTAGGCCCTAACCTTTAAAAATCTTGTTGTCTTTTAAGTGATTTCATTAGAACAACTCTGTTCAAATGTTTTGAGGAATTTGATGATTTTTCTATAGTTGTCTTGTGTGATTTTTGCACTGTAACTTCATGCTGGAATGACTTATCATTTATCCCTTGATGGGTGTTTATTATTTTCGAACTGTGACTTTATTTTCTTTGTGTTGCATATTGGCTTAAATATGCGTGATATATGAAAGTATAAATGCTCGACCTGTTTCGGCGAGAGCCCATAAATTATTCCTGTGATGGGTATAGGTCACTGTTATAGCCGTCGATGCTTGTTGTAACTGTCGGAAGGGATATTGATGAACATTGTTTGATTGTTCAGTTAATGGACCTTTTTCTTTTATAAGCTCTGTCGTGGCTGTTATCCAGTGGTAAATATGGATTCTGGTTGGGTTTCGTATAAAATTTTATAGTTATTATGAAAGGAAACTCTCTGTGTTACAGAATTCTTTTACGACCTAGCTGGAGTTGTATTTCTCTTTGCATGGAGGTTATGGGGACTCAACCCATTTATAGTATTGATATATATACTTATGATTATTGCATTTAAACGACTCTTGGAGTCCACTGAATGAATCGTATATTACGATCCACTGTAGAAGAAATAGTTACATCTTTGCATATTGATAATTGAATTACGTGGAAGTCTTGTAGAAGTAACAGGGCATGCGACCTTAGTTATTGTAATAAATTTTGGTACAGACTCCCTGGGTATGCATTTACGTTTCTTCTGTGTAAGCTTGTTCGGGAATTTTGACGAGGCTCAATTGAATCCCTTGTTATGAAAATCGGTATTTGATTTGCTTACACTTGATTTTTGTCGAATGCTTACCATAGTTGGCATAGAGTGATTTATTAACTATTTTTATCTTATACTGTTGTTGGGTTCCGTGGTTATGGGTATAAACCCGTTAACAGTATGAAATGTATATATAGAGATTCATATTTGTTTTAATCTGGACGACTCTATGGAGTCGATTGAATGATTTATATAATTGAATCACTGTTCAAGGTTGAATATAATTGAATATTGGTAATTGTTGTTCCAGCGACTTAAGGGAATAATATGTATTTCAATCTCTGTAATTTCGTAAGAATACCTTCGTGTCACAAGGATTTTGTGGTACAGATTCTTTTGGTATATTTTTACATCTTCGATCTGTGCAAATTTGTGTAAAAGATTGGCAAGGGTTCAGTCAGATTCCTTGTTTTGAAATCAGTAACTAGAATTGAGGGTTCTGTCGGATTCCTTGTTTCGAAATTAGTAATTAAATTTGCTTTGCCTGATTTTTATTATGCTCCGTTGATGGGCTCAGATGGAATTGTATGCAATTATTTATCTTGTTACTACTGTTCGGATTCATTTGAATTCTTGGAAGGTAACCTGTATTTTTGTCTCTTGTTGAACCTGATTTTTGTGACACTGTCGTTTTGTCACTGTTTGAGTTCCTTGAGTATGGATATTTATCTCGTGTCCTGGCTCTGTTGAAGTGAGTCGCAAATACCATAATTTAAACTTGAATGCGCCCAGGTGAGAATAGATTTGCTATATTCCTTTCCGTCTACTCCAGTCCGATTGAGACTGAGCATGTTTCGGAAATTTTGTGGGATTGTCTTGGCATAGTCTTAAGGAAGCATCCAATTGCCTAAAGCAATGAAGTCTGTTGTTGACCGCAATACTAGAGGTTCTATGATTTCGAACTTGGGTTGAAATGCCTTGCTGTGTTCGATTTTTATTAATACAGTGATTCTTCTTGTGGTTTGTCAGACTTGTTCGTACACGTACTGGGTGAATGCTTTCCATATGTAGAGACGGTACAGTAGTGAACTTGTGTGAAGGGAAGTATGAATGATTTTTTCTTTCTCTTCTGTTATTCTAATACTTGTTGGTATCTGTCTAACAGTTGGAATTGTTCTTGTATCTTATTGGTGGAATCATGATTTGTCATGATATTTCCTTTTCTGATGAAAGTAACGATCTGTCCAATGTTGCTGATCTTGGATTCAAGATAATTGTTTGGATACTTTCGTTCTTTGATTCTTAATATTTGATGAAATATTTGAGAAGTGTTTAGGACTATTCTGTAACGTTGATAGAGTTACATGTTTGTAGTCATTTTGTATTATAAAGGCATATTCTGAATATGTTTACTTGTTGGTGATTTTATATCATTTAAACAGGGTGTTTAATGAAAACAATTGACGGATTGCAATTGTTTTAAAATTTAGTGCTTATCATGCTCAGTTCATCGAACTGACTCATGTTGACTATTTTTGCAGATGGTTGCCGTAAGTGGTAAAAGCAATGCAGATCTGACAGGATGATCAGATTGTTTATTTTGATTTATAATGAATTACAGCTTGATTTCCTAAATGTACTATATGTGGAAAGATGTACTTTTCCGTTAAGCATTGTATCAAGTATGCTGTTTGCATAAAATGTAATTGTATAGTTCTGAAAGGAATGGAAATAAGTATTTGTTACTTATGTGATATATTTTTAATTCTGATAGTTGACCCTCTTCGGTTTATATACCAGAGTGGCAATGTTATCCTTGTGTAATTTGGATGCTTTTGTGATTGACAATGAAAGCTTAAAGAAAATGTAATTGAATTCTTATGAGTGTTTAGTAGTTCTGATTTGTTCTATCGAAAGCTAGATTGAAATATAAATCGTTGTCTTTCTAAAAGGATAGGGCTAAGAAGAACCTAAGCAGAACACTAATCAAGCTAGATTAAATTACTAATCCCTAGTCCTGAGTATGACAGGACAATATTAAATTGGATTCTTAATCATTTATATCTTGATACTAATAAGTATGATATAAATTCAGTTAAGAGAACTGATATAAATTTAATGGAGTACAGATGGCAATCTCATGTAAAGGTTTTGAGATATTGTCCAATTCTGTTGTTTAGAATCATGTATATTCTAATGACTCCTTGATGAGGTCTTGACCTTAATAACTCCACCATGTAATGGGTTTTATTGAGAAAGGTCGTCTTAAGACGAAGAATCCAGGGATCGGGAAAGGCTAACCTTAGGGGAAAGCCTTTAAAGTAATTTAAAACTCAATGTGCGTAACGCATATTATTAAGTAGACCTTTTCGAGGTGGATTTAAAGGTTGACGACACAAGTCAACTGCATGGTTGTACCTCCGAGAAGATTAGGATCTTCTCAAGGTTACAACAATGCAGGTGACTTATGGCGACACCCTTTGCATTGATCGCTAAGATTTACACTTTGATCTCGACGAGTTACTCTGGGACAATTAGGAATGTGGCCATGTTATAAGGCTGCCTAGGAGGTTCGGGGTATCTTGACACACTGGTCTAACTGCAAGGTTAAACCAGTATGTCACCATATCCCTAATCCTCGTGGGCATCCATATAACATTATCACCTTGTTAATCTGCCTCCGAGTGATTCAATTGTGAAAGGAAGGACTGACAGTAGTCAGTATAAGACATTCTATATAACATAAGAATGGGGTGAAGGGCATATTCCAGATTGACGAGTATGCCGTTAAGGAATACGAGACATAAACAGTATGTTTCAAATCTTTGGCCAAAGTATCGCAAGCTGCTGATTGCGTTGTCCTAATTCACCTAGTCTAAGGGATGAGATGCCGATGAATAATGGTAACAATTATTCAGTTAGGTTCCTTGGACAGAGCATTTTGAATCCTAGAATAGGGAAGATAACCACAGGAGTGAAGTGTTAAATAATAATGCCAACTCATATTACTCATGAATAGATCGGTAGATAACCGAGTCATGAAATGAATAGATCGGAGGTACTCCGAGTCATTACAGCTGCATATGGTTATCTGTTAAATGAATGGTTATTTGATTTGTGAGTTCTAAATTATGTATTTAGAACCAGGATGCATTTATCAAAAAAAAAAATTGACTTGTTCCATTGTCTAAAATGAGGATGTTACAGCCCATAAACAGGCCTAGGGTGCCCATGAGTGCCCATGTCCCTCTCCAGGCACCCCAGTCTAGCTTATTCTTCCAGATCTACATTTTTCTAGGCTTCAATGCGATAGTCAGTGCTTCACATTTTCCTATTCTCTAGCTCTACACACCTCCAATATTTCTATGAATTAGCTAATTCATTTTACCTTTTCTTTGCACTTAGTGTTTTATATATATTGGCTTAGTTTGCTTGGATTAATTTATGTACTTAATTGCATATTTATTTTACTGCTACAGTAGCATTAGATTAGGCTCTTATTTCACATTTTAGCTTAATCAGTTAGATGGATATAATTGTGAATTATTTCAAGATAATTTGTATTTTATTAATCAAATTAATGTACATGAAAATTCAGAAATTACATTTCTATTTTGAATTCTAAGTATCAAAATGAATCTAATTTACCTGATTTAGATACCTTGTCTTCTCTTCTCATTCAAGAATAAGGTGTAATGGATAAATTTGACTCAAAATAGAATTTATTTTAGGCATTGTTCTCTTAAAATCAGAAATCATTTTAAATAAGAATAAAAACAATACTAGTCAACAATCAAACTTTAAATCTAAGTTCAATCCTAAGAATAATTAAAATTTTAAGGTCTAGTTTTATGGCACATGTACCAAATTTGGTAAATTTGTTCAAAAAGAAAATTATTTTTATTGTAAATTTAATAAGGTTCATAATAATGCTAAAAATAAGAACTTCAATAATAAAAAGAAGAAGAATAGAAATCAAAATCAATCTAAAAATCAAACAAATAATATTGAGCATATTGTTGCTCTTTCAGCCTCTAATGACAATGAATGGATTTTAGATAGTGGTACATCTAGGCATATGACATATATTCATGAAATTATTTGTCAAGTTCAAGAATTTCAAGAATATATATCTAGGTGATAATTATGTCATTAGGTCTGAATGTTGTGGTAATGTTAAGTTAGCAAATGGAACCATTAGTAATGTTTTATTTGTTCCTAACTTAAAGAAAAACATTTTATTTTTTTCTCAACTAGATAAAACTATAAATTTGTCTTATTAAAAGATAAATGGTATGTAAAGAATGAGCTTGGTAATAGTATTTCTACTGGATTTCAGAAGAGTGACTTGTATATATTTGAAGGATTTGTTGTTGAATCTTGTCTTTCTTATTCTTGTTGTAATGTTGTTCATTTATGGCATGAAATGCTTGTGCATGTGAGCTTTAAAATTTTATTTTAAATATCCCACCTTAACCTTGTTATAATACTCCCTAAGTTGAAATCAAACCATAGGTCTTGTGAAAGTTGTTTGTGTGGTAAGAAACATATTGATCCACTTCACAAAAATCATGAGTCTAATTCCTCTAACTTGCTTGAGTTAATCCATAGTGATGTAAGAGGTCCTTTGGAATTTCCTTCTCTTGGTGGAGCATTTTTTATGAGTTTCATTAATGACTTTTCTAGAAGTAATTGGTCTTATTACATTAAGAAAAAAATTAAGTTTTGTCTAAGTTTCAAGAGTTTAAAGCCTTAGTTGAAAACATGGCTAATCTAAAAATTAAGAGATTCAAAATTGATAATGGAGGTGAATATGTCAATAAGAAGTTTAATGAGTTTTTTTGTGGCTTTTGAAATTCAAAGAGATTTAAAAACTCCATAATCCCCACAACAAAATGGCATAGCTGAAAGGAATAATAAAACAATCATACAAATGGCTAGGATCATGTTTCATGTGTCTAAAGTGTGTAAGTTTTTTTGGGTTGAGGCCATGAACACTGTTATTCATATTCTAAATATATTTCCCACTAAATGTTTTCATAAAACTACACCTCATGAAGTTTAGACAAAATAAAAACTTGATATCTCTCATTTAAAGATATTTGGTAGTCATGTTTACCTTCTCATTCCTAAAATTAAAAGATAAAAACTTAATCCTACCTCATACTATTACATTTTTTGTGGTATGGTGGTCACACAAAATGGTTAAGAGTGTATAATCCATTAAAACATATGATTATATAAAATGGGAATGATCATGTTCTAGAGAAACCATTTTTTGCATCTTCCTCTTGTCCCTCCTATGTGTTTCATGAGTCTAAAACTCTTCAATTTGATAATCCTTCATTGGACAATATGGTAACTAATTTCTAAAAGGTTGATCATCCTTCTTATGATATTATGTATGTCTATATTGAGTGGGATTATTCTCAATCTATGTCTCACTCTAGAATTCCTAAATGGGATCAAAATCTCATTTCTAATTCTCAACTTAATAATTTGAGAAAGATATCCTGCACTCAGCATTCTTATCATGCCTTGTCAACTTTATATGAGGTTGAACCTAAATATTTTAAACAATTCAGCCTAGATGACATGTAGATAAATTCTATGAAATTTGAATACAATGTTCTAATAAAAAATACAACTTGGGAATTAGTCCCTCTTACTCATACAAGAAGCATTGGAGGATCTAGATGGTTGTATCAAAATTAAGTATAACTGTACTGGTAAGATTGAAAAATTCAAGGAAAGATTAGTTACTAGAGGGTTTACTCATCAAATTGGTTTAGATTATGTTGGAATATTTTCTCTGATTTCCAAAATGAACATTGTTATAATTATTCTATCTCTAACTGCTCAACATAGATGGGAGATTCACCAAATGGATGTGAAAATAAAATTTTTAAATGGTGATTTGAAAGACGAAATTTTCATACATCAACCTAGAGGGTTTGAAGAACCTGGTAAGGAAATATATGTGTGTAAGCTTAAGAATATTTGTATGGTCTTAAACAAGATCCTAGAGTTTGGTATGCTAAGATAAATTATTTCTTTCAAGATCTTGGTTTCAAAAATTGTTTTGTTAACTGATTTATTTATAAAATATACAAATGGTCATATTATTATTATTGTATTATTTATTGATGATCTCTTGATTACTTGTAGCAATAAGAATTTAATTCTTAGAATCAAAGAGAATCTAAGACAATGTTTTTAAATGACTGATTTAGGACTGTTAAATCATTTGTTAGGCATGGTTATTTGTCAAAATTACAAATCTATTGTTGTATCTCAAGAACAATATGCTTATAACCTTCTTAAAATATTTAACATGATTTATTGTAAACATATCTCTATTCCTATTGAAGTTGGAATTAAATTATATCTAAAACCTACTTGTGATAAATTTAATCCTACTTTATATAGACATCTTGCTGGTAGTTTGAATTATTTGAGTATCACTAGGTTTGATATATCTTATGCAGTTGGAATTGTTTCTAGATTCATGCAAGATCTTTATGAGGACCATTGTAAAATGGAAAAAAGGATTCTATGGTAAATAAAAGGTACAATCAATTATGGTTTGTATTATCTTTATTGTGATGATGTAAATTTATTTGGTTATTGTGATTTTGATCATGTTATTGATATTGTGGATCAAAAATATACTTATGGATATGTTTTCAATTTGGTTACAAGCGCAATCACTTGGAGCAGCAATAATTAACCAACAATATATATACACTAAAGAAAAATATAGAAATGTTATGGAAGTAGAAAAGGAATCTATGTGGTTGGAAATATTTTAAAATAAACTTCATATAGGCATCAAAGAAAGTACTATTCTTCTATGTGATAGCTAAAGTTGTATTGCTCTTATAAAAAATCCATTTCAGCATCAAAGAACCAAGCATATTGAGTTTCATATGCATTTCTTTCAGGAGAAAGTTCTAAATGGTGACATAGGCCTAAAGTTTTATTCTACTAAAGATCATGTTATAGACATTTTTATAAATCCTTTGTGTGCTGCAAAGTTCTACAAATTTTGTGTTATGTTGGGCATTTCAAAATTTGGTTCAAATGATCATGTGAATTACCTTAATCTTCACCTTTGAATTAGATGAGTTATGGCCTTTTAGATTTTCCCTTAAGGGGTAAATAAGGAGGAATGAGCATGTTTTTCATATTTTTTGCAATGCCACCTCTTAACACCCTGATTATCCTAAGTGTAAACTCCATATACTATTTCTATTTTGTTTAAGTAAATTATCACTTTATATGAATTTACTTGTAATACCTAGTGAAGCAATAGATATGAGATACTATTTCTTTATAAAAGACTCCATAATATGATGTAAGACTTCATATGTAATCACTTTATCTTGATTATTCTTGTTGTTCGTATGTATTGCAATTTTTTTAAAATCTACATAACACTTTCTTTGTGTCACAGCTTCTTGAAGTCTACAAAGCACTGAAGTAGTGTACCATGGATTTTCTAAAACTAGAAGAACACATACATTGGTTTGCGGCTTGTTTAAGTCCACGAGATATTGCAGTAGTGTAGTGTCGATTGAGAAACAGGGACGGAAGCCTGTGATATTTTATTAATCTCAATCAGTAAAGAATTACAGAGAATGGGCTGCAATATTTATAGATATTGCACAGCCAAATACACACAGGAGAATAAGTTGCACAGGTGCAACCAAATGCCAAAATAAATAAGCTTCCAATAACATCTGGGAAGCAGGAATTAGAAAAAGACAAATATATTGTTTAAAACAAAATAACAATCTGAATACAAAAAATATGGTTGATTAACCATACAACAGTATATTTATTATTTAATTAATAAAATTAATTAAATAATCTAACTATGCATAATTAATAATAGGATAATATTATTTATCCTAACATTCCCCCCCCTTAATTGTGCATTGTCTGGAGAGATGAGGAGAGAAATGCTCTGAACAACTTGAACTTGTCACGTGCAAGTGACTTTGTGAAAATATATGCTCGTTGTTCAACTGTTCGACAAAATTGAAGCTGGATATTGTGCTTCAATACATGTTCGCGTATGAAATGAACCTGAACTTCAATGTGCTTTGTTCTCTCATGAAAAATTGGATTGCGAACAAGTTTGAGAACACCTTCGTTGTCAACATACATGGTGGTCGGTTTGTCCTGTGGTATTCCAAGTCCTTCCAGTATGCGACGTAGCCAAATTGCTTCACAGACAGCTTCTCCTGCAAAACGATACTCGGCTTCTGTGGAAGAGAAAGAAACAAAGTGTTGTTTCTTACTTCCCCATGATATTGGTCCAGATCCCATAAAGAATACAAATCCAGAAGTGGATTTTCTATCATCAATGTTACCTGCATGATCTGAATCCGAATATCCAGTCAAGAAGAAGTTTTCGTTCTTCTTGTATTCTAGACCAAGATCCACTGATCCTTTGAGATATCTTAAAATGCGCTTTGCTTCTTTCCAATGACAAACTTTGGGTTCTTGCATGAACCTGGATAGATAGCTTACTGCAAAGCTGATATCTGGTCTAGTGTAGGTCAGGTAAATGAGACTCCCAATCAGCTGCCGATAGAGAGTGGCACTTACCTCAGGAGATGGATCTGAACGAGATAACTGTAATATGTTCTCCATAGGTGTAGCAATTGGTGTGTAATCCATCATCCTAAACTTATCGAGCGTTGTCTTGGTATATTTCATCTGAGAAACTCAAGCTGTGTCTTTATTTTTGTCTTCCAAGCAGCAAGTTGCTTCATCTGAGCAATTGGTGAATCCGGAAAGAAACAAATTGGGGCGGCATGGTTGCCATTTGCAGAGATCACTGACAGGTTTGGTCTTATCACTCAAGGAGAAGGTCTCCCAATATACTATACGTCAGTCCGATATACCGAACCTTCTATATACGTGCCTTCCGATATACCGTCGGTAGTGAAGAAGCTCGCCCTAGCTATATACCGGCGTACGTGAAAGAGGAGTTTTAACGTATGTGAAAGAATTCGATACGTGGTACCAAGACAGTACTGATGGGGTTTGTACGATTATTGACACCGGCTCAAAGAAATATCCTCATACGCGCGCGTAACTTTGCTATATACTCGGATAATTTCTCAGTCTGGATTTATGTCTTGCAATCGTTCACAGACGAATGGGATGGTTCATAGTGTGTGCACTGTGACCTTATTACTCCCCGTCGATTTATAGGGACGATGCCCAGACGGACATTGTTGCAACTATATTAGGCGTTAAGTGCAGTAGAGTAGATCGTGACGGCTTTACCCGTAAGCACTTCCCAGAGCACTGTATATACCGAACGCTGCGAATGAGATCTAGGATCTCGTGAGTGTTACAGAACCAAATTTACTATTTTGATTACAATTCTACCAGTTTCTGAGCCGTTACAAAGTTTTGCAGTTGACTATGGCAACCTGTAAATTAGTACAATATACAATACAATTGAATGACAGGCAAAAAATTTACAATTTCGGGGTCCTTGGTGACCTCCTGAACCCAAAATGCTAAAAATTGCAAAAAATAGCTGAAATGCATTTTTAGGTGGGTCTCCTTTTGCAAAAAAAATGTCTGGAATGAGAAAAATAATTCTCTGATCCAAAATCTTATGTTGATCTTCATAGGAGATTCTTTTTTCATTTTATTTAACTACTTGAATAGTTTTTTTCCTTGGTATCACAACTCTAAAAGGTATGAAAAAATTCAGTAGAAACCTAAGTGTAATTTATATATTTTAAATAATTTAATTATATGATGGAAAATTCAGCTATAAAATATCTTTTCCTTTGATATTATTGACCTCAAAACTATATTTTTCAAACCAAGATATTATTGACCTCAAAACTATATTTTTCAAACCAAATTCCCCATCTCTTCAATCTATTGAAAGAAGTCTTATCAGAAGGGTAACCATTATTTCATCTATCTCTAAAATCCTTGAGATCAAATATCAAGATGAAATTTTCTAATTGCAAGAAAAATAAGAAAGAGTTATTATATTTCTTTTTTACTAAAATATATTTCTGAATTGAATGATATTTTAGCTCTGATCCCTAGAGAGATCCAGATGCATATGTATAGGTATTTTCCTTTCAATCTTCAAGTCTTTATTTTAGTACAACACCCCATAATTATTCATTGGTGTTTGTATAAACAACATTTTTTCCATTTCCTGGTAGGGACATAGATGGAATATTCTAAATTTACATCTTGATTCTTTTAATAGCCCGAGTCATTTTAGGCATCAAATTTGGAGAATAATTTTTTAATATCTTATGAAGAGGAATTCTATCAGTAGCAATGCCTCTGTAGAATCCTGTAACATAATTAATGCATCCAAGAAACCTTTGTAACTACAAATTATCATTTATTTGATCAATGCCTCTGTAGAATCCTGTAACATAATTAATGCATCCAAGAAACCTTTGTAACTACAAATTATCATTTATTTGATCAATAAATTATTTTATTATTGAAACAATATGATATTGAATCTCAAGTAAACCATTTTTTCTTGTAATACCAAAAAAAAAAAAATTCATACTTAAATACCTCCAATTTTGTTAGAGATATACAAAAAACATTCTGGTAAACTGTATGATAAATATTCTAGATATGCTCAATGTGTTCTTTATGATTTTTTGAAAATATCCATATGTCATCTATATAGATTATCAAGAATTCATAAACTCACCCAATCTATTGTCCGTGACTTTCTACAAAATTTATGGAGTTGTCTTTGGGCCAAATGGAAGCACATTTCATTCATATTGTCCACCAGGTACAAAAATTATGTTATGCAACAATCCTTAGGATTCACAAAGACCTGCCAAAAACCACTTTTGAAATCACATTGATTTTAGATCTTTGATCTTTTGATTTTGGTCAAAAGATCATCCTTGGCTGGAATCAGATGTTTTACTAATTGAACAAAAATATTCAATGGCTTGTAATTAACTACAAGCCTCTTATTCTGTCTAAGATGATTCACTGGTCAAAAGATCATCCTTGGCTTAGAATTTCACACAATCCTACTTATATTGAACAATAAATATTCACATGGCTTGTAATTAGGGTATCTACAAGCCTCTGGAAACAATGTCTAAGATGAGAACATGTTGTGTTGATAAAACTTATAATTTTTTCTACAATCCTTCTACTTGGATAGGGACATGGGTTGTATACCAATATTTACATTCTATTTTATCAAAGTTTATATTTAGATATAGGTTTTTGTATAGCAATGATCTGAGAGGGATGTTGTGTCTAGATCATAAACTATAACTTATATCTAGTATCCAATATCTATTTGGATAGGGACATATGGGTTGTATGACTTGATGTTTGGACATATAGATATTGATTGAGATCAAACTATTTTGATAACCTTTAATAGTACATACCTTAGTGTTTTTTCCTATTAGCAATCTTGGTTTTCTAGCATGATGCAAACTTTATTGATATGCTTCACTAAAGTGACACTATATGAGACATCTTGATCACCAATATCTAACAATGCCCATCCAAAGGACTTATGACCCTGATAGTGAGGTAAACTATGATATTGATTGAGTTTCATACCAAGACTATGATATTGATAGACCAAATAGACATAACCTATAGTGTCTTTTGTTTCCTTGTATTAGTAATTCTTATTACTTTGTTCTATCTTTGATGACAAGACTATTGATATCCTTTTTCTCATTGCATAATGTTAGACATTTCTGAAAAATGGATTCATCAACTTACAAGATACTTAGGACTATCAATCCTCTTTAGTAACCAAATGATTTGGAAGAGTTATACTGATGTGGTTGTGAATCAACATAGAATTACTATAGAAGAGTGATGGGATCGTACATTATAATAACCTAGAAAGGATAACTAGAAACCAATACGCTTAGAGTACCGTTGATCATAGATTAGACCTAAGGAAATTAGTGTGACATACAATAATGTTGACCTTAGTGTGCACTCATCAGTGAGAGGACTCTTTAGAAAGTGATGAAGTTCCACCTGATGTGGTCAGAGTGTAGATCCAAAATGTATGGGTATGCCTATTTATATTGGATTCAGTAAAGGATTGAAGTTTAAGATAGATGAAAAGAAGGATGCATATCACTAATGAAGACCTAGGTTACCAAGGATTCCCAAACTAAGAGATAGTGGAATACTAATATCGATGTCTGATGTTTTAATTTACCACTGAAGAGAACACCTTTAGATGTGTCCACCATGCTTCAAAAATATAAGTATAATTGCCTAAGATATATTCCCATGACCATCCTGAGTGGATATAAAAGATACCATGAAATATCAAGGATGCCATTCAAATTTAGTCTTGTACGGATTCCCAAGATGACTAACAATGTACCCTAATAAAATGTCTGAGTATTAATTCTGATCCTAGAGATGAGATGTGAGCTTTCAAAATATTACATAATCTAATTGATAGTAAAATCCCATGACCATTTGATAGCTGATAACTCATTGGGAGTTTTGTCCCATTCAAGAGTCTGGTCGGATAGAGACTACTAGGTCAACACATGTGAACTGCATAGCATTTTCCTAGAATGTAGGATTATTTAGACATAATATAACATAGTAAGTCTTAACATTGAATTACTCAATATTTCTGCTACAATGTTAGGGATAGCATCTACCTAATAAATTGGATCAGTCAGTATTACTTCATAAGGATATATAGGGGTATCTTACATTTACATTATAACTATTTCTCTATCTAATCTAGGGATGTAAGGAGTATCCAAACATTAAACTATCCTCTTGTCTAAACAATGATTGTAACTAAGTAGTGTAAAAGGTAAATTGTAAAAAAATAAAAGATATTATGATATTCAGGACTTGAAATCTTGTTCCATGCATCATCTTGCAACGGTTGTTCTTCTGGCTATAATTCTTGTTGGCATGATAATCATTTTCTAAAAGGGGAGAGGAATTCCTTGGAAATTGGTTAGCATAATAAAATGTAAATGATTGTCAAAGTTACTACAATACCTTTTATTTTTATGCATTGTAGATGTAAGGGGATGGTGGTAAAATAATACCTTCAATTTTTAATGTGATTTGATTATTAAATTTGTTAATTGGTGGTTATTCTATTTAATTTCATTATGAAGATAAAGGTGATTATATTTATGGTTAGAAAAAGAGTGTGTTGAAAATAATACTTCAAATGGCTATTTTATCTTCACAAACACGATGATGGCTTATATAACCATTGACTATATATATATAATAAATAGCATCAATTAAAAACCTTATTCCCATTAAATAAAAAAACAAATAAAAAATAAATTTATCATGTTCGGTCTTTCTTCTTTTTATAGGAAAATATAAAAAGAAACATTATAAAATTATATAGAAAATATAACTATTATAAATGACTTCTATATGACTAGAGATTTTATCAAAGAATTGAATAACACTCATATAGTGTTAGTTAAAAAAAATATGGATGCTAAAGATTTAAGGACTTTCGGCACATCAGTCTGGAAAATGTTATATACAAAATTTTCACTAAGATTCTTGCCACTAGAATTTAGCCTATACTTTCTGTTCTAATTTCAAAGTAGCATAGTGGTTTTATTAAAGAGAGAATCATTAAATATGGCATGATTATGGTTCATGAATCCACTCAATCCATGGATAAAAGTAAGGAAGTTGGGATGGCCATTAAACTGGATATGAATAAGGCGTTTGACATAGTTTCTTGGAAATTCCTAGACAAGGTAAAGATGAATTTTTGTTTTCATAATAAATTTAGAAAAATCATTCAAGCTTGTATTTATACCTCCCAATTTTCTTTTGTGGTTAATGGAGTTATGGTGGGAATATTTTCTAGCAGTATGGGTATAAGGCAAGGGGATCCAATATCCCCCCTTCTTTTTAGTATCATGGCTGACAGTCTTAGTAGATCTATCACTAGGTATATTAATTGAAAGAGGGTGTAAAACCTACAAGAGAGGATCACAAGTGATGACGTGCACATCAATAGATGTGTGAATGACATCATGAAGAGATCTCAGCAGGAGCGAGCATCAACTGAATGTGCATGCAAATATTTGAAACACGGGTAGAACCTAGTTAAGCCATAAAACTCTCCTCTATCTCATAGATCAAAAGGGGTGTACATATAGGAGGTGCTGAGTAACCCCTAGTGTTGCAATCATGACAACTCGAGTAGAGAGGGGGAGTTACATTCCAAAAATAGAAGTGTAACTCCAAATGACGCATATGACGCATTGACACACTAACACACTGACGCACTGATGCGTAAGATAATCTCATAATGACCCCTAAATGACACATGGACCTACAATCTCACCTAAGTGAGATGACTCACCTAATGATGTGGAAAAAATACACACCAACAACCCCCCTTCATCATAACTTAGGATGAGGCGGTAAGTCAGAAATGAGAAATGGGTCTCGACACAAAGCTTGATGAGGTACCCACGTACAAGAAAAAGGTCCCAAGAAGTGAAGGAAAATCCAGTGGGAAAAAAATCCACCATAAGAGAACAAAACACTCTCTAATATAAGAAAGATGCCAAATATGGGTCCCAACTCTATACAAGCCTGAAAAGGTACCCATATACAAAGAGGCAATCTCTCGGAAAGAAGAAGAAGAGAGAATAAGAGGGAGACAAGAGGAATGCAGAAGATGCCATGGATGGATTTGAAATCTGCAGCTCTAGGAGGTCTCCCAAAAGAATGTTGATAATGAGATCCTCAGCTTCTAGACTGAAGAAGAGCTACTTGCACCGAATAGTGTGCTGCCCTTAGGAAGGATATAAATGATGTGTTGAAATTCTACCCACTCTACAAAGGAAATCGAAGGTAGTAGCACGAAGAACTCTAAGTCTGGTCCACGAAAGTGTGACATTGGTCTAGCAAGTGAGTGCAAAGGAGCCGAAGGTAATGCCACGTGCATAGAACTGTCAGAGTGAAAAAGAGGAACACCCGCAAAAAAGATGTCCAAGTGATGTGAAGGGAACAAAACATCCTCCACAACAAAAGAGGGATCCATAGCTGAGGGTGGATCAATGAAGATCTCTAGAAATGTGGAAGTGACATGATTCCTGGAAGGGGAACTCCCAACAACAGAGATGATGAACTCCTCTAAAACACCTGTCTATGGATGAGGGACCTATAGTGCATCACAAGTAGACTCTAAAAAAAGACGACTAAGGTCAGGAAGATACTCATCCCAATAAGGGGGCTCAACAAATAGAAGAGTGATGTCAGATAGGAATGAGTCATCCAATGAAGGCAGAGGAGTGGAAGGGGCCTCGCACACTAGAAGTGGAAAAGAGGCATGTGTGATGATTGTATGAGGTTGAGTAGGAGACTGCTCGATATCTGATGAGATGGGAGGGGTGACAACACTATCTAGAATAGTGTGAGAACAAGGAGATAAGTCCTCTATAATGCTCTCTGCATCAGAACTAGGTGCATAATCCTCTTCATCAGAAGTAGAACCAAACGAGTCTATGTCGGTGGAACTTCCATCATATGAAAAATGGAGGAGATGACTGAATCAACAACATCAATGGCAGTAGAATGTGAAGGGTCTCCATAGAGGGACTGAAGAATGCTCTAAACACGGTGAGGTGGATCTGAGTCTACCACGTGAAACTAAAGAGAATCGAGAGACATGCATAATCATGTGACCAAATATGTGGTCGTAAGTGTCAAGGAAGTCCTCTAGATAACGATGATTAGCGGGTGCAGGAACTGGCCCAAGCAAGAAGGGTAAAAGACCCTCGTGGGTGAAGTAATGTTCCATGGAAGCACGCTAGGCTGAATAGTTCCCTATCCTGAGTTAGAAGTGGCAGAGGCTGTAAAGTCAATCCTATGACACTCAAGTATGGAAAGAGCACTCTCCATGATGAAAAATGCAAGATGCACAAAAGCAAGATGTCAAACTCGTCCAATAATGCATATGTGTGTGAAAACCCAAGAGTAATAGTCAACCCCCCCAGAATGTGGCACTTTATAAAGTAGTGCGTTTACAAAAATGACAATGTCATCACGTAATGTGTGAAAAATCATACAAATTTGACTAAAGAAGTGCTAAAAAATGAGAAGCTACGAGTCAAAATTTATAGCATTAAAATGATTCCCTTAACTGATGGAAATTGTCAATAAACGCTGCAAACACATTAAAAAAGGTTCCCAAAATGGGAGCAAAGGGTGTCGTGTGGGTACTTGTTGGAAATGGCAATCAAATTTTAGGCATAGGGTTTATTTTTCTTGCGAGGGGGGATTAGCCTCCTACCAACCTCCAGACCTTGCCCTCTGTCTTCGACACACGTAGGAAGGGCATTAACCAAGCAAAAATACAGCCTTTAAAACTTATTACAATGCCATGCTAAAATGAATGTTTTTAATCTTAAAATACATCAAAAACATGATTGTTTTAAACTTACCAAACAATTTCTAAAAGGGAAGAATGGGCCACCTCAGCTAGGGTAGTGTTGACCAGGTGAATTACTTCCTGAGAATGGAGGCCCACATGGAGATGTGTTCATGAGCAGGTATAGCTGGAGGTTTGCACAAGGTGGTCCATGTGCCGGAGCTAAGTGTAATGGCCGTGCAACTATGTGGAGCTGGGAGGTGTTGCAGGTCTCCACAAGGTGGTCCACATGCTAGCAGGTCTAAAGCCAAGTTGAGTTGTAACGTGCGGCGCCGAGAAGAAATGGAAATGTAGGTAACAGCTGAGACTATAAGCTTCAATGAAAAATCTCAAAACGGACAGGATGAGCAGGAATATCCAATGGAGGTAGAGTATTGGAAAGGTAGTGAGGTTTGGTGATGGCCTACATTGAGGGTTAAACCTGGGATGTTGGAGTGGTTTTGCTACAGAGCCAAGTGAACTAGAGGAGCCTGAATTAGCACCTAGGGGCACAGTACATGCTCAAGTTCATAATGAAGAGAACAAAGTAAAATGGCCGATGCTAAAGATTCTGAGACAACCATACTTCATGTGGCATCCAAAGAAAATGAAAGACTACCTCGCAGATTTGCTAGACCTGAGCCCATTGAGTTAGGGCAAACACCTTCAGCACACGAGGAAAACCAGTGAATTTTGAGCAGCACCAAGGCAGTGAGCATTTAATAAAATGAAGAACCACAAGCTTTCAACAAACCGATGCAGGCATTAATGTGTTGGTTTATGCTGCAGAGCTTCATTGCAAACATGCTGGAATCCCCACCCATGAACATAGCAACACACCTGGTTGTGCCAAAAAACAAGCATAAGGCTGAGAGGTTAAAAAATTTCAAGTTGAGTCCAGAGACTCAGACGTTACATCAGTGAGCGAATGGTGAATGCATGAGTAGAGATCAAGACCGAGTATCGAGGCATAGGCAGAATACGAACATACAGGGCTGAGATAGACTCTACACATGTAATCAAGGATCAAGATAGCACAAACTAAGTTGGTCCTTGGAAGATGCACTCCAACCTCTTCACATGCCAAACCTGCAAACCAGGAACACCCCAAAAAAACACCCAAAACTGTAAACAATTGAACAAGAGGTATGAAACCTGAATCAGTACAAGTAGAGAAAAAATGGAATAACCATTATGACACACGCAACGAGAATTGGATATCACTCCAGAAGCTAGAAAACACTGCATAGAAATGCATAGAGGAGTGCACAGATCCACAAGATCTTCTCTGATACCATGAAAGAGGGTTTAAAACCCATGTAAGCGATGATCACAAGGGACAACGTGCACATCAACAGCATGTGTGAACGGGCAACATGAATAGATCTCGAGAGGAGCGAGCATCAACTCAATGTGCATGCAAATATTTGAAACACGGGCAGAACCTGGTTAATCCATAAAACTCTCCTCTATCTCATAGATCAAAATGGGGTGTACATATAGGAGGTGTTGAGTAACCCCCAATGCTGCAATCATGACAACTAGAGTAGAGAGGGGGAGTTACATTCCCAGAATAGAAGTGTAACTCCCAATGACACATATGACGCACTGACACACTGATGCATTGATGCGTAAGAGAATATCATAATGACCCCTAAATGACACGTGGACCTATGATCTCACCTAAGTGAGATGACTCACCTAATGATGTGGAAAATACACACACCAACAGTGTTGTCAATATGAAGAGATTCAACAACACTTTAAATAGTTAGTTAAGTGGGTAACTCCTTTGGTAGAGGTGAGGAAGAAGAAATCATTTTTGGGATGGTGTTGGTCATCATCTTACGAGAATGAGGTAATAAATAAAGGGTTAGCTAAGAGATGATATAATTAGGAATATCAGTTGTTTTTATTTTAATATAGATTTCATTTGGTTCATCATCATCTAAGTCGAGGAGGTTAGGTGGTATATTCTTGATGAGTTCAAGATGTCCAATATATCCTCGAATAGAAACGATGAGGTAATTGAAGCATTGATACTCTCAAATGGGATGCAAGGAAGTTCCTCTAAATTAGGGATTTTATATACATTTCAATGTTGGCATTGCTCAAAGTTTCATGGATTGGTGTCACCTTGAATCTTGAACATGGAGCCTAGATAGGGAAATTTGATGTAGTATGTTTCACTATGAAACTGAGTGTAATTTTAAACTCCATTGATGGTACTTATTGACAATAATTTTACATGTCTTATGGTATCAGCCTCAACAAGACTACGCTCACCCTGGTGAATTACAAATGAGGCTTGCCTCTTTGCCTGAATTATGATTTATGAACTAGTTTCACATATGGAAATAGAGAAATACAATCATTCACAGAGAGACAAAGAGCTACAGAAAAATAGAAAATATTTTTTATTAATCAATAATATGTAAACAATAGATATCACTCTAATACCAACTCAAAATCACACAGCAGGACATTCAAAACATATAACTTAATACAAGCATAAATTTGTTAACCAAGAAGGTTATCTCTGCTAACAAGACCATAATACCCTTGATCAAGGGATCTAACTTACAAAATAATATAGAATAACCAAGCTTAGACAATCTAGGCACCCTTACTCTTTGATTACCTGTTGTAGTGAATGAGTCCCAAACTCCTTTTTATATGAGAGTGAGAGGCTTTTCACTAGATAACTTAGAGACCGAGAACCTAAAACTTAGTTACCCAAAATATTAGCACTACGAGATAGTGGAAGACAATAATGATGATTACATGTCACTCATCATGATGCCTTTAGAAAGAGGATAGGTTCATCATACTTTAATGTGACATAAAGAATGCCGCATAAAATCTTTATTACATTCAGAAAAGACCACTAAGACACATGGTAATAATCCTACCATCATAGCTTTTACTTTATAATATTCCTAAGGATTGTAATGGTCCCTAAGAGTGTTTTCATCATCAAATGAGCTATATAATTCCTCTCTTTTGGAGAAATACAGTTCCCTTATATTACACTCTTACCATGGTATTGAAATAGAATAATTTCCATCAATGCCTATGGCTACGTGTATTCTTGATGGAAGAAGATAATGATCTTGTATCTGTAAGAAATTTCCTGGTAATAGAGGATGTAAATTAAATATATCATGAAGATAGATTTTGTGCCACTATTTTCCATCAGGATTTGGATAATGTCCCTACATGTGATTAGATTTAACATAGTATGTTTATTTTACATACTAGGGAATTTTACATTTTATCAAAATGTTCCTGACAATATCAGGATGCATCTGCAGTAGAGGATTTTTAGATACTTTTTTTGGAAGATACCAAAAGAGAAAATATTTGAAATGATTGGCAATATATCTTTCATATCCCACAGTACTAGATTTGTTCCAAGCATCATTTTGTATATGATGACCTTTAGGCCACGTTCAGGAAAATTCACACCTCCATCATAATCTTGGTCTTGGAACAAGTTGTCTCAAATTAATTCCTTCAATAGGACTATCATTAAGAGGTGGATCCACAAACCTATAATGTATCCATTTCCATTTTAAGATACAAAATACCATGGGATCTTGAAGAGAATGAAAAATTTCTACTGGTATTTCAGGAACTACAACTTTAGTTTGAACTTCAGTCATGGAGTATGGAGAAACAAAAATAATATCTCAGATAAGCAAGATTTTTTGAGCTTCAAATGACATTTCATTGTCATATATTTTTAGCACATCAATAGATATTTGATAATTTGAACATGACCAAACAGGGCCAACAAATTCATGAATTACCTGGGTGATATTGAGTTACTTAGACTGGTTTAATTCTCTTCTTGCAAAATCTTACAAAGAATTATATTTACCTTTTATAAATTCAACTTCAAAGTTAACTATCAAACCACATACCCCACTTTTATAGCTTATTGAAATTAGTTTTATCTGAAGGGTCACCATTATTGATTTGAGCTTTGAATTCCTTCAGATATGATCTCAAGATGAAATGTTCAGTTTGCAGGAAGAATAAGAAAAACTTAATGGCTTTATTTGTTGCAATAATTTCTATATGAGATGAGTGGTATTTCATTTCTAAACCTTGAAAATATCTAGATGCATATCTGGTAACCTTTTCTTTTCCATTCTCTAATTTTTATTTTATCATGGCTCCCCAAGATTCTTCACTAGCATTTATCTTCATGATCTTCTTCCATTTTCCTAGTAGAGACATGGCTGGAACGTTATGAACTTGATTTTTTATTCTTTTCATGGCTTGAGTCATCTAGGGCATCCAACTAGGGGCATTATTCCTTAATCATTTATTTATAATAATTCTATCAACACCAATTCCTTTATAGAATCCTATAATATAGTTAATACGTCCAAGAAATATCTGCAACTGCAGTTTATCAATTATTTGATTTGGAAAATCTTGCATCTTAGATACAATATGAGATTACATCGATATTAAGCCACATTTTACAGTAATACCAAGGAAATTTATTTCACCTTTGAATACCTCCATTTTGGTTGGAGATAATCATAAGCCATTTTTGTATACTGTATCATTAAACTTCTAAAGATGCTCAATATGCTCCTTAGGACACTTAGAAAAAATGAGAATATCAACAAATATAAACAATTAGGAAATCAGACAACGCACTAAAAATAGTATCCAACATCTTCTAAAAAATTGATGGAGTTGTCTTTAAACCAAATGGAAGAATATTTCATTCACACTATCCTCCTAGTACAACAAATGTTTTTTTATATCTATCTTTTGGCTTTAGGAATATTTACCAAAACCCACTCTTGAGTTCAAACTTGTTGTAGACCTTTGATCCTTTAATTCTGGATAAAAGATCATCCTTTGTAGGTATTGGATGTTATACAGATTGGAAAAAATTATTCATAGGTTTTTAGTCTACTACAATCATTTTCTTTTTCCTTAGTTACTCCACTTGTTGACATAAAATGTTACACAAGTCCAATGAGAATTAGACTGTTGAATGAAACCACCTTATAGTAGTTTTTTTA
Organism: Taxus chinensis; assembly: GCA_019776745.2. Classification (NCBI taxonomy): domain Eukaryota; kingdom Viridiplantae; phylum Streptophyta; class Pinopsida; order Cupressales; family Taxaceae; genus Taxus; species Taxus chinensis. Next base: position 279,349,228 of record CM034151.1, on the reverse strand, counting down.
TCTCTTCATGGTACTCCTTTCTATCTTCTGGTTTAATTTCTTTATGATGGGCTTTGAACTTAGGCATAATATTATTCCCTTTTTCAGCTTTGGCAAACTACAAATCTAGTGAGCAGAAATGCTTTTTTCTTCCTATGAAGGCATGAGGATTTTCTGAACATATATCACTTTTTATTTTTCTATAATATCATCAATGTTTCCTTTACAAAGGGCTATGGATTTATGATCCCATTCATTATTGGATTCTTTCTTCTGTTTTGGTAAAGGAATTATAGTCCTAAATCAATATTTCTTAGGGATATGAACATCTGGATTAAATAAAGATATGAAATATTTATTCAAGATGAAGGTACCACATTGTTGTAATATATCTACTCCTAGCAAGGAATTATAGGAGAGCATATCATGTTGATAGAACTGTAATGTTCTCTTGTAACCTTATATCTAGATAAGGACATAGGCCATGTACCTAGATATGAATTCTTTCTTATTAAAATTAATCTTAAGGTAAGTTTCCATCCAGCAGTCTAGAGGAATGGCTCTAGTCCTAAGCAGGCTTATGTTTACTCCAGTGTCTATTATATCATCTATTGAATATGGCTCGATATTTGGAACATAGATGTTGATAGAAATAAATGGATTTTGAGCTCCCTTTATGGTATATACCTCAGTATTTATTTATTCTACTAGAACTTCTTCTTGTATTTCTTTTTGTAGAATTTTTTGGTAGGCTTCTTCTAGGAAGTTCTTTGCTTCTTCAGTTTATTTATATTCTAGAGATTCTTCTTCTAGCAACTTCTTATATTCTTCAATTGCCTTTGTAATCACCTTCTAAATAAACTTTATTCTATTCATCTGCCATGTTATCTTGTATTATGGCTTAGAGAATACAAATTATAACTATGGATCAATAATTTGGATATCATCTTCAATTCTTTCTTCTGGAAATAAGAAAGGAAAATTCCTCTCAAGGAAATTACTTCCTCTTCCTCATCCAAAAAATTTTACTATTGGTTGTCTCTTTTGTAATTTCCTTTGTGTAATAGGTCTTGATGATGATGAAGACTCCCTATGACATTGTTTTTAATCTACTTACTTTCTTAATTTTGACGTGCATCAAGTTCAGCACTCATTTGAGCTCGATTTTTATCTTCCAATTCTCTAACTTTCTAAAGAAGATAAGTCTTCTTTGGAGTATCCCATGGGGGGCATCTATCATACTCACTATGTCTGAGTTCAATCATTTTCTGTAAAACTTCAACAAACGGCAAAATTAGAGGATGAGGAAAATTGGAAATCATATTAATAAATGAGGTAACATAGTCATATCCTGAGTCAGTATTGTCAAATTCTTACAATGATTGTTCCATAATTTTGACATGTATGTCTTCATATAATACATAAGTTATATCTGAAGAGTAATAATCTAAATGAAAGATTAAATTGTATGCCTGATCATTTATGCTCTTTGATTCAAGCATATTGATTTTAGCTTTCAACATTTCAGCGTCTTTCTTAGGACATTCATTTGCATAATGTTTTCCTTTGTAAATAAATCATATAGGTACAAATTTCTTCTTCTTTCCAAGATACTTCTCTTTCCTGAAAAATGTCTTCCTTCTAAAAGGATATTCATAAATGACTTTCTTCTTTGAGTATTGATTTTTTGTACATAGTTACCCTTCTCCTTTGAAAAATATGAAGATTCTCCGCAAGGTTTTTATTATAGGTAGAATAATGGGATAGTTTGCGTCCAAATGGATCATTATCCATTAGTTGGCATAGTTTAGTTCCTAGGGCCTTTTTGGCTTCAACAGCTTCTTTCCTATATTTTTTCTCTTGGCTCTTAGAAGAGACGAGCATTTGTCTCATCAATAATCTCGTTAATGGCTCCAAAACTTAATTGCTCTAGATTCTTATTATGCATAAATTTTTTATATTCAGTAAATATGTAGGGAAAGACTCAACATATATGAGGTTCATTGTTGGGTCATTTATTTTTCCTAGATTATAGTATAACCTCTGCATATAACATTGATAATATTTTATCCTACTCATGTCACAAATTATGGATTTTAAAACAATAGTGGTATCATTTTTCTTTTCATTATCCACAGTTCCCAAAAATTTAGCAATCAAAGGAACAGAAAGTGTAGAAATACCTCAATCTAGGATTTATGTCTGATGAGGATTAGCATCCCCCCATTTGCAAGTAATGACGACGAATCCATTGTCAATTGTTTTTGAAATGATCATGGGATCTTTTCAATACATGAGAAACTAATTATTAGACCATCCTTTCCTCCCATGAATCATTTCCTTTATTTGTGTTAGTGTAGAATAATCCAATTTAAACCAATTTAGTTGTGAGGGTTGAGTTCTTGCAGTATTATGCAATGGCTCACTTGTAGTATCTTTGAATGACTCATCCATTATTACCATGCTTTCTGCATCTTTCAATGTGATATTAGCCATAGCAATAGGAACTTTATCTGATAAAGTGGACTTGTTACTTCCTGGAAAATAGTCTTGTGTCTTTCTTTAAAATCGGGTGCTTTAGCAACATCAATCTAGGAAATATTCTTAGACCATCCTGGAATTATTTCTTCAAGATTCTTTATATTTTCAAGTATTTGTTCAACTTGAGGAATGATCTCAGGAATTGGATTTACCAATTCTTGGACATGATCTATTTTTTGAATGACTTCAATAGAGGATTCATGTAGCTGGTGTAGGTTATTTTGTAGAATCTTGTGACTTGTTCCAATGTTAGAGGATATCTCCTTTTTTGCATCATCATATTAGGATACAAGAGGTTGGATGATGTTGGAAACTTCACTAGTTACAAATTTAGGGATTTCATAAAAAAATGATACATGTTTGCATAAATATTCTAAACTCTTATCAAACTTTTATACTGAAGTGGACAAGAAATCTACTTTGTTATTTAACAGATGAAGGGTAGATTGTAAATCTCCTTTATGATGTAATTCTATGGCCTTTAGGTTTTCTACATTTCATCCAATAAGGCTTTTTTATTGTTAAGCATTTCATGTACTGAATTGATAATTTTATTGGTCTAATTCAGTATTATAGAGGACTCTAAAGGATCAACATACCTATCGACTGTTCTTTGATACCAAAAAATAGAATTTTACTTTTCATCTTGGGGGATAATTTCATTACTCTCAAGAGGAGGAAGAGTAGGAGGATTATGTCCCTAATCGACAGTTCTTTGATACGTATAGAGTTATTTAATAGGTTCTTAATGGGAGAATTTCTTTGATACCTATCGACAGTTCTTTGATACCAAAAAATAGATGCCATGTTGATAGTAGGTTCATTTGAAGGAATGTATTTTTTGTTTAATAATTTTTTCACTATCCTTGCACCAAATATAATTGGTGTTAGGATCATGAAACAAATTTTTGTGGCTACAAAAATAAATTTGTTCTTTACCCTTATTTGAAGGTTCAGTTGCAGAGAAATATGAACAATCAGATCTGGAAGAAATGGATCTAGATAATGCAGGGAGAGACCTTTTATATCTGAAGAACATTATTATTTTGGATTTGGATTCATGTTCTGTTATAGAATTTTCCAACTTGGGTTGATATTTATCTATTGTCATTTTATACAATTTCCATTCCTTGGGGACTCTAATCTGGGACAAGGATATAAGTTTTGGCTTAATATTTTGTCTCTCAAGTATGGCATGGCTCACCACGTTGTTGTGTTTAGTAATACCATTCTTAGTTGTTGAATACATGGTATTGATGAAGTGGTAGATAATTTTGTAATGAATGGCTGGTGGGAATGCTCCAAGTTTCATATGCAGGCTTGTAGTGGAAAAGTGCAAGCATAGGACTTGCTTGAAAATGTATTATTTATGAAAGATGACTAAGTAATTAGGGAATACTTCAAATTAATTAGGGTCATTATGTAAACCAATTTGAATGACATCTAAAAGAGAATTTTTAAAGCTTTAAAATCTTAAATCCATTAAACAACACAAGATAGAGGCATTTAGACCACGTTTGAACAAAGGAGTAATACCTATTTGTACACATCTTATATGGGAAAACTTAACATATTTTTTTTAGGGCTTATATATCTGCAAGGTCTATCAGAGGTATATCATATTCATGATTATTGGTATGGGAAACTTGAATGAGATACTCACATGTTTTTAGAGTAGTAGTGGCTATTAAATGAAATACAGACAAGTTATCATAAACCTAATTATACATGATCTTAGGAAATTTCCAAGAAGGAATTAGATCATATTCTTCCTATACATCTATAGTAGTATTAATGAAAAAACATCGGATAGACTGACCAGGTCCTGTTCATCTTCTTCACTATACATTTGATTGTGATCTTCAAAATCCATTGTTGGTACTTATTGGCAACCATGATACAAGTCTTACGGTATCGGCCTCAACAAGACTGTGCTCACCCTGATGACTTACAAAGGTGGCTCACCTCTTTTTCTGGCTTACAATGTATGAACAATTTTCACGAATGGAAATAGATAAACACAATCATTCACAGAGAGACAGAGAGCTAGAGAAAATAGCAAGATATTTTTTATTAATCAATATGATGTACACAAAATATATTTCTCTGATACCAACTCAGAAGTGCACACAATGAGACATTGAAAACATATAGCTTTATACAAGCATAAACCTATTAACCAAGAATGATGGCTCTGATAACAAGACACTAGAGACCAAATATATAAAAAAAATATATCAAAGGATATGACTTACAACAGACTATATACTCACCAAGTTTGGACACTATAGAGACTCTTTCTCTTTGATTACCCGATGTAGTGAATAAGTCTCAAACTCCTTTTTATAGGAGAGTGAAAGGGATCCGACTTAAAATAGAATATAGACTAACCAAGCTTAGAAACTCTAAAGACCCTTACTCTTTGATTACCTGATGTAGTTAATGAGTCCCAAAATCCTTTTTATTGGATAATGAGAGGCTTTTCAGGGGATAACTTAGAGACCATGAACCGGAAACCCAGGTTACCCAAAATATTCCCACTATGAGATAGTGAAAGACAATAATGATGAGTACACACCACTCATATTGATGCCCATAGAAAGTGGGGAGGTCCACCATGCTTCAATTTTACGTAAAGTATGTAACATCAAATTTTTATTAGATTCTTAAAGGAACACTAAGACATGTGGCAACAAACCTGCCATCATAGCTTTTACTTTATAATATTCCTAAGGATTGTAATATACCCTATGATTATTTTCATCATCAGATGAGTTGGATGATTCCTCTCTTTTGGAAAAATATGTATCCCTTGTATTATGCTCATACCTAAGTCTTGAAATAGATTAACAACCATCAGTTTCTATGGCTACATGTCTTCTTGATGGAAAAATATAATGATCTGGTATCCATAAGAAATGTCTTAGTGCTAGAGGATGTAAATTCATTGTATGATGAAGATATTATTTTTGCCACATATGTCCATTAGGGTATTCATGATGTCCTTACACCTTATTAGATTTGACAGAGTATGATTCTTTTACATACTAGGTAATTTTAAATTTTATCAAAATGTTCCTGACAATATTGTGATGCATCTGTAGAAGAGGATGTTTAGAGACTTTTGTAGGAAGATACAGAGAGAAAATATTTGAAATGATTGGTAGTATATCTTTGATCTCCCACAGTACTAGGTCTGTTCCAAGCATAATTTTTCATATGATGACCTTCAGACCACATTCAAGAAAATTCAAACCTCCATAATGTTCCTAGTCTTGGGACAAGTTGTCTCAAATGAATGCATTCAATAGGAATATCATCAAGAGGTGGCTCCAAAAACCTATAATGTCTCCATTTCCATTTTAAGGTATAGAATACCATGGGATCTTGAAGAGAATGAAAAATTTTGCTGGTATTTCTGGATATACAAATCTAGTTGCAACTTCATCCATGGAGTATGGAGGAAAAAAAATAATATCCCAGCTAAGCAAGATTTTTTGTGCTTCAAATGACATTTGATTATCATTTCTTTTTAGCACATCAATAGATCTTTGAGAATTTGAACATGACCAAACAAGGCCAAAAAATTCATGAATTTCCTAGGTGATATTGATTTTCTTAGAATGGTTCAATTATGTGCTTGTAAAATATTCCAAATAATTATCTTTACCTTTCATATATTCAAATTCAAAGGTATAATTATCAAACCACCTACCCCACCTTTATATCCTATTGAAATAAGATTTATCTGAGGGGTCACCATTATTGAGTCAATCTCCGAAGTCCTTTAGATCTAGTCTCGAGATGAACTGTTCAGTTTGTAGGAAGAATCAGAAAGCTTTAATGGCTTTCTTTTCTACAAGAATTTCTTTATGAGTTGAGTGGTATTTCAATTCTGAACCTTGAAAATATCCAGATGCATATCTATAAATATTTTCTTTTCTATTTTCTAATTTTTCTTTTAACACGGCTCCCTAGATTTCTTCACTGGCATCTGTCTCCATGATCTATTGTCCTTTTCCTGGTAAAGACATGGTTGGAAGGTTCTGAACTTAATTTTTGATTATTTTCATGGCCTAAGTCATTTTAGGCATTCAGGTAAGGGAATTCTTCCTTAATATTTTATTCAGAATAATTATTTTGACAAAAATTCTTTTATATAATCCTACAAATAGTTAATGCATCCAAGAAATCTCTACAACTATAGTTTATCAATTATTTGATCTGGAAAATATTGGATCTTAGATACAATATGATACTTCATCTTTATTGATCCATATTTTACAGTAATACCAAGGAAATTTATTTCATCCTTGAATACCTCCATTTTAGTTGGAGATAAGCATAAACCATTTTGGTATACTATATCATAAAACTTCTTAATATTCTCAATATGCTCCTTAGGATACTTATAAAAATGCTAATATCATCAATATACACAATTAGGAAATCAAACAGCTCACCAAAAATATTATCCATTATCTTCTAAAAAATTGATTGAGTTGTCTTTAAACCAAAATAAATAACATTCTATCTATATTTTCCTCGTAGTATAATAAATGTTGTTTTGTATTTATCTTCTGGATTCAAGAAGATTTTCCAAAACCTACTCTTGAGATAAAACTTGTTATAGACCTTTGATCCTTTAATTATACATAAAATATCATCCTTTTTAGGTATTAGATGGTGTACATATTGGACAAAATTATTCAAAGGTTTATAGTCTTGTTCATAGGAGATGGAGAAGGTGAGAGAGAGTCAGTTGATTGCTTCTTAAACCCCAACCCGCACTTGTCATAGGGCTTACAATATTGGTCGATGATGAGATCATACATTCCTTGTTCATAATGCCCCATGCCAAATCCTTTTGATGCACAATGATGTATGTAAACAAGCCTTTTCTTTTACGTTAACTATTCACTCCTCTTGTTGACATAAAATGTTGCACAAGTCCAATGAGAATTAGATTGTTGAATGAAACCACCTTGTATTAGTTATTTTATCTCTTCATAGAACTCCTTTCTATCTTCTGGTCCCATTCCTTTATGATGGGCTTTGAACTTATGCATAATATTATTCCCTTTTGCATGTTTGGTAAATAGCAAATCTAGTGAGCAGAAATGTTTTTTTCTACCTATGAAGGCATGAGTATTTTTTGAACATATATCCCTTTTTATTTTTCTATAGTATCATCAATTTTTCCTTTACATATGGCTATGGATTTATGAATCCATTCATGATTGTATTCTTTATTTTGTTTTGGTATAAGAATTATAGTCCTAAATGAATATTTCCTAGGGATATGAATGTCTAGATTTAATAAAGATATGAAATCTTTATTCAAATTGAAGGTACCATATTGATGTAATGTATCTACTCCTAGCAAACAATCATAAGAGAGGATATCATGTTGATAGAATTGTAATTTTCTTTGATAACCATCTATCTAGATGGGGACATAGGTCATGTACCTAGATATGATTTCTTTCTTATCAAAATTAATATTGAGGTAAGTTTCCGTCTAGTAGTCTGGAAGCATGGATTTAGTCCTAAATAGACTTATGTGTGCTCTAGTGTCTATCGTAACATCTATTGAATATGGCTTGATATTTGTAATGCATATACTGATATAAATAAAAGGATTGTGAGTTTCTTTTATGGTACATACCTCAATATTTATTTCTTCTACTAGTTCACTTCCTCTTTTGTTTCTTGTTGTAGAATTTGTTAGTAGGATTCTTATTAGAAGTTCTTTTTTTCTTCAGTTTCTTTCTATTCTAGAGATTCTTCTTCTAACAAATTCTTATATTCTTCAGTTTCCTTTGTAATCACCTTCTGAAGAAACTCTATTCTATTCCTCCACCATGTTATTTTGTATTATAGCTTAGGGAATACAAATTATGACTATGGATCAACAATTTGGAATTCATATTCGATTCTTTCTTCTGTAAATAAGAAAGGAAAATTCCTCTCAAGTAAATTTATTCATCTTCCTCATCCACGACCTCATACTATTGGTTGTCTCTTTCATACTTTCCTTTGTATAATAGGTTTGGATGATGAATAAGATGCCATGTGACATTGTTGTTGATCTGCTAGCTTTCTTTTTTCTTCTCATTTTTTTCATGCATCAAGTTTTGCACGCATCTGAGCTTGATGTTTATCTTCCAATTCTCTAAATTTCTTAAGAATATAAGTCTTCTTTGGAGAGTCCCATGCAGGACATCTATCATCATCACTTTTTCTGAGTTCAAGTTGTTTATGTAAAGCTTGAGTAGACATCAAAATTAGATGATGAGGAAAAATAGAAATCATATTTACAAATGAGGGAAAAGAGTCATATCATGATTCAGTACTTTCAAATTCTAACTCTAATTATTCCACATTGTTAACCTAGATGTCTTTAGATGATACATAATATATATGTGAAGAGTAATAATCTAAATCAAAAATTAAATTGTATTCCTGATCATTTATGCCCTTTGATTCAAGCATATTGATTTTATCTTTCTCCTTTTTTAGTGTCTTTCTTAGGACATTCATTTGCATAATGCTTTCCTTTGCAAATAAAGCATATAGGTACAAATTTCTTCTTATTTCTAAGATGCTTTTTTTTCCTAAAATATTTCTTCCTTCTAAAAGGATATTCAGAAATGACTTTCTTCATGGAGTATTTCTGTTTTGGCATATAGTTACCCTTCCCCTTTAAAAACTATGAACATTATGTGTAATATTTTTTCTTATAGGTAGAAGAATGGGATGACTTGCATCCAAATGGATCATTATCCATTAGTTGGCATAGTTTAGTTCCTAGGTCCTTTTGGGCTTTAGCAGGTTCTTTCCTATATTTTTTCTCTCGACAGAGACAAGCATTTGTCTCATCAATAATCCGGTTAATGGCTTCAAAACTTAATTTCTCTCGAGTCTTATTATGTATAGATTTTTTATATTTAGTGGCAAGATATGTAGGGAAAGACTCAACATATCTAAGCTTCATTGTTGGGTCATTTATGTTTCCTGAATTATAGTATAACCTCTATATATAACACTAATATTCTTTTATCCTAATTTTATCACAAATTATGGATTTTAAAAACATATTATTATTCTTGTACTTATCATTGTCCATAATTCCTTAAAATTCAGAAATCAAAGTAGCAGAAAGTGCAGTAATACCTCCATCCATGATTTATGTCTGATGAGGATTAGCATCCCACCATTCACGAGCAATGTTGACAAATCCATTGGAAATTGTTTCTACAATGGTCCTAAGATCTTTTTGATATAAGAGAAACTGAGTATTAGACCATCTTATCATCCCATGAATCATTTCCTTTATTTGTGTTGGTGTAGAACAATCCGATTTATACAAATTTGGCTACAAGGGTTGAGTTTTTGTAGTATTATGTAATGGCTCACTCATAGAATCTCTAGCTAACTCATCCATTATTACCATGCTTTTTGTATCTTCCGGTGTGATAGTATCCATACCAATAGAACATTTATCTAGTAAAGCATCATTGTTACTTCCTAAAAGAACACCCTTGTGTCTTTCTTTAAAATTAGGTGCTTTAGAAACATCAGTCCAAGAAATCTTCTTAGATCAGTATGGAATTATTTCTTCAGGATTCTTTGTATTTTCAAATATTTTTTCAACTTGATGAATGATTTTAGGAATTGGATTTACCAATTCTTGAAAATGATCTATCTTTTAACTTACTTCAATAGAGGATTCATACAGTTGGTGTAGGCTATTTTTTAGAAGCTTGTGACTTGTTCTAATATTGGAGGATATCTCATTTTTTGGATCATCGAATTGGGATACAAGAGGTTGGACAATGTTGGAAACTTCACCAGTTACAAATTTAGGGATTTCATGACAAACTAAGACATGTTTAGATACAAATTCTAAACTCCTATCAAAAAAATTATAGAAGTGGACAAGAAATCTACTTTATTGTTTAACAAATGAAGGGAAAATTTTAAATCTCCTTTCTAGTGTAATTCTATGGCCTTTAGGGTTTTCTTCATTTCAACCAATAAGGCTTCTTGATTATTAATCCTTTCATTATTGTCTTGACAGCTTTATTGGTCTAATTCAACATCTTGGAGGATCCTAAAGGGTCAAGTTTCCTATCGATTGTTCTTTGATACCAAAAAATGGTTTTTTACTTTTCATCTGGGGAGAGAATTTCACTACTCTCAAGAGGAGGAAGAGTGTGAAGATTATTTACAAGGATCTCAACTTTCTTGGAGGCCATACTGATAGTAGGTCCATTTGAAGGAATGTATTTTTTTTAATAATTTGTTCACAGTCCTTACACAAAATACAATCGGTGTTAGGATCATGAATCAAACTATTGTGGATACATAAATAAATATATTCTTTTCCCTTATTTAAAGGTTTAGTTGCAGATAAATATGAACAATCAGATTTGGAAGAACTGGATCTAGATAATGTAGGGAGAGACCTTTTAGATCTGAAGGATAAGGTTATGTCATATTTAGATTCATGTAATTTTTTAGCATTTTCCAACCTGGGTTGGTCTTTATCTATTGTCATTTTAAACAATTTCCATTCCTTGGGGACTCTTATCTAAGACCAAGATATAAGTTTTAGCTCAATATTTTAGCTCTCAAGACTGGCATGACTCACCACATTGTTGTCTTTAGTAATACCATGCTTAACTATTGTAGAGCTTGTATTGACCAAGTGGTAGATAATTTTGTAATGAATGACTAGTGGGCATGCTCCATGTTTCATATGAAGGTTTGTAGTGGTAAGGTGCAAGCGTAGGACTTACTTGAGAAGGTATTATTTATGTAAGATGAATGGGTAATTAAGGAATACATCGAATGAAATAGGGCCATTATGCAAACCAGTTTGAATGGCAACTAAAAGATAATGTTTAAAGCTTTCAAATATTAAATCCATTAAACAAAACAAGATAGAGGACTCTAGACCATGTCTGAATAAAGGATTAATAACTATTTGCACACATCCTATATGGACAAACTTAAAAGTTTTTTTTTAGGGTCTGTATATCTGCAGGGTCTATCACAGGTATATCATATTCATGATTTCTGGTCTAGGAAACTTGAACAATAGACTCACGGGTTTTTAGGTAGTTGTGGCTATCAATGATATGTATATGGATTAAATAAAGATATGAAATTTTTATTCAATGTGAAGGTACTACATTGATGTAATGTATATACTCCTAGAAAACAATTATAAGAGAGCATATCATGTTGATAAAACCATATTGTTCTCTAATAACCTTATATCTATACAAGGACATAGGCCATGTACCTAGATATGACTTCTTTCTTATCAAAATCAGTCTTGAGGTAAGTTTTGTCCAATGGTCTGGAGGAATAGACCTAGTCCTAAGTAGACATATGTCTACTCCAATTTCTATCACATCATCTATTGAATATGGATTGACATTTGGAATGTAGATAATGGTAGAAATAAAATTATTCTGAGCACACTTTATGGTACATACCTCAGTATTTATTTCTTCTAATAGAAATTCCTCTTCTATTTCTTGTTGCAAAATTTGTTAGCAGGCTTCTTCTAGGAAATTGTTTGTTTATTTATGTTCTAAAGATTCTTCTTCTAGAAAATTATTATATTATTGGGTTTCCTTTGCAATCACCTTGTGAAGGAACTTTATTCTATTCCTCCACCATGTTCTTCTATATTTTGGCTTAGGGAAATACAAATTATGACTCTTGATCAACAATTAGGAATTCATCTTTATTTATTTTTTTCTGGAAATAAGAAAGGAAAATTCCTCTCAAGGAAATTCCTTCCTCTTCCTCATCCACGACCTCATACTACTAGTTGTCTCTATTGTATTTTTCTTTTTATAATAGGTTTGGATGATGAAGAAGATGTCATGTAACATTGTTGTTGATCTGCTAACTTTCTTAATTCTTCTTCTTTTTATAGTGCATCAATTTTTACACGCATCTGAGCTTGATGTTTATCTTCTAATTCTCTAACTTTTTGAAGAAGATAAGTCTTCTTTGCATTATCCCATGGGGGACATATTTCATGCTCACTTTTTTTGGGTTCAAGTTGTTTCTGTAAAACTTCACCAAATGGCTGAATTAGAGGATGAGGAAAACTAGAAATCATATTTACAAATGAGGGAAAACAGTCATATCCTTATTATGTACTGTCAAATTCTAACTTTGACTGTTCCACAATGTTGACCTATATGTCTTCAAATGATTCATAAGATATATCTAAAGATTAATAATCTGAATCAGAGATTAAATTGTATTATTTATCATTTATGCCTTTTGATTCAAGCATATTGATTTTATTTTTACCTATTCATTGTCTTTCTTAGGACATTCATTTGCATAATGCTTTCCTTTACAGATAAAGCATGTAGGTAAAAATTTCTTCTTCTTTCCAAGATACTTATTTTTCCTAAAATATTTCTTCCTTCTAAAAGGATATTCAAAAATGAATTTCTTCTTGGAGTATTTCTTTTTTGGCATATAGCTACCCTTCCCCTTTGAAAAAGATGACCATTCTTTGGGGAAAAAATTCTTATCGGTACAAGAATTGGGTGGCTCGCATCCAAATGGATCATTATCCATTATTTCACATAGTTTAGTTCATATTGCCTTTTGGGATTTGGTAACTTCTTTCCTCTCTCTTATTTCTTAGCAAAGATGATCATTCGTCTCATCAATAATCTAGTTAATGGATCAAAAAATTAATTGCTTGTGAGTCTTATTATGCATAGCTTTTTTATATTCAGTGGAAAAATATGCAGGGAAAGACTCAACATACCTGGGCTTCATTTTTATTTCCTAAATTATAGTACAACCTCTACATATAACATTGATATTCTTTTATCCTACTCATGTCACAAATTATGGCTTCTAAAAACATAGTAGTATTATTGTAATTTTCATTGTCCACATTTCCTAAAAATTCAGCAATCAAAGCAACATAAAGTACAGTAATACCTCCATCCAAGGTTTATATCTTATGAGGATTAGTGTCCCACCATTCTCGAGTAATGTTGATGAATCCATTGGAAATCGTTTCTGCAAGGGTCTTGGTATCTTTTCGATAAATGAGAAATTAATTATTAGACCATCCTATCATCCCATGAATCATTTCCTTTATCTATTATAGTATAAAACAATTCAATTTATACCAATTTGGTTGCAAGGGTTGAGTTCTTGCAGTATTATGCAATGATTCACTTGTAGAAGCTCCAGCTGAATCATCCATTATCACCATGATTTATGCATCTTCTGATGTGATATTATTCAAACCAATAGAACATTTATCTGGTAAAGCATGTTTTCTACTTCCTGGAAGAACAACCTTGTGTCTTTCTTTAGAATCAGGCACTTTAGCAATATCAATCTAGGAAATCTTGTTAGACCAATCTGGATTTATTTCTTCAACCTTCTTTGTATTTTCAAGTATTTTTTCAACCTGAGGAATAATTTTATGAATTGGATTTACCAATTCTTGGGCATGAGATATCTTTGGATTGACTTCAATAGAGGATTCATGCAATTGGTGTAGGCTATTTTGTAGAATCTTGTGACTTTTTCTAATCTTGGAGGATATCTCCTTTTTTGGATCATCGAATTTTAATACAAGAGGTTGGACAATGTTGGCAACTTCAATAGTTACAAATTTAGGGATTTCATGACAAAATGAGACATGTTTGGATACACATTCTAAACTCCTATCAAATGTTTGTACAAAAGTGGACAAGAAATCTACTTTAATATTTAACAGATGAAGGGTAGATTGCAAATATCCTTTTTGATGTGATTCTATGGCCTTTAGGTTTTCTCCATTTCATCCAATAAGGCTTCTCTATTCATAAACATGTCATGTACTGTCGTGACATATTTATTGGTCCAATTCAACATTTTAGAGGATTATGAAGGGTCAGCTTGTCTATCGACAGTTCTTTGATACCAAAAAATAGATTTTTGCTTTTCATATGGGAAGATAATTTCACTACTCTCTGGAGGATATCTCCTTTTTTGGATCATCGGATTATGATACAAGAGGTTGGAAAATATTGGTGACTTCACTACTTACAACTTTAGGTATTTTGTGACAAAATGAGGCATGTTTGGATACAGATTATAAACTCCTATCAAAAAATTTTACAGAAGTGGACAAGAAATCTAATTTACTAATTTCACAGGTGAAGGGCAGATTGTAAATCTTCTTTCTGATATAATTTTATGGCCTTTAAGTTTTTCTCCATTTCATCCAATAAAGCTTCTTGATTCCTAAGCATGTTATGTATTGTCTTCATTGGTCTAATTCAAGGATTCTAAAGGGTCAACTTTCCTATCAACAGATATTTGATACCAAAAAATGGATTTTTTCTTTTCATCTAGGGAGAGAATGTCACTACCCTCAAGAGGAAGAAGAGTGGGAGGATTATGTACAGGGATCTCAAATTTATTGGAGGCCATACTGATAGTATGTCCATTTGAAGGAATGTATTTTTGTTTAATAATATTTTCACAACCCTTACACCAAAAATAATCGGTGTTAGGACCATGAATCAAACTGTTGTGGCTACAGACATAAATCTATTCTTTACCCTTATTTGAAGGATCAGTTGTAGAGAAATATAAATAATTATATATGGAAGAACTCAATCTAGATAATACATGGAGAGACCATTTAGATATGAAGGACAAGGTTCTGTCGAATTTGGATTCATGTACTATTGTAGCATTTTTCAACTTGGGTTGGTCTTTATTTATTGTCTTTTTAGAGAATGTCCATTCCTTGGGGACTCTAATTTGGGACCATGATAGAAGTTCTAGCTCAATTTTTTGGCTCTCAAGACTGACATGACTCACCACATTTTTCCCTTTAGTAATACCATGTTTAACTGTTGGATATGTGGTATTGACCTAGCGGTAGATAATTTTGTAATGAATGGCTACTAGGCATGCTCTGTGTTTCATATCGAGGCCTATAGTGACAAGGTGCAAGCGTAGGACTTGTTTGAGAAGGTATTCTTTATGCAAACTGACTAGGTAATTAGGGAATACTTCAAATTAAATAGGTCCATTATGTGATCCAATTTGAATGACAGCTATAAGAGAATCTTCAAAGATCCCAAATCTTAAATCCATTAAATAGCACAAGACAGAGGCATTTAGACCACGTTTGAACAAAGGATCAATGCCTATATATACACATCATATACGGGAAAACTTAAAATATTTTTTATTTTTTGAGGGCTTGTATATTTGTAGGGTCTATCAGAGGTATATCATATTCATGATTATTGGTCTAGGAAACTTGAATGACAGGCTCACAGGTTTTTAGTATAGTAGTAGCTATCAAATGAAATGCAAACAAGTTATCATAAACCTGATTATATGGGATCATAGGCAATTTCCAAGAAAGAAGTGGATCAGATTCTTCATGTACATCTATAACATTACTAATGGGAAAAACATGATATAGACTTAATAGGTCATGATCACCTTCTTCACTATGCATCGGAGTGTGATCTTCAAATTCCATTGATGGCAACGATTCTGCGGGTCTTACGGTATCGGCCTCAACAAGACCATGCTCACCCTAATGACTTACAAAGGTGGCTCACCTCTTTTCCTGACTTATGTTGTATGAACCATTTTCATGGTTGGAAATAGATAAACATGATCATTCACAGAGAGATAGAGATCTAGAGAAAAATTGCAAGATATTTTTTACTAATCAATACGATGTACACAAAATATATCTCTATGATACCAACTCAAAAGTGCACACACCAAGACATTGAAAACATATAAATTTATACAAGCATAAATTTGTTAACCAATAAGGATAGTTCTGATAACAAGACTCTGGATGCCAAATCTATAAACCCTTGATCAAGGGATATGAATTACAACAAACTATAGATTCACCAAGCTTAGACAATCTAGAGACACTTTCTCTTTAATTACCTGATGTACTGAATGAGTCCCAAACTCCTTTTTATAGGAGAGTGAAATGGATCCAACTTACAAAAGACTATAGACTCACAAATATTAGACACTCTAGAGACCATTTCTCTTTGATTACCCAATGTAGTGAATGATTCCCAAACTCCTTTTTATAAGAGAGTGAGATGTTTTTCACCCGATAACTTAGAGACTAGGAATCCGAACCCCGGGTTACCCAAAAGATTCCCACTAGAAAATAGTGGAAAAAAATAATGGTGAGTACACTCCACTCATCCTGATGCCTTTAGAAAGATGGGAGGTATATCATGCTTCAATGTGACATAAAGTATGTCATGCCAAAGATTTATTATATTCCTAAAGGACCACTAAGAAACATGGTGACAATCCTTCCATCATAGCTTTTACTTTATAATATTCCTAAGGAATGTTGTCATCATCAAATGAGTTGGATGATTCCTCTCTTTCGACGAAATACAGGTCCCTTTTATTACACTCGTACCAGATTCTTGGAATAGAATAATTTCCATCATTGTCTGTGGCTATGTGTCTTCTTGATGGAAAAGGATAATGATCTAGTATCCATAAGAAATGTCTTGGTGCTTAAGGATGTAAATTCATTATGTGATGAAGATAGATTTTGCACCATAATTGTTCATAAGGGTGTTGATGTTGTCCCTGCATGTGATTAGATTTTAAATAGTATGTTTCTTTTACATACCAAGGAATTTTTACAGTTTAATAAAATGTTCCTGACAATATCAGGATGCATTTGTACAAGAGGATGTTTAGAGAATTTGTAGGAAGATACCGGGAGAGAAAATATTTGAAATGATTGGAAATATATCTTTGGTCTCCCACAGTACTAGGTTTGTTCCAAGAATCATTTTGCATAGCATGACCTTCAGGCCACATTCGGGAAAATTCAAACATCCATAATGTTCCTGGTCTTGGCACAAGTTGTCTCAAACAAATTCCTTTAATACGAATATCATCTAGAGGTGGCTCCACAAACCTATAATTTCTCCATTTCAATTTTAAGGTACAGAATACCATGGGCTCTTGAAGAGAATAAAAATTTTATGCTAGTATTTCTAGATCTACAAATCTAGTTGCAACTTTAGTCATGGAGTATAGAGAAGTAAAAATAATATCATGGCTAAGCACGATTTTTTGTGCTTAAAATGACATATGATTATCATTTCTTTTTAGCACATCAATAGATAGTTGAGAATTGTAACATGACTAAACAAGACCAACAAATACATGAATTACCTAGGTGATATTGATTTGTTTCTACTGGTTCAATTCTCTGCTTGCATAATCTTCCAAAGAATTGTTTTTACCTTTTATATATTCAGCTTCAAAGCTATAATTATCAAACCACATACTCCACCTTTGTAGCCTATTGAAAGAAGATTTATCCAAACGGTCTCCATTATTGATTCAAGCTCTGGAGTTCTTGAGATCTGATCTCAAGATGAAATTTTCAGTTTACAAGAAGAATAAAAAAAATTCAATGGGTTTATTTACTGCAAGAATTAATTTATGAGTTGCGTGGTATTTCAATTTTGAACCTTGAAAAGATCCAGATGCATATCTGTAAACCTTTTCTTTTCAATTATAATTTTTTTCTTTCAGCACATCTCCCCAGAATTCTTCATTGGCATCTACCTCCATATTCTTTACTCCTTTTCCTGGTAGAGACATGGCTGGAAGGTTATGAACTTGCTTTTTGATTATTTTCATGTCTTGAGTCATTTCAAGCATCCAGCTAGGGGCATTCTTCCTTAATATTTTAGTTAGAAGAATTCTATCAACAACAATCCCTTTATAGAATCGTACAATATAGTGAATGCATCCAAGAAATCTCTACAACTGCAATTTATCAATTATTTTATTTGAAAATTTGCATCTTAGGTACAATATGAGATTGCATCTCTATTGAGCCATATTTTACAGTAATACCAAGGAAATTTATTTCATCCTTGAATACCTCCATTTTGGTTAGAAATAAGCATAAGCCATTTTGGTATATTGCATTATTAAACTTTTGAAGATGCTCAATATGCTCCTTAGGAGACTTAGAAAAATTAGAATATCACCAATATACGCAATTAGGAAATCAAACAACTCACCGAAAATATTATACATCATCTTCTAAAAAATTGATGGATTTTTCTTTAAACCAAATGAAAGAACATTCCATTTGTATTGTCCTCCTGGTACAACAAATGTTGTTTTGTGTGTATCTTTTGGCTTCAGAAAGATTTGCCAAAACCCAGTCTTGAGATCAAACTTGTTGTAGACCTTTGATCCTTTAATTCTTGATAAAAGATCATCCTTTGTAGGTATTTGATGGTATATAGATTGGAAAATCTTATTCAAAGGTTTGTAGTCTACTATAAGCCTTTTCTTTTTCTTAGTTGCTCACTCCTCTTGTTAACATAAAATGTTGCACAAGTCCAATGAGAATTAGATTGTTGAATGAAACCACCTTGTAGCAGGTTTTTTATCTCGTCATGGCACTCCTTTCTATCTTCCAGTTTCATTCCTTTATGATGGGCTTTGAACTTAGGCATAATATTATTTGTTTTTCCTTTTTTTTGGAAAACTACAAATCTGGTGAGCAGAAATGCTTTTTTCTGCCTATGAAGGCATGAGGATTTCTGAAAATAGATTCCTTTTTATTTTTTCTATAATATCATCAGTATTTCCTTTACATATTGTTATGGATTTATGAATCCATTCATGATTGGATTATTTCTTCTGTTCTAGTA
This sequence comes from Taxus chinensis, assembly GCA_019776745.2. Lineage (NCBI taxonomy): Eukaryota > Viridiplantae > Streptophyta > Pinopsida > Cupressales > Taxaceae > Taxus > Taxus chinensis. The sequence continues at coordinate 279,329,945 of CM034151.1, read as the reverse complement.
AAGCAATTATAGTCATGAAGGAATATTTCCTAGGTGATCTAAATGTCTGGATTAAATAAAGCTATGAAATCTTTATTCAAGTTGAAGGTACCATATTTTAGTAATGTATTTACTCCTAGCAAGAAATCAGCAGAGAGAATATCATTTTTATATAAATTTAATTTTTTCTGGTAACCTTCTATATAAACAAGGACATAAGTCATGTACCTAGATATGACTTCTTTCTTATCAAAATTAATCTTGAGGTAATTTTTTGTCCAGCTTTCTAGAGGAATGCATGCATCCATTGTGTCCATGGAAAACTAAGAAGAATGTTGTATCAAAAATAAAATTTGAATATCGTGATTTTCACCCTAACAATTTGAGGAGGCGTGGTAATGGGTAACCAAATATAGCCCATTAGGAGAATTTGTCTTTGGTCGTATCATTAACTCCTGTTATGAGTTTATTTGAGGTTATCAATAGAGAAATTAAGATATTTGATGAATTCTAAGGAAATGACCCATGTTCCCCAACATTCTTTAATGAGGGCACGTTTGAATTGCACACTACCAATGTTGATTGCGTTGAGAATAGGACTCTCATCTTCTTATAAGAGGAGCTAGTCTAGAATCATATAATTGTTAAGGAACTGAAGAGATAAAGACTAGTCAGTGAATTGATCATTTGGGACAGCAAGATCTTCACAATTTTAAAGTATGCTTCCATTTCAACCATATAAGGGGGAGTCTTTGCCAAAAGCTAGTTGTGAAGGTATATTTATTTTGAAAAGTTCTTTCTTAAGACAATTTTGATCTTTAAAAGTTTTGATTAATTTGAATTGGAACATTAGAGAGTTCTTTTATTAGTTCATGTACACACCCAAAATTACATGTGCTACATTGTCACAAAATGGTTACAAAATTCCCCAATGATGATTCAGTTCCTTTCAATACGGTGTTTGAGCTCCAATTTCCATTCGTAGTGTATATTTTTTTCCTAGACATCTTTACTTATCCTTTCCATGCTTTCTTCCAGCTTCTCGCTCTTTCTACGCATGTTTTGGCCTTCAGTGCCAAGATCGTTGCCCTGCCTAGGTGGCAGTTCTGAAACCACCACCCAAAATAGGGCAGCAGTCTTAGGACCGCATCCCTATGCAAAGCGGCAGTCCTAAACGCTTTTTCCAGAACTCTTCATGTGTTTTTTTGACATGCGATGCTTCACTTAACTCAACTTTTAGGGTGCCTTTATGAACCAAATTGCTTAAAAATAGTCTTGATGGATTATTTTTGCTTCCCTCTTCTATTTTTAAATATATTTAATTAGTTTTAACTACCTCTTCTTGCCTTGTGCATAAAGGGACCTCCCATCCTCCATTCATATATATTCCATGCTTGCATTCAAGCAAAAGGGCCTGAGAATGTTGTGTATCTTGCATTGTGTTGCTACTACGATCTTGCTAGGAATTGCATAGCCAAGCTCTAATCTCTTGTCTTATCTCTCTTCTATCTGCATTGCATCCTGACTTCCATCAAGCTGTCATTTCCCAAGTGCCATCCTCCTACTATTTTTCTTGCATTCCCAATCTCTTGGACTCACATGAACACTCAAAGAAAGAAAGGAACATACTGAGGGGACAGATACAGACACAACTAGATTTTCCAAATCTCTTGTTTATGCAAGTTGGAATTGAGTGTTTGTTTTCCTTGTGTGTTGAATTATCAATTTCATATCAAATAGAGTAGAAAATCATTCATAACAAGTAGATTTGTTGAAGAATTCACCTACACATCGCTCTACTTTGCTCAATGCACTAGGTCTTGGTCATCTAATCCATGTTATACCACCTCCTAGCACTCAAATAAATCATAATGACTTTGACATACATCCTCTGGGATAGAATGATAGGGATACTGGGTTTGTTTTCGATATAGACAAGATGCCATCTGACGTTGAAATTTCCCAAAGAGGTGATCCTGCCTTATTTTTACAAGTATGGGTTTATATCAATTACATTAAGAGAGTGATGATTCATGATAGGGTTGTTGTAAATGTGGTTCCTTTCTCTTTCTTGCAGAAGTTAGGATATGGGGAGACGAGTTGTTCCTCTACAAGAAACACTTTACGGGGGTATGACATTCTTAAAGTGACATCAATTGGAACCATAGTTATTCTAGTCACACTTGGTTTGAAAATCATCTTGACAGAGTTTTAGATTATCGACAAGGAAACAAGTAATAACATGATCCTAGGGAGACCTTGGATTCATCGAAGGAAGGTTATCCCCTCTACCCTATTCCAGGAGATTAGATTCCTCCATTTGGGGAAGGTCTTCATTGCTCAAGGGGATCCTAAGCCCTTCAATATACACTTAGAAAACCTCAAGAAGAAGAAAGGAGTCCATACGGAGTATGAGCTTCTTGCGAATCAATTAAATAAACCAGCTCCAACAAAAGAGTTAGTCCGGTCACCCCGGACATTCCAAAGATTGAATTCATTGACCCAAAAAAATTTGAGGTGGAAAAAATAGATAAGGGTAAATCAATATATGTGGAAACAATGTCTACTAAGACCACAGCAGGAATTTTGAAACTCTTAGAGAGTGACAATTTGATCTTCCTCTCGTTTGAACCACAGGGGATGGGTAGTCTTCTTGGTTTAGTATCTCTTCCATCCGATGACCTAGGTTTAGGTGTAAACATGATAGAATTAATAAATGAAGAAGGGAAATTTGAGATTGAAATGATACCCATAAAAACTATCTCTGAGGGTTGTTCTATTCTAAACCACAGTTTCAACCCATGTGTTTCTGAAGCTAAGCTTACCATATCCATGGGGCAAGGCCTCATCATTCAACAAGTGTTACAAGTAAACACAATGCTCTACATAGGAGACAAGGCCGAGCAACATAGTCATGTTCACCCACACACCATGCCTCAAGAGCATGATAAGGAGGTGCACGAATGCATCTTTCAGACAAATGATTTTAATGATTGGACATATACACTTCTAGGAAAGGGTTGTAATTTTAGACTCATAATATTGGGCTCTTGTCAAAAGAATGAAAATTTTCAGGATCATGGTTCTCCGACGTGTACTTTTAGGGGTGAAGAATTTGATATTTGTCAACTTTATTTACCTTAGAATGACATGTAGTTTCACCTGCATCTTCATATGTACATTACTACATCTACATTGCATTTGCATCTGCCTGTTCATTAGTAAATTTTTTATCAAGGGATTTATTCTTATAGAAACTCGTAAAAACTTTTGAAAGTCATTGGAAAAACATTCAAATCACGTCTCTTCAAATTTTCATAGTATCATCAATTGTTTTCAAATCATTTCATCAAGCAAGATAAGACAAAGTCTTGACCGCGACCATACCAAGGCCTTCATACTTGGATCTACTTATAGTCTCTTTCTAGGTTATGTGTATTTTCCTATAGTCTGTTATAGAAGCTTCATGGTGTCACATCTTTCCTATAAACATCTCTTTGAAATAAAAAACATACTAAATATTTTTCTTAGAGGAGTCAGTCAAATGCAAATCCACAGAAAAAAAATTATTTTACACATTTCTTTTCCCTACCAACCTTCAGTGTTGAGCCTGCATCTCTTACTGGTGATGTAGGGTTGGGAAAGGAGATAAATGACCTTATTCACATATACCTTACCCATGGTGATGAGCCCATGCTTCCTACTGGTAGCATGGGGCAAGGTGTAGGGGGTCTCTTTGTTGAACTTGAACATTAGAAACATCTCAATCAAATATTGTGAAATCATAAGTCGAAAACAAAGTGAGTTAGATGTCCAAAATTCCAAAAGAGTTTAAAACCCCAAAACCAGATTTTTTCAACCAAGTGGCAATCTACGGATCCAAGTATAGATAAATTGGAAAGCAATTCACATTCTAAACTATGAATAAAACTTGAGTAGAGAGAGGTTGTAGTGTCTCAATTTGGTCCTATCAAACCTTTGTCTTTTCCTCATCATTACGATTTAATAATATTTCTTAACTTTTGCCTTTTCTAACTCTTGGTGTTAAGCCCTCGCATCCCACTATTTGTGTAGGGTTGGGAGTGGAGAAAGTGAAATTGCTTATCACATCATTGTATCACCATGTTTTTCCAAGACATTATGAATTATCAAAGATTTCTTAAAGAAACTAATGTTCAGCATCACATTGTGTTCACATTATCATATATCAGCATTATAAAATATATAAAAAAAAATCATTCTGTTAGGATTCATATCCACAACATTCATTTTGAAAATATATAAAATCAGAAATTCTAAATATTTAAGAGTACACACGTGAATCAAATCATCAATGTAATCCAACTCTATGCAAGGAATAACCGAGCCAAAAAGAGATATTTGTACATATCATGGTGTGTCATAGTTTTGTACAATGTCATCGCACACTAGGTGTGGTCAAAACACTCGCAATGAGAACTAAATATCAAAACATCATATATGCCTGACAAAATGGAGACTAAGAAATAAAGGCACTAGTTATGAATTTCTTAGGAGTTCTTCTCAAAAGTATTCAAACAGCAAAGGACCAAGCCTAATGTAAAATAACATTCCCAAATCCATTCCAATTCAACCATACTCAAAAATGAAAAATAATCATCGTGGGTCCAGACCTCCAAATTCACCAAATAGAATAATGTTAATGAATTGTAAAATGAGTTGTTTCAATATATATTATTTTAACCTCGTTTTGAGTGTGTGTGTGTTCACAGGCCTAGAGCATTGGTGCAGGTATATTTTCATATCCCCGCATAGATGGTAAGTCCTCTTTTCTTTTGATCTAGTGTTTATTTTTTGATATTTTGTCTATCTGTACATGAGTCTTCTTTTTCTCTTACAGGCAGCAGGAGTTTGGGTGGTGATATTTTGACATACGGGCGTGTCGGGTATAGCTTTTAACTCCTCATTTTGGGAACACCATACTCAGAATCTACGTGTTATGCCTTTTCATGGCTAAGACACTTCTCTGAGGGGGTAATATGTACACACCCAAAATTACATGTGCTACATTATCAAAAAATAGTTACAAAATTCACCAATGATGATTCAGTTCCTTTCAAGAAGGTGTTTGAGCTCCAATTTCCATTCGCAGTGTATATTTATTTCCTAGACATCTTTACTTAGCCTTCCTATGCTTTCTTCCAGCTTCTCGTTCTTGCTGCCCATGTTTTGGCCTTCAGTGTCATGATTGTCACCCTGCCTGGGCGGTGGTTCTGAAACCACTGCCCAGAATAGGGCAGTAATCCTAGGACCACCTCCCTGTATAGGGCGGCGGTCCTGAACACTTTTTCCAAAACTTTGCATGCATGTTTTTGACATGCGATGCTTCACTTAACTTGACTTTTAGGGTGCCTTTGTGAACCAAATTGCCTAAAAATAGTCTTGATGGCTTAGTTTTCCTTACCTCTTCTATTTTTAAATAGATTTAATTAGTTTTAACTACCTCTTCTTGCCTTGTTCATGAAGGGACCTCCCATCCTCCATTCATATATATTACATGCTTGTATTCAAGAAAAAGGGCCTAAGAATGTTCTTTATCTTGCATTGTATTGTTGCTACGATCTTGCTAGGAATTACATAGCCAAGCTCTGATCTCTTGTACTACCTCTCTTCTTCCTGCATTTCATTCGGACTACCATCAAGTTGCCATTGCTCAAGCGCCATCCTCCTAATATTGTTCTTGCATTCCCAATCTCTTGGACTCACATGAACACTCGGAGAAAGAAACGAACATACTGAGGGGACACATATAGACACAACTAGATTTTCCAAAGCTCTTGTTTGTCTAGGTTGGAATTGTGTGTTTTTTTTCCTTGTGTGTTGAATTGTCAATTTCATATCAAATAGAGTAGAAAATAATTCATAATAAATAGAGTAGAGAATCATTCATTTTAAATAGAGTAGAGAATCATTCATTTCAGTAAGTTTTCCTTTCAACATTGCCAGCGAAGTTGTGAGGAACAATAGCCCCTTTCAGGGTCATGATTTGTTTTTCACCTCTGAGGTAGGGTTTGGAGGATTTCTATCAGATTAGGTTGTTTGATTTATATTAGATTCATACATTTGCACAAGTAACCGGCTACATCCGGTTGACTACTTGTCTTTATTTTATTAATTAGATTAGAATACATTTCTTAAAGATTAGAAAAGAACAAAAATATTTCCTTTGATAGATTAGCTTGCTTTTATTGCTTTGATCCAAAATATTGTGAAAACCACAAAACATAGATTAGATATCTTTCAATCATTAGTTTTCTTATTAAAAGTCATTTTATTTCATTTTGTATGACCATCAAAATTCCACAACAATAAAAGACATACAGTTGTGATCCATTGGCCCCATAACCCAACGGGCCAGAATTGATAACACACATTGATACCAGCTTACGTTTGGTAGTCTTACGCACACCTGTAAATTTTGCTGAGAAGATAGAACAACTCAACACATTAAAGATAGCTACTAATCAAGCCTACGATTGTTAGACTACCCCTGGCAACAGGATTTGATTACGCGCATGATCATCTAAGAGCCACAGCCCCCATAAGTCTTTGGTTGCGATCCTTAGGTCCCACAACACAACGGGCATGCCAATCAGTCAGAAAATGACACTAGTTTGTGTACATTAGTATTCATATCTTCACCGCTTCCACTAGATATTATCGCACATCTTTCCTTATTAAACATAACAGCCGATCAAGCTAAGACTTTCTAGACTAAACTAAAAAATTACCCATAAATACCTATGGCTTCATCATGCCTCTCATTCCTACCTCCATGACCTTGTCTGGAAATTTATATGAGGCACCCGCAGGTCACTTTCCGCATGTTCAAAAACCAACAAACAGAATCTCGGTCGAGCTCGACATTGATTAAAGTCCACGAGTGGCTATTATCTCAAACTGAACCATCACACCGCTTCAATTTAGGAGATCATTCTTTGATTTAGATTCATAGATCCCAACCTTGCATGTTGAAGATATAAGATTACTGAATTAGCTTGATCCCGATCACCACAATAACAATCACAATCATTCTACACCGGTTGTCTCGGCACGACCGCGGGAGGTCAAGTATGAAGAAGGTCATGTGCTGATTTTCTATTGTACAATTCCCAATCTTCCAAGTTAGTTGATGAAATTTTTGTTGGGACCTAAGGAATTTATCTAATATCTTATCTGATGAGATGAAAGCTTCACGTTGCACCATGCTTTTATTTTTTTCCTAGTTGTATGATATCTACCTTATTAGGTTCACAACAAATGATGTTGTCAAAGGTGACAAAAGAAGAAACAGATGGCATTTTCCCTATCATTCGATGAAGTTCAATGACATTGGAGGTAAAACATTAGCAAACGACATTGGCCCTATTAGTTGAGGAAGGTCGATGGTGTTAGGAGAAAAAAAAATAGTAGACGACATTGACCCTGTTAGTTGAGGAAGGTTGATGGCATGAGGAGAAGAAGTGATGACATATGGCACTGGACCTATAAGTTAATGACATCTGATGACACTAATTTGAAGATAATTTTGAGGATTTGATCAATGATGAGGTGGCTCTCAGAAATTTTGGCTTGTAGGATAGGCTTGGATAGTCTGATAGACTTGGAAGTGAGGAGTGGAGATTGAGGTGTCAATAGTGGAAAACAATCTCTTCGTGTCATTCATGTTGACTACACTCTCAATAAGCTTGATTTTATGATTGTAAGAGGTTTTTGTTGAAAATTTTTGCCCCCAGGGAAAAATTGGCCAACCCAGGCCCACATCTAGCTAAAAATAAAAATATACAAAATTATGAGGACTCTAAACATTCCCCACACTCAGCCCCTATCAGGCCTCGGTCACGAGAAAATTTGAAAAATCCAAAAGATCAGATTCTGGGGTCAAAATTTCACATTTTGACCTCAAGGGGTCGCCGAGTCAAACAATAGCTCACTGAGCTACTCAACGATCTAGGAGGTTATAGTGTAAGTGGTAAGCAGAAAGTGACTTAGTGAGCCAAGTTGGGGATATAGCAAAGTGAAGATCCCATATGGTGAAAATCAAGCTCAAGCCTAAGCTACGTGGGGGTCGTCTAGGTGGTTGGCATTACAAGATATAACTCACTTGGGTGAGTTAGAAATGGGCTTAGCCATGGCGATATGAGGTGAGCTAGGATCTTGGATGAGTAGGCTTGTGGCATAGATGTGCATAGGTCATATGAAAGTATTGAACCATGGAAAAGGATCGGCCAAGTTTGATTTAAAAAGTAGGGATATAGCTCAGCAAGTCAGTGATTACAATGCTTAGTGGTACAATTCGGGGTTCCACCGAACCATTCTTGGATAGCTTGGTGAATAGCTTGAGCTAGATATGCTCACACAACTTGGAGGGTGTGGGTGCTTATCGATGGAAAAAATCCAACTTGCCATGGGAATAGTAGGCAGCTCACATGCGAAGGCATCTATGTAGATAACTCGACGAGCTCACAGGAGATCCGAACCCTAGTCACACAGGGAGAATGAAAGATGATAATCTTGCAGTAATGAGGAATAAGAGGAGAATCTTGGCTCAATGTAGTGGCATGTTGTTCGCGACTTAGTCAATAAATTCATAGGCATGGGAAGCGATGGATTCAAATCTTGAAATGCCTAAATGTAATTCACGATGTGAGTTTGTAGAGTACGGCTGAGCCAAAGTTGTTTAGACGAGGCACCATGATGGAAAGAAGCTCGTGTTGGTGATAGCCCACAGAGGAAGAGAATGGTTTGATCAGTGTGCTCATAGAACATTGAAAAGGCCTCCCGCATTCATAAAAGGTTCATACCTGTGGTAAATAGTTTTAGTTTTAAAGAAAAACAAATGCAAAGCAACTAAAATAAGGTTAAGGGCTGATTTTAATGAGTTTTCATTCTTCGAGTCCTTTAAGGCCAATCATGGGTGAACTCCCAAGTGCCTCTGCTAGATCGGGAAAGTATTCTCCCGCATCATGTCGAAGAGTGGAACTTTTAAAAGAAGGAGAAAATTCAAATTTAATAGATTTCCATGATGTTAAAGATTGAGAATTGTCTTATTCAAACCTCTGCAACATGCAATACATGCCAAGAAATCATCAGTTTTGTGCTCCATACTTGGCTGAATCAGGTTTTGGGACGGTCTAGTTTAGTCTCGCAAAACAGTGTTGCAGAGAGAAACAGGTGAAAATCTTCTATCAAGGAAATTTTCTACTCTCATAAATCTTATTTCTAATATTTTCTTATGAAAATTGAGAGTGCGAGCAGTGGCTTGGGTTTAGCAGGCACAGGAAGCCTCCAAGTTTTAGATTCAATACGTTTAGGATCAGATACGAGGAAATAGTGACTCCATGCCCAATGGATATACCTAGGCTACTGGTTCAGAACATCTAGCAGGCAGATGTCTACATGAGTTGCCAAATTATTGACAATTTTTGCCCCCATGCAAAATTGGCCAACTCAGGCCCACATCTGGATAACAAGAAAAAGAGATAAAAATGTGAAAACTATAAAAATTCCCCACACTCAACCCCTATCAAGCCTCGGTCATGAGAAAAATTGAAAAATCCAAAAGATTGGGTTCTAGGGTCAAAATTTCACATTTTGACCTCAAGGGGCCGCCGAGTCAAAAAATAGCTCGGCGAGTTGG